>LPNX010498730.1:265039-432800 GCA_001517045.1 Pseudotsuga menziesii
ACAGATGCAAAAGCAAGGACTACTTCGGTCCAACGGTTTCAAAGAGAAATATATTTACAGGTTGAGGGATTCATGCATTGATTCTTAAAGGATGGAAACTACAATAGACCCAATTCTAGGCACATATATAGGCATGGTTCTAGATTTATATTAAATTCGTTGAGTGAAAGTACTTGTTGACTCCTCTATATAAGAAAGAAAAAACATTATTTAAAGGGAGGCAGTTACAGGATGTGAGAAGATCTAGTTCCCTCATTGACCTTGAATCTATGATTGCGCTAAGTTATTACCTAGTTGTAGAGGCAAGTGCAACCGGAAAGGTAGGAGTGACAATAGTAGCATTTATTAAGGTATGTTATGGGTTCTACTCACCTTTGGATCTATGGTTGAATATGGGTTCATTCTACATGTCGCTCAAGGTTGTGTCAGCAGACTATGGTTGGTGGAGCAATGACTCGGCCTAGGTGAATTTCTTCTCCAATTCTATATACTCAGTATTAGGGTATGGGTTCCTTTTCTATAGGAACTCTACATTCTGGGATGCGCCCACTAGATAGTCTCTTGGACTTGTATTAAATTTTCCTACACAAGAATTGCCTCATGCTACATGGTTTCCTCTTTCAGAAATTGTGCATACACCTCCTCGCGGTGTTGACTAAGGGATTGTGCTTGAAAATCATTACTAATTATTCTACTTTATAGGTTCTAATCCAATCTGAAGCACCAAATGGCGTCCAATCCAAATCACCAAATGGCATTGAACTAGTGGAGGCCAATAACTCTGCCCTTCCTCCTATAAGACTTGCCTTTACTAAATTTCTCATAATTAAATTAATCAAATTATGAATTGATGCCTAATGAAGTTCTTAACCATAGTTGATGATCTTGATGTGATGAAAAGGATATTTGGCATAAAATAATGGATTAAGAATTATGATACATAGGTGAAAACGTAAAGTGAAATCGTAAAGGTTACGATAACAGCCCTTCGAACAAATCCTCCAAATGAAAAATTGTAGAACTTGAGAACAACCATGTGTCTCTATGCATTCGTCCTTAAGAACTCCTTTTAACACCCAGCATCAAAACATAAATTTTCAATATACGTTCAAGAAATATGTTTTCAATGATCTAGGTCAATCCACAAAGGCAACCCAGTACATATGCTCGGAAATCCCCTAGCTTCTATGTTAACGCCATGCATGGTTGATCTATTGTTGCTGGAAGTCTTGATTTACATGGAAACAGATGGATCTCCCATCGCCTATGCTACTAGAAGTCTTAATTTGTATGGAAACAGGCGGATCTCCCGTCGGCTCTGTTTTCTCAGTTGGGTTGCAGAGAAAAGCCAACACAAAAGGCTTCATGTTTTTAATTTACCAGGTTTGTACAGTACAATTGCCGAGGATGTTTTTATTTATGTCATCTAGTATTTGCAAACGATGAAGGGAATCATCCTGGTGTTTGCAAATGATGAAGAGGCTCACGTAATTATTGAGGAAAGTTCTCGTCGATTTTCTTACCAATCGATTATTGATTTCATAGGATTGATGGGCTGATCTGGTTAAAAACATATAAATATTACCAAATTCTGGTGAGAATGAGAAGGCTTCATTAGGTTAGCAATAATACGAAGATATTTGTTGAAATAAATTTAGGAAGCCATATTATTGCAAGTGTGTAAAATAAGTTGTGGAAATAAGTTTGTGAAAATACCATGAAGTATAATGCATATATATGACATTGATGCACACAAAGATCACGCTTGGACGAGTCGTGCTTATCATATGGCTATTTGTATTCTTAACCATTACTCAAAGTTACACTGCAAGTCTAACATCAATCCTCAATCCTCACACTGCACCGACTTCACAATAATTTGAGGAATTGATAGCTTAGTTAGTATCAAGCAATGTACGAATAAGATATCAAATAGGATAGTATGTTCAATATATCCAAATCTAGATGAGTTATTTCAGATTATCCAGAGAGATATGCTATCGCTTTTCTCTGGGACCAAACAGAGGAGGTGTATCAGCAATTGCGAACGGGCTTCCCTATACTCAATGATTTCTATCCAAGCACTGCAGATTTACTATCGTGGGTGGAGATTTTTCCAAAAGTTGACGAGGTTTTGTAAGTAGCCTTCCTTGTACCTTTGTTTTGTCATTTTTACTATTCTTTTTATGTCCCCGAGGGATATATATATATATATATATATATATATATATATATGAGAGTCAGTTCTATTAGTTTTCATTTTTATTTTTAAAACAAATATTTGTATTTACAATGTTTATATATTTTTATTATTATTTTTTTTGTAAATTGTTATTTTGTCATTTGGCTATTGGCTAGAAGTTGCTGACCTCACCATCTCGGGAATCCGCTTCATGTGTAGGCAACGGGGCTCACGTCAGCAGCATTAACTTGGTTTTTTCGTTGATCGTGCTTGTTATTATTATTAACATTTAATCAACCATGCCATTATGTCGTATAGTGATTTGGTATTTATTGTGAATCGGACTGGACAGGGTGGCAGTGTAGTGCAAAGCATACATTCCTGACAAATTTAAAACATGATCAAAGCGACTGGACAGGGCGGCAGTGTAGTGCGAAGCATACATTTATTGAATTGTCATTCAAATTAATGGTACCTTTAATAATTCGCCAAACCATACATTCATTCATCTTTGAAGCACCACTCTCCAACGATTATTTTAAACAGGCAAACATAGAATACAGAACTGCAAAATTCGCCATCAATGGCAGCGAAGCATCAAAATTCACGGTCGACTAGTCTCATCTTAGTGTCTTTTTGCTTAATCTCAAGGTTAGAGGTGGTTCAAGGTCAAGGCACACCACAATTTCTTTCATTAATTGTGTTAGGAGACTCTACTCTTGACACTGGCAACAACAATAACATCAATACATCGGCGAAGCCCAACTTCCCGCCTTACCACAGAGATTTTCCCGGTGGGATACCTACTGGACGCTTCTCTAATGGAAAGCTTACTTCAGATTTCTTGGGTATAATCTCTAAATACTCAACGTTTATATTTCTATATACATTCCAACGATTAATAATTTTTCTCAGTCTCATTTCTGTATATTTTGAGTTGCAGCGTCGACCTTGGGTATCAAAAAAACAATCCCTACATACCTCAACCCACAACTGATGTCGGACGATTAAATCACCGGAGTCGCATTCGCCTCGGTCGGCTCTGGCCACGACAACGCTACTTCAGAGAGTGGAGTAAGTAAAAAGCCATGGCTAGTTTAGGCGTTCATGGACATTGTACTTACTTGGTTGGTTTCTTGTACCGAAAGTGATGGCATTTTACATGTTTTTGCAGAATGTAATAAGTTATGAGCAACAAATACAATATTTACGAGGTATGGTAGGACCGCAAGAAGCTTCCAGAATTATTAGCGAGTCCCTGTATTACATTGGTACATGGTGGTGCAAAGTATAGGGCCACTGGGCGAGGTTTTGTGGTGCGGCATGAGAAATATGCAGAGAATTGCAGGCTTTATTCAAGGAGCAACTTTATTAAGGGACTGGAGTTGATGATGCTTCTCTTTGTCTATAACATCTATTGCTCCCCAGCAAAAGATTTTGTTTCTTACCTATTAACCACACTTTCCATGTGGTTTTTGGTGGTGGCAAGACTCCCAATTGCTTCGCGCCTTACCTGGAAGGTCAATTAAGTACTCGTGGTAAGTGTGGTGGCAAGACTCCCAATCACTCCGCTCCTTGCCTAGAAGGTCAATGAAGTACTTGTGGTGAGTGTGGTGGCAAGACTCCCAATTGCTCTGTGCCTTACCTGGAAGGTCAATTAAGTACTCGTGGTAACTGTGGTGGAAAGTTATAATGGATGGCTGGGTTGCCCGTCCAACCATATCAGCGAACAGCCCAGTCAGTTCAATAATAAAGTTTCGTGATGTAACAATTAGTTAAAGGTTAATAAAATAAGGGAAGGTATCGCTAAATGAAAGGCAGCTAGGTGTTTATTCCTTCCTAGCTTGTGGGTGCCCGAAAATTACTGAGTCAGTATTTGCAAGGCTCATCGATAATAGTCATCATCATAGTGGCACCAAAGAAGCATCCATCTTAAAGCCCTCCATTCATTGGACTAAATGGATAAACAATAGGGGTGTTGTTGGCATACCTGCAAACACAAGTTGGGAATCTTGGTGGGAAGAGGAACATGAGCATCTTGGATCTACTAGATTTTGTGGACGATTATTAGAGGGTCTTCTTGCAGTCGGATTCTTTTTGTGCCAGTACGGTCTGATGTATCATTTAAACATAGCAAATGGAAACAAGAGCATCATTGTAAGCAGTTCTACCGACTTCTTTTACAAATCAATTTTTTTTTTTTTTTGCATTGACTTTAACAATTTTCTTTGAATGCATTTGTAAAACTAGTGGATGTTTTCTAGGTATATGGGCTATCATGGCTTGTTATTGTGACTGTAATGCTGGTATTGAAGGTATGTTACTTACAAATTCAAATCAAAATGATACTCTAAATTGGTTTTGAATGACATGGCCAGAGCCAGCTTCTCGAGCTGTTTACTACATCATATAAATTGTCCATTGATAAACTCATAATTTTTATGCGAAGTCCAATAGAGGGACGATAAATTTGTGTTTTCCATTTCTTACAAATGTATTGGACTATTTTGTTGGCGGTGTCAGTAGGACGAAAACAGGTTGGCACAGATTTCCAGCTAACGTTGAGACTACTCAAACTCCTTCTATTCCTTAGATTTATCGCAACTGTTGGAACACTATTTTCAAGCCTTGTAGCCTTCATGCCAACAGGGCTTTACTACAGGTACTTAATTGAATGACCTAATTCGTAAATATATTGATTTGAATTCATCACAAGGGTTATATTATTTATATCTTCAACTACTATTTTTTTATATTATTTGTATCTTTACCTACTATTTTTTGAAAATTGCAAAAAGTACAAACATGCAGACCAGTGGTGGTTAAGATTGGCTTTTGGGATTCGGTAAGGGCTCTTGCACGTGGTTATGATTATGTAATGGGCATGTTGATTTTTAGTTCTGTAGCAGTGCTTGGATGGTTCTTGATATCAAGGTGGTTTTGATATCTAACAAAAAACACTGAAAATAAACTACCATCAATAGGCCATTCATTTGATTTAAGTGGTTAGGTAATATCTCATTACATGGAAGCGTATTCTAGACCATTATATGATAAAAATCATGGTAAAATAAAAAATTATTTTTTAGTTATTAATATTATAAAAAATTTACAATTTTCTCACAATCCTTACAGGTTAATGTATTGTCTAATGTTTCTTTTATTATTAAAAATCAATATGGTTGTCGATTTATTCCATCCGGCTCATCATATATATATATTTTTAACTTTAATAAGGTGGAATTAAAAATGGGAAACCTATGCAACCCGGGAAATGTCTTAATTTGGTTTTCTTTTATTATTATTTTAAAATGACATGTAGATTTGCTTAATTTTTTTTTTTAAATTTTTGTGTTGGAATGACATTTTATTATTATTAAGTAAAACTTTGATTATTAAACTTTACATATTTCCATTATTTTAAAGTAACAAACTTAAAAATAAATAGATCGGAGCATAATATAAAATATTTGGAAAAAACTATCATAACCCTGAACTAATGTTCTCCCTTATGAAATCGGAATCCAAAACTCCTCGAATATCGTGAAACCAAAGCTGATTTCCGTTCCCCAAAAGCTTTATTCCAGTTAATTTTGAGAACAATTTATTTCTCAAATACATTTGTTTTACTGGAAATAGTCCAATCACATGAAGAGATTTGTAGCGCATCACATCTAGCCAAATTTGGTGGTTTGTGTTAAAAAAAACTTGGATATGTGAAATGTTACAATCATGAAATAGGGTTCACAATTTTTATATATCAAATAGGAATTATATATATTAGGTGAAATCGGTTGATAGAAGTTATATATTTGAGCAGTAGTGGCTGGCCGTTAATGGTTTTCTATTTTTTGGTTTTTTTTTTGTTGTTTGTTTGTGACAGGAGGAAGAGGAAAAGTAGGATACGATAAGAGGAGTGACTTGCTGTATTTGGAGTTGTTAGAATGACATTTTATTATTAATTTAAAATGATATGTTGTTTTTAAATTGACAAAAAAAAGTTTATTGTTTATACTTTAGATAAATTTACTTTTATCTCAAAGTTAAAATATTTATATTTTAAATTTAATAAATTCATAATAATTTACTGATTAGATTACAAAAAGTATTGTTAGCAATATCTATATGAATTAGACACGCTTTATCCATTCACATATTTATATTTCAAATTTAACAATTCATAATAAATCACACAATTTATTGTTAGCAACTATATATGGATTACAGACTTTATCCATGCACATAGGATTTATGTGTATTCGGGATATGATCATCTACACATAACTCGTGCATAGTTGACAACCAGAAAAGTTTGTTAACATTTTTCATATATTGTTAACTGATCATATGAATTAGACACACTTTATCCATTCACATATTTATATTTTAAATTTAATAAATTCATAATAAATCACAAAATTTATTGTTAGCAATGATGTATGGATTACACACACTTTATCCATGCACATAATATTTATGTGTATTCGGGATATGATCATCTACACATAACTCATGCATAACTCACAACTAGAAAAGTTTGTTAACATTTTTCATATATTGTTAAGTGATCATATGAATTAGACACACTTTAACCATTCACATATCTATATTTTAAATTTAATAAATCACAAAAATTATTGTTAGCAATGATATATGGATTACACACACTTTATCCATGCACATAATATTTATGTGTATTCTGGAAATGATCATACACATAACTCATGCATAACTGAAAACCAAAAAAGTTTGTTAACATTTTTCATATATTGTTAAGTCCTTAAACATAGAGATTGCATGGTATTTATATGTTAAGTCCTTAAACTTAGAGATTGCATGGCATTTAAATTATCTTCTTTGGCTTAGCATTTACACGGCATTTGTCATATATTGTTAGATCCTTAAACTTAGAGATTGCATGGCATTCAAATTATTTAAATTTACCTTTTTGGCTTAGCATTTATCGTATATTGTTAGGTCCTTAAACTTAGAGATTGCACAACATTTAAATTATCTTCTTTGACTTAAGGATTTAGGTGAATTAGCCAAAGCATTTAGGTGAATTTGAAGTATTTGATAGTTTTTTTGTGTTGCATTGAGTAATGTCTCCAACTTTACTAAAACGTATTTCTCTAACACAAAAGCTATAAAAAGGAAAACCTAGAAGAAAAACATCCATGAAAAAGAATAGGTATTATCCATTTAAAAGAGTATGCTTCAATGATGTTGTGAGGCAATTGCTAGTGGCCTTATTCATAAGGGATATTTTCTTTGTTAATAGCGTGGTCCAAACGGCTCTTTTCTTTACTAATAGCTTCTTATCATTTCATCTTATATCGACACCTATAAGTAACGTCGGGGACATTGCCACCTCGTGGCTCTTGTTTTTATTTTTAAATATTAAAATCAAGACAAAAACTATGTTTGATCTCAACAGGATCTTGCGGTCATATTCTTCTACACTCCCATAATTATTGAAGGAGTTGCAACATCCATTTCTTGAATCATGTGTGCTAAGACTCCATCCTTTGTTGATTTCCACAGTAGATTCATGTCAAAGAAAAAGGCACCAATAAAATCATATATCTAGGTTCAAAACATAAGTGGTTGCAAACTAAAGCATGTGATATACACAGCAGTCAAGTCAAGTTCGGTAAGTTTGGCCTGAACAGTTTCTAGGGATTTAACTTAGTGCTTGGAATTGTTGGTTTTAATGTGTTTCAATGTTTTTTTGAAATTCACATTTTTTATGTGGCTTACTTCTAATGTACTTATTTTGAGGGTGATTTTTCCTAATTTATATCTTTCAAAAGTGCTAATGGTAGTTAAAGCATTTACACCTGCACTAGTTGTTGAGTTTGTTCTAGTCACGTTGGGATTCCTCAAAACATTTGAGTTGGAAGGTACAAATCATGTTCAGTGTTCACTTGAATGTGTTGCATTGCTACTCAAAATAAACAAACATGGTTTACTATGGTCAAAGTGAGGGCAAGTGTCATTGTTGTCACCATAGGAGCATAACTAGGTAATATTGAAGGTAGAGAAACTAAGAGTGTATGTGAGGATATTAACATAATATTAGTGGATAATAAACAAGATATTTTATAGGTAATGACCACTCATGTGCAACACACAAACCATTGCAAATATCATTAGTATATCGACATCAAAATACTAAAATGACTAGATTAACCCGATATGTAAGATGTGTATATTTGGATAGAATGGATATATTATACTAGGAAGTGCTAGCGAGTAAGAAAGTAGATTTTCCAATAGTTCCATTATTGAAAATTTCTCTTACCTGACTTCCATTGTTTAAGAGTGATAACAAATCATAAATCAAGAAGAGAGTTTGAGTCTTACAAATGAAGTTAATTGAATACAACTATGTATATATATTATTTCTATTAATAAAGCATCAATTACATGGATTGAAAACATTTTAAAAACATTCTTTGTTTTACTCATACATATGCATTAACCATTACACTCGTGTTAACAATAGAAAAGAAACCAAAATTGAAAATCATATTATGGAATTAATATCATATGATATTAGAGGTAACCTCATACCTAATTCATTGGTTAGAAGATATTTTCTATAAATCATATGTTTCAGGTAACAATCTCTAACAAATATCACAGCCTTAACATACTCTATTAAAAAATTCACTAGTGTAGGCTATTAGGATCGCATGGTCATAGGTTGGGAAGTAGATTGCTTTTCAACAAAAATGGTGTAGTAGGAATTTGTTTATAAGTTGTTGACATTGCCATGTTTTTTTAAAGGGATCAAATCCAACAACTTTAATTGGGGATAGTTCTCTAGGTAACTGTATCCTACTTACTACTAATATAAACTCTTGAAATTTTCAATAGCTTGCATGCAATGAGAAAACATATTTTAGAAATAGATCTTAATCCCAAATGGGTCATAAACTCCAATAACCTACATTCTAACAAGAAAAAAAACTAGAAATAGAACTCAAGCACATACTTAGCTTTCGTTGCCAACTTCCATTTGATAAGTAGTGCACTTCTAAAAAACATGTAGTTAGAAGCGTACGATATAATAAATTTTAATGTCATTTATGGTGTGGACTAACTTCAACATTAATAAATAACTTGAAAAGAAAATACAAGCTTGTGAAGTTGAAGCAACACTATAAAGTGTTAGAATTAATTAACTAATCCTCCCATAACCACCATAGTCTAATTGTCTTTTCCTACCTTAGGAGGTTATTTCCACCTCACTAGTTCCATGGTAAACTCATCTTGGGCCCACCTAACACTTGATGCGCCAGTTTGCATGAGTTTAGGAGATCCAGAGACCAATCCCTATAATTTAGGAACTCGCACTGAGTGCCACCAGCAGTTGACCCTAATCGGTGTTCAGTTATGTTCAGTTATGCTCTGATTCCCATTAGTTAATTCATATTCCATTTGTATAGCACCATTTTGCATTATTTAAGGGAGGTTGGGTGGATTTTCTCACCTACCTTGATCAGTTAACTGGGTGTGAACTAATTCAGTTGTCTGAAGTTGCATTAGTGAGTCTCTAGTGGTTATTTTCCCACATTGAGTTAGCACTGGATTCAGTCCAAGTTGGTGAATTTAAATCCTATCTATGGAATTCAAATTCTTCCTATTGCATTACCATTGTATTACAAAGAGGTTAATCATAATTCATGTAATGTTATGCTGACCAATTTTGTCTCCTAGATGTTCAATTTTCACCATGAATGTTTGATCAGTTTACATCGAATTGCTTCTCTCTCCTACAACCTTCTTTCATGGTGAATTCATTCAGGATTAAGGATCCTAAGCTTTGATAAATTAAACATTGTATCACAGTAGGAATTCATGCCAACTTCAAACCTTAGAAACTTCCATTGGTTCACCAGAAGCAATGGGGTTCTACATAATTCCTTGTATTATTGCCTTGCTCCCTCTAGATTTTGTCCATAGAATTCTAGCCAAGTTTGATGCACCCATAGAAAGTGCACATGTCAAAGTGGAGAGTGTTTGAATTGGTTTGATTTCGAATTGAAGTGTTTTTTGCAGTGTTTTTGGAGGTAAATCATAGAATTATGAAGAATTAGTTGTTTGTTGAAGCTACAAGATGGATAATTCAACAGGTTTGACACCCAGGATCCTCACACCCTTAAACTATCTTGATTGGAGGGATGATATGCATATATTCTTGCGCAACAAGGTTATGTACAAGGTCTCCATGGGCAGAGAGGTCAAATCCCAGCAGCCTCTTGAGAAGTCAAAGTATCTGAACAAGTTGGATGAAGGATTTGGCTTCATGTGCATCCACATCTCCAGGGAGTTACTCTTCCATATTGATGGACTGAAAACTCCAAAGGAAGTATGGGAGAATCTCAAATCCTTGTTTGGAAAGTAGGATGAGTTGAGGTGCCATATTCTAGAGAATGAGATGATTACACTACAACCTTGCAACTTCGAAACTGTACAACATTTTTTATCAAAATTCAAATTCCTTATCATGTAGTGCAAACAGTGCGATATTGATAAGAAGGATGAGTAATTGGTTCTCTCAAGCAAACTTGGCCCAGAATTCTCAGTTTTCATAACCACCTTTCACTCAAGGAGATTGAAAACTCCTAATTGGAAAATCTCATCATTTGATGCATTCACGGAATCTCTTATTCAGGAACAAGACAAGCTGATATAGTTGGGATCCCTTAGAGCCTCCACAAATCAAGCTCTCTTGGATGGGGAGACAAAGAATGTGCAAGCAAGGAGGAAGCAGAAAGGAAAAGATAATAGGAACAATGGATTTGAACCTAAGGAAGATTTTTATCCATCAGATGAATCCTTGGGCTCTAAAAAGGACAAACATCAGAGTTTTGACAAGGGAAAGTGCTCCTACTGTAAGAAAGGAAACCATACAGAGAAAGGTTGTATGAAGAAGACCATTGATAATATGTCAAGACTCCTTGAACAACACAATATTTCCCTCCCTGAAGGCACAAGGAAGGCTAACTGTGGAGACAAAATTGAAGATCATGAGAGATGTCATGCATTGAAGGATGGATTTTCAAAATCTCATGCCTTCCTCATTGAATCAGGAGCCTCCAATCACATGGTTGCATCCAAAGAATCATTCTCTTCATTAAAACTTACTGATGGTCCAAGTATTCACATGGGAGATGACACTCAAATCCAAGCTGAAGGGAAGGGTTCAATTAAATTAGAGTATGGAGTGTTCAATAATGTCCTCTATGTTCCATCCTTAGCAACAAAATTGTTGTTTGTATATCAGATGACTCATACAGGCTCACCAAAGCAAGTTGTATTTGATATTGACTCAGTGCAATCTCAACTTCCATTTGAAAGGGAAGGTAAATCCATTTTACCTAGACCTTTTACATATGATCATGCTTCCATTAATGTTTCAGATTCAGAATCTGAATCAAAGGACCAAGTTGAATTAATCTTTGGAATTGGAGATGAAGTTCAATCATATCTAGATCCAGATCCAATCCCTACTCCAAATCCTAGGCCTAAATGGGCTCAAAAGTTCATTGAGGCTACTGAGAACATGACCAGATATTCATCTAAAAAGAGGAGAACAAGATCTTAGTTTCAAAATGAGATCCTTGCACTATGTCAAGTAAATCCACTTCTCCCAGAGAGGTGCTACAAAATCCTAAAGAGATGCTACATGACGGTAAGTCCTGATCAACAGTCCTACTCACTAAAGAATAATGATACATTGGATCATGTCACTCCTCCTCCAGAAAGAAGAGACAAAAGAAACTTTCTACATGACAAATTGGAAGGAAAAATCTGACCTAAGGGGTACACTAATTCTCTCTTGGAATGCAATTTGAGGAATCCATTGTATGGGATCATGCAAGGCCCAAGGGCATGGCATCTCAAGTTCAATTTTTCCATACTGTCAAAGAGGTTCGAAAGATGCAAGATTGGTTGCAAAAGAAGCAACATTTCTTCTCCAATATGTCATCAGATTGGAATAAGTTGGAGAGGTTCACATGCATTGTACCAGGGAACTAGTGCACACAAGGACCATCACACTACATTAACACTCCATAGAGATGCAAAGTACAAAATTTGTTCACAATTTTTTTTACTCAGGATGAAATATATTGGTGTTAAAGCTTGACCTTGGTTCTACTGATAATTTTAAGGGCGGGAGGGGGGAATTCCCATGAGGTTTTTCCCATTTCCTTGGTTTGTTGAGAAGTTATTTTTTTCTTTTAGATTGTATGGGTGACCTTTGGTATTATTTGTCAAGGCCCAAGTTGTCCAAGATAGGATTAAGGGGGTGTGTCAGGATTAATTATTTAATCCTCCCCTAACCACTATAGTCTAATTGTATTTTCCTAGCGTAGGAGGTTATTTCCACCTCACTAGTACCTGCATGGGGGACTCATATGGGTCCCACCTATTACTTGATGCACCATTTTGCATGAGTTTAGGAGCTTTAGATACCAATCCCTATAATTTAGGAACCCACACAGAGTGCCAACAGTTGACCCTAGTCGGTGTTCAGCTATGCTATGATTCCTATCAGTTAGTTCATCATCGGTTAGTCTAGCGCCACTTTGCATGATTTAAGGGAGGTTGGGTGCATTTTCTCACCTACCTTGATCAGTTAACTATGTGTGAATTAATTCAGTTGTCCATAGTTGCATTAGTGAGTCTCTAGTGGTGATTTTCCCACATTTAGTTAGCACTAGAGTCAGTCCAAGTTGGTGAATTCGAATCATATCTATGGCATTCAAATTCTTCTTATTGCATTACCATTTTTTTATATAGAGGTTAATCATAATTCATGTCATGTTATGCTAACCAATTTTGTCTCCTGGTTGTTCAATTTTCACCATGAATGTTTGATCAATTTACACTGAATTTCTTCTCTCTCCTACAACCTTCTTTCACAGTGAATTCATTCAGGCATGAGGATCCTAAGATTTTCTAAATTAAACATAAAGTTTACAAAAGAATCTCAATGTCAGAAATGAAGAGAATCTATTATAAGTTTTTCAATGGTTGGAAAATAATAACTAATAAAGAAAGAATAACTTTACATTATATAAAACAAAACCCTACTTTAATTATCTCAATATAAGAAATTGTCTTGGTTGTTGAAGAAGGTGTCCTGGTTGTTGAAGCTTGTTGTTATTATTATTGTTATTGTGGATGGCTTCCCTACATCAATAGATATTCCCCACACATGGAATATCAATGAATCCTATACAAATAGGATTTCTTGATTAGAAAAATGCCAATATATGAATAAAAAATCAACTCACAACCTATTGTTAGTAGGGTGCATGGCTTCCATAATATGCAATACATGGTGCTTCTAAAATTTCTTGCGTGGCATTTTGTTGTGATTGCAATATGAAATCTAATAAGTAATAAAGAAACTCAACATTTTTAAATACAATAAAATATAGACTAAGCAACTCAGTACTTTTCAAATTACAACAAAAATATAGATTATAGAGATAAACATAGTAGTTAAATCAATTGGATGCATGTATGGAATGTTTATCACAAAAGGAATAAGTCATTTAAATCATTCAACAAGAAATTAAGTGTCATATAAAATGAAGACATGCAAAACATGCTTTTATGATGACATTCTTACATATTCTTTAACAAAGGCAAAGCAATTGATATACTCCTCAACGAATAACATGCAATTCCCTTGATAATCTCACATGGGAATGCAACTACAATTGGTGGCACTAAAATTACAAAAAAAAAAAATACTCATCCAAATACCAAGGACAGTTGGATTGGAGCCTTAGTGATAGGAAATGTATAATATTCCCCTTAGATCAATGTGTTAATCCCTATATATTGTTACATTACATTTATATTAGTATATTAGGATTGTCTTTATTGGTTGGCTAGGACCTTTATAATTGTAATTGTACCCTTTATATCCTATATGTATGCTAAGGGGACCTAATTTTAGGATTACCTCATATTGTCTTATGCATTTGATACATTGTATAAGGAGGTTTTTCCCTCAAATATACTTCTTATTCAACTCTTTATTTCATTCTCACGGCATTGGGTTGCTTTTTATTTCTACATTTATGTTATTTTGGGAATTTGGTGCATAACATTTGGTATTGGATCCATTTTCGCTATGACATTTTTTGGGGACGTTTCAAAAAATGAAATTTTGAGGATCCCCAGATAACATTGTAAATTATCTATCGTAACAATTAAAGATCCTGATCCCTAGATACTTCGATCACTGCAGGAGTCGCGCCCTAGCTGCCGCCGCCGCCCTGCCAACGTAGGGTTTCGCTGGTGCTTTCGCCTCAGGCCGCCCCCATGGTTGCGCCTGGGGGGGGGCTCTCCCCTCCCCCTGCTCCCCCATCCACCAAAGAAGCTTTTAAAAGGTTACTAAGGTCACCTGGATTCAAACCGGTGGCCCCTTCCATCCCGAAGTTCATCAAGAAACTTGACGCAGTTCCTGAAATTGACCTTCCATGTGAACAACGCATCAAGATCACTCTAGCTCTGGCTGAGCGAGGTTTGGTAGGCCAGTTCATGGGGCTTTTGCCTTCAACTAAAACCATAGACGACTGGATCCAAAGGAACTGGAGGCCCCAGCTCAAGAACAGTGTCACCTGCTACCCCGTTGGTCGAGGGTTCTTCATTTTTGAGTTCATAGCCAAAGAAGATCGTGACCTTATCTTCAGAAACGGTCCATAATTCATGGGTACTCAAGGTCTGTATCTCAATAGATGGACTCCAGATTTCAATGCGGAAGTAGATGTACCGAAGGAAGTTCCAGTGTGGGTAAGGCTTCCAAACCTCCCAGTTCACTGCTGGAACACTCAAACCCTGGAAAAAGTTGGGAATGCTCTTGGGAGATACATTGACAAAGCTGAAAACAGGGGCCAATACTCATGTGCCAGAATATGTGTAGAACTTGATCTTGAAGCAGGGCTACCTGAGGCAGTTAAACTAAAAGTTGGAGATTGGCACCATTATCAAAAGCTCGACTATGAACAGCTACCATTCAAGTGCCGCCACTGTCACGAACATCGACATTTTCAGAGAAATTTCCCCAAAACACAGGTTACTAAAGAAGGAGAAGGATGGCAAAAAGTCAAGAAAGGGAAAACAAATTCCAAAAATCAGGAAAAAAGGACTGTAGGGGATATGCAAAACCAACCATCAAGCTCAAATAAATCCCCCCAGGAAGCCACAAAAGCTGCACCAATCGTTATTCCAAATGATGAGGAACCACAGAAAACCAGAGATCCAGATGGAAAGGATCCAACCGCTGCAAGCATTGAAGGAATCCAAACAAAAAATCAGACTAGTAGAAAAGAGGTAGAGTCCCAGTATGCAGGTCCGTTGGAGCCTGGGGAAATACCCCAATTCAACCCAGTAACTCTAATGGAGGCTAAGGCCCCTGGCTCCTCCAAAGAAGCAAATGAAGATCCCATGCTACTAGAAATGGATCAAGGTGTAGAAACGGATGAGGGTGCCTCATCAAGCAGTCTGCATACTATTCCCATCAAAAATCCAAGAGGGAGGAAATCTAAAAAGAAAAAAAGAGAGGAAGCAACATATCTAGCCGTCCTTGAGGGGTCACAAAAAACTCTAAAAGGAATCATGCACACCAGATCTAAAAAAGGAACAGCTCTGGCCTTAAAAGAGCCCAATCCCGCCTCCCAAAGTCCCTAATGCGGTACATTTCCTGGAATTGCAAAGGCCTAGGCTCTACTCTTAAAGAAGAAGCAATGAAAGACCTGGTCCGAATTCATAAACCTGAGATTCTGCTAGTCCAGGAAACAAAAATGGAGGAAACTACTATCCTCCAAGCCGGTAAAAAGTTCTGGAAAAAAGGTCCTGGGATTGGAAACAACTCCAGAGGTGCTTCTGGAGGAATAGCCACCTTTTGGGACTCCACTCTGTATGATATTGAAGCTGAGGAACGAGCGTTGCATTGGGTTTTCACAAAGCTCATCCACAAACTGTCTGGACAATCTGTAAGTCTGTTCAATCTCTATGTCCCCGTTTTGCACTCAGAAAAAAAATATTGCTGGAACACATTAGAGTCCTTTCTTAACTTGCAGCAAATAGAAAATATCATAGTAGCTGGAGATCTGAATGTCACCCTGGCTGCTAACGAGAAAAAAGGAGGCACTCCGGTCAGAGATCCATCAAGGGAATGGGTTGAAGATATCATCCTCGGATGGGATCTGATTGATATAAACCATGTCAAAGGAAAGTTTACTTGGACGAATAAGAGAATTGGACCCGACCATGTCACAGCCCGGCTTGATAGGTTCCTAGTCCACTCTTCTTTTCTCTCCATGGGCCTTTTAGCCTCCTCAAAAATCCTCCCCCACTGCACTTCCGATCATAATCCCATCCTTCTTGAGTTAACTCTTGATCAAGACCTTGGCTCGATTCCCTTCCGTTTTAGTCCGCTCTGGATCCAACATGATGATTTTTTGCATGTAGTCTCTGCTTCCTGGAACACCCAAATAAAAGGATCGTCGTCCTTCATCTGGGAAGAAAAAATAAAGAGGCTCAAACTAGACCTGAAAGACTGGGCCAGGTGCATTACTTCTCCAATTTCAAAAAGGAAACTAGCTCAAGCTGAGTTGGAAACGCATCAAACCCACATGGACTCCTCTCCCGCGTCAGACTACCTCCTAAGAAAGGAAGAGATCCTTCAGAAAACTTACTTCTCGGCCTGCAGAATAGAAGAATATTATTGGAGACAAAAATCTCGAAACCTTTGGCTCTTGAGTGGGGACAAAAATACAAAGTATTTCCATAAGCAGGCTGAGGCTCGGAAGAACTACAAAGTTGTCTCTGAAATAAATTTTGAAGGTGGTCTGATCAAAGACTTTGAAGGCATAAAGCAGGCAACTATGGAAACTTTTAAAGAGTTGTTCACCGCCCCCATAGAGGAACCGCTTGACGTTTTCTCCCATCCATTTGATCTCATTCCTCACCTTATCAAGACTGAGGAAAACAACTTTCTAACTGCTCCTATCACCATGAATGAGGTTAAAGGTTCCCTTTCAATTATGAAACCTGACAGCGCCCCTGGCCCGGACGGTTTCACAACAAGATTCTTCATGTGCTGCTGGTCAATAATAAAGTTTCATCTCTTAAAAATGATTCGGTACTCGCAGAAGGTCAACAAACTAGGAGGCAGCACCAATTCTTCCTTCCTTGCACTGATCCCAAAAGAAAAAGGTGCCACTACCTTCAATCGGTTCAGGCCTATCTCTCTGTGCAATACAGGGTACAAGATTATAACCAAGATTATAGCCACCAGGCTTAAAATAATTCTCCCAAGGATTATCCCAGAAAATCAAGGAGGATTCATCAAAGGAAGGAAAATCCTCGACAACATCATTCTTGTCCAAGAAGCAATTCACTCAAGCTTTCAACGCAATGAGAAAGGTATGGTCATTAAACTTGATTTAGCTAATTCTTTTAACCGTGTTAGGCATGAGTTTCTGTTTGCAGTTATGGAAAAATTTGGCTTCTCACTCGACTTTATAAGCTGGATCAAAGGATGTGTAGGTGATCCATGGATTGCCCCTCTTGTTAATGGAAGGCCCACAAGTTTCTTCAAAGCCTCTAGAGGCTTAAGGCAGGGCTGCCCATTGTCTCCCCTCCTCTATGCCATCCAAGCATCAATGCTCAGCTTTCAACTTAATCTTAGTCAGGAAATCCATTTGCTGCCAGGTCTAAGAATTGTGAACAATGTTCGGGACATAAACCATGCCCAATTTGCTGATGACATGCTATTGTTAGGGGGAGCAACCATCCATTCAGCTAAACAATTTAAAAAAGAGCTGGAATTATACAAAAAGGTATCTGGAAGTAAAACAAACTTCCAAAAAAGCAAAATATTCAGTTGGAAGTGCTCAGCCAGAGAACTAAGGGACATCACTAGAACGCTTGGGATGGAAGGAACGATAGACTAGGACAACTTCATTTATCTAGGCATCCCCATTTGCAAAAACAAAGTCAAACCAGCAAAATGGGAGCCTATATTAGACAAGCTCAAAGTCAAAATCCAAATATGGAGTGCCAACTGGCTCAACCTCGCAGGTAAAACTATTCTTTTAAAAGCTATACTAAACGGCATGCCAATTTACCAATCTTCCATTTTACTTGCCCCAGGGTCACTAATTCGAAAGATTGAAGGGCTGCTCAGAAAATTCATTTGGGAAGGGGGCAAAGGGAATGAAAAGAAAATCCACCTGGTCAGTTGGGAAAAGATCCAAAAACCTCGTGATGAAGGAGGGCTCCATGTGCGAAGTTTACCTATCCAAAACCTGGCGTTAGGAGCTAAGTTTCTATGGCAGATGATCACAGGAAAAGAAAGCTGGAGCAAGAAAGTTCTCCGCAAAAAATACTTCCCGGGAACAAGGAAGAGGTGTCTAGATGCGCAGCCCCCAGTCAGAAATGGCTCTCCTATTTACAAATTATGCAGTAAAGCAGTGAACCCATTCAAAAATAATCTATTATGGATACCTGGGAATGGGAAAACAATCAAAGTTTGGGAAGATTCCATACTCGGAGAAACTCCACTAGGGTTATGCATGGAAGTCAACAACATCAAACTTTGGCTTTTGGATAAAGGGGCCACCTCGCTGTGGGACCTGTCAGCATGGAAAGACAACAACTGGACTGGCTGGGATCTAGGCCACTTCCCCCCTGAACTTAACAACGAAGCTGAAACTCTAATTGGCCTTCTCCAAGACAAATCTCCAATCAAAGAAGAAATCAGAGATAGAAGAGGTTGGGGAAACAATTTTGGAAATTACTCAACCTCAGAAGGTTACAAGCACATTCAAGCAATCCCTTATGCTGCTCCCAATCCTGTGGTCTGGAATTTTATATGGTCAAAAACCTTCATCCCGAAAATTGATATCTTATGCTAGTCAATGGCCCACAAAATCATCCTTACATGAGATAAACTTAAGAAAAGAGGCATGGAAGGGCCCAACCCGATGCCCTCTTTGCAAACACAAGGAAGAAACTTCGAAAGACATCATTCTTGACTGTCAATTCTCAAAAGAGCTGTGGTTAACGGCCATGAACCTAAATCCTGGCATTAATCTCCCACACACTATCCAGGATCTCTTCTCAAACTGGATAGACCTGTCTCCGTTTCATTTGGCCAAGAAAACTCTGCTCCAAACTGCCTGGAAATGGCTTCCAAAAGCCATTTGCTAGAAAATCTGGATCGAGAGAAATAATATAATTTTCAGGGATCAAGAAACTCAGCCCTCAAAAATCGCAGTTCAAGCAAGAGCAATTCTAGGGGAAGCTCTGGATAGCAACCTGTCCTTGAAAGACTCCACTCATCTTCTGCCTGAAGAGTCTCATTGGTTATTAAGCATGATAGTCTCCAATCTTCAGAATCGAAACTTGGCCAATCATCCTCAGACTGCTCAATGGGAAATAAGGCTTGATGAAACTGAGTTCATGAGCTGGAAATCTTCTCTAAATGAGCCGTGCCTCTTCTTTGACGGAGCTTCAAAGGGAAACCCAGGCTTAGCTGGTGGCGGTGGAGTGATCATCTTGGCCAATGTAAAAGTGCTCAGTAATTATTCTTGGGGCCTAGGCATTGACTCAAATAATGTAGCTGAATTTTGTGGGCTCTTGCAAGGTTTAAGAATCACGCTTTCCAAAGGAATTTCCAAGCTTACGGTCTTTGGGGATTCTCCACTTCTAATTAATGCCCTTATAAAAAATAAGAGTCCTTCTCATCTTAAACTTGGCCAAATCTACCAGAAAATCCAACACCTAAGCAAAAACTTCCAAACCATAAGATTCTTCCATGTGCTCCGTGGGCTGAACTCGCAGGAAGATAAAGAGGCCAATCGTGGGACTCTGCTGGGCAGAGGTATCTTAAGTATAGATGGATTTGATCAACGATGTGATGCCCCTTAGCTATTGAATATTCATGATCTTTATCCAGCGAATCCTTTCGTTCTGCATAGTTGTAATGTCCTCTTCCAATTAGGCCTTGAGGCCCAAAACCGCTAACCTATGTGATTCTTGTGGGTTCGAGCGGTTACTGATAGCTAGGGAATCAGCTGAGGACTGCTGCCATCCATAGAAGATCTAGGGCATCATCATTTGGTCAAGAAGGGCCACCAGGGAGAAAATCCACCTTTGTGCATGCCATCCAAGCATTATTTAATGATGCATGCACTATTTAAGTCTCCATCCGCATGCATGCAAGTCAACGGAAAATTAGAAGATAAAGGGACCTAATTAGGTCAAAGATTAGGTTTTGCGCAGTTGAACTTTATAAAAAGAGGATAAAGCGAGAGGAGACGTCACTTTGGATTATGATTATTTTGGGAGCTCTTAGAATAGCAGCACAACAGTTTGGGTTTGGAGACGGAGTCTTCAGCTAATAGGATTTCGGCAGTGAAACATCTGTCCTAGTCTTATTCAGGGTAAGCCATACTGGTCCACCACTTGTTCTTCATTCATTCATCAGTTATCTAGCATATGGTATAGATCGTTGCAGGGACACGTGTGCAGCCGTAAAGGGAGGGTTTCCAGCCGAAAAGCCCTAATCAACTGTGGGGCCTTCAGATCTCAGTTTCCTTCCGAAAATTAGGCACCATTCTTATCATCAGCATCATACTCCGGTACCCGGTGATTATCAGTTCCATCTGTGCTCATCCGGAATAGTTATCAGCAATTTCGGGATTCCAGGGGCGTGAGCAGCTGTCTCTCAGAAGCAAGTCGCTATCCTACCTATAGGACTCATAAATCACTCTTGTATCAGGAATTCTCTCTGGCACGGAAAGGCTATCAGCCTCGTAAATCCACAGCTCCATCGGACACCTCCTTCCCTAAGGGCGTCTTGCTGCTGGGGGTTCACCGTAAGTAGAGGAGATCAGTTCATCTCCGATCCAGCTCTCAGTGCTTGCATACTTTCTCCGGAGCAATCCAGCCAGCTTATCAGTGGTAAGTGTTCATTCTATCTCACAAACCCTAAGCCTAATTTTTCCCATAAAATAGGGATTTTTGCATGGCAGTTTGCATGCCCAGTTGTATCAGCCTTTTTGCTTAGAAATAGAAAATATCGAGATTTGGGATATTACAATAGTACCTGTGTTTCACGTTTTTCCCCTTCTCATGTTTTTTGCAGGAAATATCAGCAAATTCGTAGACTGTCAAGATCTCCTCGTGACTTATGGCCCCCTCCCAGCGTGTTACTTAAGAACTGCTACCCTCATCCATCGTTACTGCATCAATGTTAAAGGATCTGTGGAAATAATCCCCGGTAAAGAAGACTGCGCGACCAAGGTGGAATTGCTACGCTCTGTCACTTCCAGTGTTGCTCGCTCGTGCCCCAATTTGAACCAAGGAAAGGCACTTCTCACAATGGCGTCACATGGATCCTCAAGCTCTGGACCATCAGCGGATGAAAGGATAGAGTCGTTGGAGACCTCAATGGGAAGGCTCAGAGCTCGTTTAGACAACTAAGACAAGCTTCTGCAAGCTACAAACAAGGCAGGAGAGAAAACTTGGGATCTTCTCAACGAAGATATAAGGAAGCTTCATGCAGATCACTCTGCCTCTACTGAGAACCTGGATGAATTCAAGGAAGAAACTCGTACCAGCTTCAAGGACGTTGCTAACACCCAAGGAGACTTTGGGAAACAAATTAGTGCTCTGGAAACTGCAGTCTCCAATCTGATGGCCAAACTTGGCAAATGAAATCTTCTTTGCAGGCACTCTGACCTCCCTTTTTTCATGTTGCTTCTCCTTTTTAATACCGTCCTTCGTAGCTTTGTCTCTTTAAATAATTGTAATCAAGCCGTTGGGAGGCTTTGGATTCCTAGCTCCGTTTTGATATAGAATCTAGCTCCTCTATGTAGCACTTAACTATGTAATAGCCTGCGGTAGCTTTTTTACCGGTATCAATATATTCTACCCCTATGTTTTAGTAAAAAAAAACAATTAAAGATCTTGATTCATTATAAGTTAGAAGTTATAGTCTCCAGAAGTTCGGGTATTTTACTAGTCCAAAAACTAGTCTCAAATAGGTATTATGGGTAAAACAATTATATATGAAGCTTAAGGAATACAAATTGAGTGTCACCTATTGAATTAGAAGGAAGAAAAACCATAATGTTTGTGATAAAAAATCCAAAAGTGGAAAAGGAAAATCAAACACATGTTAGTTTGTACAAGCTTGTTCTCTTGAAAGGGACAAAAAAACAAGTTTTGGGAAAGTTACCATAGCTTTCTTTTGGCACATCAGAATTGGGTCAAACTTGTGGCATTGTAGAGAATACATACTAGGATTCTATAGAAAAAAAAAGCAGAGTTAGAGGGGACCAATTTGCAGAGATGATTTAGGAACAAGGTCTTCCAACAAGACAACCTACAAACCATGGTTTTTAAAAGGTGTGTTAACTTGAAATTTGCATAACTTTTGATTGGAATTTGTTTTGGGTAATTCAAAAGGTGTGATAAAGAGGAAATAAAGAATAACTAGAGTAAATATCAGTGGCATTATTGTCAAGAGGTGTTGAAAAAATTACTTCCCCTACTAAACCTCTCGAAATGTCAACCAAGAAATGTGTAACGATCTATCCAATTTGGAGGCCAAGGTTAAGGACATGAATGATAGGTTAGTTACACATGTTCAATTGGTATAAACAAAAAAGGATATATAAAGTGAGTTGAAAAATATTGTCAATAAAGAGGATCTAAAAAATGTGGACAGGGAGATGGAAAGTAAAGATGATCTCAAAAAGATGGCCATGAAGATGGCAAGTAAAGAGGATCTCCAAAACATGGCCAGTAAAGCGGATATCAAATTTATGAAGTGGGTAGTTCTGAATGAAATGAGACATCTCTTTGCTCATAATTCAGATTCTCAAGAAGAGGAGAAGGAGAACAAGAGGAACTTGTCCCAATCACTTATTGAGAAAATTGAAAAATAGTTAGAGAACAAGAGATTCGAGTCCCCAACATTTGATTATTCATCACATCATCATGGGTTCAACTCAAAACCAAGGAACTACTTCATTTCCAAGATTGATATGAGAAATTTTGATGCCAATGATCCAATAACAAGGATATTCTAGATGGAGCAAGTCTTTGATTTATACGAAGTGCCAACTTTACAAAAGGTAACTAGTGCATCCTTGTTTTTAAAACTTGATCAATTTGAATGGTACCATTGGATTTGTAACCATAAAAAGGACTTTGTTGTATCTTGGTCTATATTTATGGATGAATTGATAGGATATTATGAGGATATTAAAAACAAAGCCTTCTTTATCCAATTGATAAGTCTCAAACAAAAAGGTCAAGTTATATAGCATATTAAGTAGTTTCAAAAGTTAAGTCTTAGAGTGAAGAACATTCCAAAGTATATTTTGTTGGATCTATTTATTGGCACTTTAAAGAAGAGCATTCAACATTAGGCGTGTCTCTTTGAACCTAAATCACTGGGATAATTCTTTTATTGTGTGCAAGATTATGGATTTACACTTTGTGGAAATTTAGAAGTGACTGACGTGTTTCAGGTGGACCCTCAACCCATCATCAAGATTATTCGAAGCTATGGCACAATAGAAAAGAAGAAGACAATAGAGTATATATAGAAAGTTGAAAGCTAGCAATTAATTATAAAAAATCTAGATAAAAATGTTTTGGGATACAGTTGAGGAAAATAAGGTTGACAGAGTGAATGATATAATAAAATAAATAAATTATTTTATTAAAAAGGAAGATTTTATTTTTATTTTTCATTTTTTAAGACTTAGGTGGAGAAAAGTCAAAAGTTTAAAAGAAGAAAATTAAAAAAAAATGATGGAAAGAGTTATTCAATTGTGTATTAATTTAGATATAGTAGTTGAAAAAATTCAAATGAGTAGAAATTGGGGTTAATTGGATAATTAATAAGTAATTGTTTTAGGTTAAAATATAGTTAGAACTAAAAGAAAAAATTAAATATAAATATATAAAATAATTAAATATAAAGGGAAAAATTGAAAGTGGAGTAAAAAGAGGGAATTAAGGGTTTGACTTTATGAAAGAAATATTAAAAACCTAAAAGGGGGGGAGAGGGGGGAATTAAGGATTTCTTTCATAACATGAATGCTTATGCTTAATTTGTAGAGAAAGGTAAGCATTCATAACATGTAAATTAATTAAAATAAGAATAAATAAAATAAAATAAAAATAAAAACAATAAAAACCTAGGGTGAAATGTAAGAAAGAAAGAGTAGTGAATAAATGAGTAAGGTATCAATGGTGAGTAAGTTGATGGATCAGAGGTCTTCAAGACTGACTTAGTTTATAACCATCTTCTCGATTAAATTTGTTAGGATGTTTTTCAATTTCGATGGCTTCTCTAACGAGTGTCGATGAATAATGAGAAGTGGAGGTAAGGATTTTAGTTTGATCGAAGCAAATGTGATGTTTAGACTTGAAAGAGTGTTTAGTGATTGCAGATTTGTTAACTCGATTATGATTGGTATCAACGATGTGTTCTTTGAGACAGGTTTGAATGGATTTACCTATTTGTCCAATGTAGATTTTCCCACATGAACAAGGAATTCGGTAGATGCCCTATGATAGGAAGGAGTTGGATTTATCTTTAGCACTCCTAAATAATTACTTAAGGGTCTTATGGGGTTTAAATATGGTTTTGATGTTCTTTTTAATTAAAAGTTTATAAATACGATATGTGATGCCATGAATATAGGGCAAAGAGAGAATTAAAAGGGGTGGTAGGGAGGGTTTGGGCTTGGGATGTAGTACTTATTGAAAAGTTTTGTTAATAAGGTATCTAGAGTACCCATTGGGCATGAGGTATTTAGTAAGGTGCGCTCTTTCTTGGTTAAGATGTTGGGGGTCAGAGATTTGAACTGCTCTGGTGATCAAAGTTTTGAGAACAACATATTTTTGAGAAGGGTGGTTATGGGAGTGGGTGTGGAGGTAGTAATCAGTGTGGGTCTTTTTCCAATACACTTGATAGAGAGAGAGCACCTTGTTCTCGAGTGACCAAGACATCAAGAAAGGGAATGGAGTCATCTTGTTAGATTTCCATGGTAAATTTAATGTGAGGTGAAATGTTATTTAAGTGATTGTGAAAGTTGTCAAGGGGGGTGCGCTTGTGTGGCCAAATAACAAATGGATTGTCTACAAAAGGTAACCAACATTTTGGTTTGAGAGAAAAAAAAATTAAGGGCTAGTGTTTCAAAGTGTTCCATAAATATGTTGGCAACAATAGGTGATAAACAAGATCCCATGGTAGTGCCTTCAGTTTGTTCAAAGAATTTACCTTTGAAACAAAAAAAAGTAGAGGAGAGACAAATTTCAATAAGATAAAGAGTTTCCTTATCAACAAATTGGGAAATGATATTGAGAGCTTCAGGGACTGGGATTTTTGTGAAGAAATAAACGACATCAAAACTTACCATGAGAGCATGATCATCAAGGTGTAGGCCCCGAGTTTCGTGGATAAAATTGGAAGAGTCTTTAATGAAAGATTGGGTTTTTCCCCATGAAGGGTTTTAGTTTCTCAGCAAGCAAACGGGAGAGGCAATAAGTAGAGGAATAGATGGTGCTGACAATTGGTCTAAGATGGATGAATTTCTTATGGATTTTAGGTTGGCCATAAATTTTGGGGGGGTGGGGATTGTGGGGAAGAATGTGTTTCTTGATTAAGGGGTCCAGTGAAGAAGAATTAATATCTTTATAAGAAGACAAAGAGAGGAGATCTAGTAATTTGGTTTCATAATCCAAAGAGTTCATCACAATAGTTGCATTACCTTTATATTCCTTTATGATGATAATGTAAAGGTTGGAATTAAGTCTTTTAAGAGCTAAGAGTTACTCTTTGGGAAGACTGGATTTAAGAAAGCTTGGTAGATTTTAAGATTTCTTGAGCAATCTTGCGGAATTTATTCAGCTTCATGGAATGGGAGATGGGTAGTATTAGATTCAACAAAGCACAAGATATCCTCAATTGGAATATAATGAGAAACAACTACATAATTAAATCTTTTTTGAAGAAGAGATAAGGTGGGAGGATCTAAAATAAAAGAAGAAAGGTTGATGACAGTGGAGGGAGAACGAAGAGAATAAGGGTTGGAGTTTTGTTGGAACCCCGACAACTCCCCTTGATTTTGCAAAAAACAAAGGGGACCCCATTATAATTTTTGTAAGTATTTAGCTTCCATTTGCTTGTTTGGTTTGAGAGGATGATTCCATGTTCCTTTACTTTTTAGGTTGTTTATCTTTCAACTTGATTTTCATGACAAACAATTTGGTGATCGTATGCTTTCTTGAGTGTTTGAGCTTTGTGTACTTCATGTTTGGTGCTTCTGCTTATTTATTTTATACTGTGATGACTTTGTGACTTATCATAATCATTTCATTCTATCAATCAAAACAAAATACAATGTTATCTTATTTGAGATAAGATAATGTGACTTATTAAATATTTATATATGTAAAAATATTTATTTTATTTATTTATTCTTTTTCCATATTACATATTTTCTAAGTCATATTACCTTAATCTAAAGATAAAATAATCTTTATTATGAAAAGCTAAACTTTATTTATTATTATTATTGTTTAAATCATTTTTCAATATTCTTATAAAACAATGTTAATGATTAATTGATAATTATTAGATCACATATTACTATTAAAAAGGAAATACTTTTCACATGTGCTCATCACAAAACTTTATTCATTTATTTTAAAAGAACATAAGTCAAAATATGATATATGTGTTCATATTCACACACAATTATTAAAAGTGTTTAATTATGAACATTGACTAAATCTTTGTGTCATATTAGCATTATTATATTACATACATATGCTATATGAAAAAAGTACATAACGATTCGTGTCACATATATGGAGAGAGGAAAATACTATCATATCATATATAAAGCTCACTATGTTGCTTCTCAGGAGCCTCTGGAGCCTCATGAGCCTTTGGAGCCTTTGTTGCTTCTCATGAGCCTTTGGAGCCTCTGGAGCTTCTAAGGAGTAACAGTAGCTTCTGAGAAGCCTAATTAGCTTCTTAGGAGCCTCCATCTGGATTCAATCATTCATGGTGTCCCTCGAGATTAATCTAGACTGTTCTCATCCCCGAAAATCCGAAAAGTCGGGTCCCTCTACAATTCATTCTACAATTAAAAAAAGATTGAAGTAAGTTAGAGGGGGTAGGTGTAAACCTAGGGTAAGGAAATGGGATGGAAACGCCACACAAGGCTTGGTATCATCTTCCATGCTTCACCACCTAATTCCTATGAAAACGTGGATTAAACATGTTTTGGTGGCCTCTCATTAGGGGTTTAAATTAGGCTCGGCTAATACAAACCTCCACAGACAGCCTCTCTAAGTAGATTATCCTACTCGCAGATGGTTGGATCCTAGTTCAATCCTAACGCGTCACCCAGACATCCTCTCCCTGAGTAGTATTTACGTGCTCGCAGATGGTTGGTTACTTCAATCTAGCATATGTTGGAGCTTCCTAACGGACCCCGGACAGCCTCTCTGATAGATTCTCCTACTCGAAAGAGGTTAGATACTAGTTCTTTCCTAACGTGAGGTGCTTAGCACGTCTACACCAGGGCTTGGTATCCACTTCCAGAGGATGAAATTTGGGTATACCAATAAGAAGTTATTTTGGTTCCCAGTATGCTAACTCATGTGGCCCTGGTTTAGTAGGTCGTATCAGGATTTTAAATGACCATACTTGTACGCTATCAACCCATGTAGCAATATTGAGATTATATCAAAACTGAGCATAGGCCAACGGGTTCGAACAATAGTACGTCACACATCATAAGTTGCTTTAGAGCCTTAGCTGGCTCGCTGGATTAACTAAACTGGCTTGGTATCCATGATGCAATCAGTCATGGTCACCTCCCCTTGGATCCTAGTTCTTCCCTTACGGGTTCTTGGACATCCTATCTGAGTAGAAATCAATTCACCTACTTGCATAAGGTTGGAGCAATCCTAACGAGTTTCGGACAGCGGTCCTAGTTCTTTCCTAACGGCAACTGGTAAAACACCAAGGACTGATATCCACTTTAACCTATGTGACTGAAGCTAATTCTAGCTTCACCTCCACCTATGGGATAGTAGCTAATTATTGGATTGGCTTCACCTCCACCTATGGGACAGTAGCTAATTCTTGGCTTGGCTTCACCTTTCCAACAAGATGGTAGTTGTTTCTATTTCCAACAAGATGGTAGTTGTTTCCAACAAGATGGTAGTTGTTTCAAGATGGTAGTTGTTTCCAAAATATAATAGTCAGGTGTCCCTCACACAGGGTTAAAATAGGCGATGCTAGGCAATCCTCACTGGAAATCCCAATAGCCTGGCCTCTATTCTTATAGAGAGATGGGTTCACACCCTGGGTAAGGCAATGGAAGGATTTCAAAAGAGCTTAAAAATATGAGCACTCATCTACACCTGGCTATCCCCCACTCCCGAGGAATTATAGTCCTAACTAATAAAAAGGTATATATTGAACATGCTTAATTTGACATTCTCGAAGACATTATATTTTAAGATTGATTCTCTATATGTTGTGTTTGTACCTTATCTATGCAAGTTTATGGCTTTTATATTCTATTACCGAGTAAAGTTCGGTTTGAAAGCGTATCAGTATTAAAGATAAAGAGTTATTAATGAATCAGGAATCCATGTATGTTATCAAAGCACTTGCTATAGCTTATTTCGTTCAACTTGGAACCTACTTGAATGAATTCAGAGTGCGAATAGGCATAATGACTCCAACGGAAAAGGAAGCTATTGAGGAGAGGATAAGGAATGAGTTTTTAGGCGATAATGATGATTAAGATGGTAGCCGAAAAAGGAAGCTATTGAGGAGAGGATAAGGATAAGGAATGATTTTTTAGGCTATAATGATGATTAAGATAGTAGTTGTTTTTAACCTTCCAACGTCACGCTACATGTTTCCAACAAGATGGTAGCTAGATTTTCACCTCTTTTGTTACCACCACGACCTTTTACAACAGTTTCCTGGTTTTCAATTATTGCCTAAAGTTTTCGTATTTTCAAACAAGTTGATAGTGATTACATCCTTCTTCACATTACAAACAAGTTGACATTAATTATTGTCTGAAGTTTTCCTGTTTACAAACAAGTTTATTGTGATTACATCCTTCTTCACATCCTGTTTACAAACAAGTTGATAGTGATTACATCCTTCTTCACATAATGTTGATAAACACAGCATGAATGGTCTTAAAACATAAACGTGTTATATTTAGTAAAAAGAAATTCCATAAACATGTTATATTTAGTAAACAGAAATTCCTAGACGATATATTGTGGATTATACGGATTAAAATTGATATGATGATTATTTATATTTATATTATTGTATAAAGAATTTTTTCTATTAATTCCTTATCACTCACGATGATTGCTCAGTCTGCGAGGCCATGTGGATTTCTAGATCGCTATGAATGTTTCATTGGTTCTGCAAAGTTGAACGATGATGTGATCACCCTCTATTGCATGGTGAATTATTTTCCCCAGATCATTATTTGGTTTGTTGTTTTTCACACTGTATAAAAGAGATTGAATCGCTGCACATATATTGATAACTATTAAAGACTGTAGTCGACGGCTTGCTCCAGTTGTTGTCTTATCATCGTGTTAATTATCATCGTGTTAATTAGATCGTTTTATCATATCACTTCACATTTTATAACAAGAGAACTTTGAAGAAGATTTCGTAGAAGATCCACCTGTTCGGTCAGGCTATCAAATTGTAAATGAAGATGTTGCAGAAGTAAATGCTTTCAAGTGATATCCCAACCATCTAAGAAATTTGCTCGTATTGCATGTCACCCTGTTAAAAGATTGAAATATCTGTTACACGCACACGTGGATATTGCCTAATGAAACGCATATATTATGCTACTATTTCACGAAGGACGAGGCAGAAAAATCGAGTTTAGATCCCTCGAGCTAGCAGCGTCATTATTATACATCAACTAAATTCCAGAAAATATGAAAAGAGCTAAGCAGATTGGGGTTCTGGTATTATTTTATCAAATTCTTTTTCACTAAGATGGTAGAGAGGAGAGTGGCACATGAAGATATGTATTAGTTAAATGAAATCATATGTATTAGTTTTTGTATTCCTATTTTTCATGTCTGACTATGTGAAATGATTATATTTTTCTGCATAAACAGTTGAATGATTATATTTTTCTGCATAAACAGTTTGATTGAAGATTAACTATAATTTGTATTATTTGTTTATCTTTAATTAAATTGATGTTCTTAATTAAATGGTTATTTACTTTGATAAATTGGCCATAAACCTATCATTTTATGTAGCAAAAACTCTTATATTAAAATTTGCTAGGGAGATAGTTTTATAGTTTTAGGTAAATTATTTAGATAAAATAGAAAATAATTTAGTTGGAATTTAAAGTAGATTTCTTTTCAATAACTGTAACTTCAGGTTTTTAAGAGCTTTTAAATCTTTTTGCAATTTAGCAGTTGTTATGTTGTGTTGCAGCTATTTAAAAATTGCATCTTAGATTAGTTTTGAATTTCATATTAGTTATAATATGTTTCAATTGTGTTTTAGTAATTCATATCATTACTTTGTGAAACTTTTATTTTGAAAGCAAACTCAAACAGGCAGCCGGGCCTTTGTTCCCATGAGAGTTAGTCATACCAAACATACCAGGGGCTGCTTTAAGCACCCTGTATGGGATGATTCTCTATAGTTGGCCTAGTTCACAAAATCTGGCCAACAAGTTTGAAGAGGGAGCTAAACTATTGGAGGTTGATTTAGAATCACATCGACAAAGAATTGTAGTGTGGATGGAGGTAGGAGTAAAGGGAGTGGAATCACTCAAAGGGGGAGGGTATTCGTTGGATGGAAGTATGTTGTGAGACCGATGAGGAGAAGGTCGTGTAGAGTTTAATGAATAGTTTAAAACCTACCTTGGAATTTGGTAGGTTTTAAATGTTACTTTTGTATTTTATGAATTATGGTTATATCAATTAGGATTTTAACTCTGATATGAAGGGTTTTACCCTAACTTGGATGAGAGAAGAGTTTTGGAGAATTGTTTCTCAACATTTTTCAGCACTCGGTCTTCAATTTTCAATACTTGGTCAACTTTACAACCTTGGCTCAAATGGAGAAGGGGGTAAGTTATACTCTGAAATTGGTTGTCCTTGATTTAGATTTTGACATTGTTTATTTTTTTTAACTCAGTATTCATAGGTTAATCATGGGAAATAATTCCCTAGATAATAGGAAATGTTTTGTCCCAATTTTTGGGCTATATAAGTCCATGACTTTTAACTATGTATGATTTCGTTTGCATAATAACAAAATGCATAGTATCGGTCTTTTATTTTTGGACTATTGGTTCGATCTATTGTAGTTACATCAAAGTTATTGTATTGAAGTTATAATTATTCCAAGTTATGATTTCACTATTTTCACTCTACAAAACTGTAATAAACTAATTTCAAGGAAGTAGACATCGATAAATAGTTACCAGGATAAACATATTCTTTTTCATTTCTCTTTTCTCACGTGTTTCTCACGTTCATGAAAATCTAGTTAGTAAACAATAAATTTGTTTATAGTAACGTCAAACATATTGTATTTGTTTTATGTATAGCAAATGAAATAATACATTGCTCATATATGTAAACACATATCTGTAGCAGTTTAAATAACTTATAATCTAAAAATTCTTCCAAACAATTGAACTGTGTAGGTCCACTTACCACCCAATCGTAGGCATTCCACAAGAAAACTTTAGTTATTCTTCCTTAGAAGGCACCCCCAAACTAATCCATGATATCACTAGGAAATTAATATTAGAGTTTATAGGCATTCCAACAATTACAATAGGATTTGTAGTGTAATTTTTCCAACAAGATTACTTACATTACCTACCCATTTAACAGGTCCTAGTGGTCTTCAAGGTGTACATAGAGAGAATTTTACATTTACTTAGGCCTTCTAAGGTTCTTTTATCAATCTTTAAAACTAATTTTCACTCCCAATGCCTACCTCATACAACACCAACAAGTGTTCTTCAATAAGACCATAGAGAGTTATTAACCTATCTATTTTGACTAGACCTTTTTCTAGGTAAGTATCTACTTTGATAATAAAATCATATGATGTATTTTTTTGCTCAAAATGCTTAGCTCTGACACTCTATATTCCCACTCTAGTTCTCTCATACTTGTTGATCCCGATTTTGTCACTATTCTTGGCCGTTAATTTACTCTTTTGGCATCACTTTTGTTACCTTTTGGTATACTTTTTATCATTCAGCTTATCATTCAACCCCAGGTACGAACATGTTTGAGTTTTATGCAAGTCTTGGTTTAATTTCGTTATTTTATAATTTTATTAGTAATTATGTGATATTTGTAAATGTGTTTGATACATATACTTGCTTTGTAGATTATGGTTTGCAGACGAGCCTCCATGTGGACACGCATCTACGCTAAACATGCACAGATCACATCCAGCTCATCATACAGCCCTCTGGAACAATCTGTGCACTGTTAGTTGGAATATTGTCAAACGTTTAAAGAACATAGCGGTTTCTCGTTGTTCTGTTGTCCACGCGTCCCGCTATCGTGATGGTATTTTCTCTAGAAGGATCGAAATCCTTCCCTCTCTGTTTGACACCACGCTTGATGCCCACATCGAAAAGGATTCATATGCCCGTAGCTCGCGCGAGGAGAACTGACGCGCAAAGAATCAGGAAGGTGGTTGTGCACTGTCGCCAATCGTCACATGGTTGTTTGATTTGTAGTTAAGATTGAATTTTTTGGAGCGATCGACCACTGAAAGGGTCGACGTGCTCATCCATGTAAAAAAACTATATAAAGTCGTCTCCAAGTGAGAGTCGAGCTAGCTAGTTAGTTTTGTTGATCAGTCATTATCAAATAAGCTCTGTAAACTCTGTTCTAAATTCAATATAAGTTCTATTTTCAGCTGTGCATACATGTCTCTGCTTTCATGAGTGGTTGATTAAGTGAAGTGCAACCTTGATTACTGAGAGGGCCCCTCAACAACCAACGTTCTTCCATTTCTGTGTGTTTTTGTTATTTTCCTTTTTACAGCTATGTAATCTACATTTCCAGTTCCTGTAGGTAGTTTGATTTTCGTATAAATTGATGATGTTCATTTCCTTATTTCCTATAACGTGTTTGTTGTAATTAATATAATTTTTATTGTGTTGTTAACATAGTTTCCATTCCTAGTATTGTAAGTGATCGGTCGCACAATAGTCATTTACAGTTTTCTTTCTAACTTGTTTCCTAGATCCATGTTTGCAATCAAATAGAGTTTGGTTAGTTTAATGTCCTAAGCTTAGTTTGTAGTTAGATTCGATTCTGTCAATTCTTGTTTAGCTATAGCTTTACTTCATTTATTTCTTAGTTTGTCTCATTAAATAATAGGAAGTAGTGTCTCTTTTTAACTGTAGATTAGCACAAATTATTCTTGTCATTTTAGGTATTGAATAAGTTTAATCACTGTCTTTTCCGCATTGCATCCTCATGTGCATAAATTAGTTGATGTTAAGATCATTCAGGTTATCCATTTCGTAATTTGCATTATTTTTCCCATCCAGACTGTCATTCGGACTGTCTGTTTATACTGTCATCCAGACCTTCACTCAACCTTTAATATTTCATGTTCTGTCTTATGACTATTTAAAGTTCGGTTTTCTTAGTTTTGAATTATGCTAAGTTATGTAATTAAGCAATAGTTATATACATATTTAGGAGCTTAGTCTAAACCACTTAAAATATCAATCAAATTCCATAATCATTCCTATCTTTCATTCCCTTTTATCTCAGTTTTGAGGTCTATTCCTTTTTGTCTCTGACTCCTTCATTCATTACTGTTTTAGAATTTTTTAATTACATCTCTCGTTTAGTGTACTTCATGCTTAGATTGCATCTAGAATTAAGTTTGTTAACTTTGTTGTCTAAAAATGACATCAATTCTTTATAAGTTTGATCATCATTTCTAGTAGAAGGCTTGTCTTCCTCACTCTATAGTTACTAAAGATGTTCACAGAATAGGACTAGATTAAGAAATAAAACCTCTTTATTAATTTTTCTACTTGCTTCTTTATTAAGTTTTATACTTGTTTTTATTAAGTTTTTCAATTATATATGTTTCATGCAAGAATAGTACACCCTTAATTTCAAGTGGGTCCATTAAAAGAATCACATTTCTTAATTAATAGATTGGTTGTTAATAACATCTTTTTTCAAGTAGAGTCATTTGCTTATGGAATAAATCAAAATGTTTACTATTACTTGTAACTAGACTCTCCTTATTTTACATCTATTTGTAGAAGTTAAATTAGACTTAATTCCATTCAGTTTGTTTATTTCTTTTGAAAGCCATTTTGATACACCTCCTTCTCCAGTTTCGATCACAATGAATGCATATCCTCAGAATCCTCAAAGAGAATGGACTTAAATAATTTAGTTTAATTATTGTATATTTGTTAATTGTATGTATAGTTTAGTTATTGGATTTCTTAGATAAATTAAGTAGTTGTAATATTGCCTCAAATAATATAATCTCTTGTGTTTGTATAGTAAGAATTATGAATTTGTTTATAACCTTTCGTAAGAAGTAGAATAATTATTTAACAGATTTCACTATAAAAGATAGTTCACTTTCTTAGGATAGTATTATCTCTTTTTATTGTTTATAGAGTAGAGTAGTATAGATCAAAACTGCTCTAATCTAGTAGTCTTGTCCCAGTCTAATTACCTTAGTAGTTGAATTTCTGGAGTTTGACTCAGTTTTTCATTTTGAAATATCTTTCGATCTTTTCTTTATTAAAATATGTCCACGACACCTTAGGTACCCTTCTACCTTAGCATATATTTTGTGTCAACTCTAAGTTTACAAACCTCGGTCGATAATTAAATATTTGGTGAATTAATTAAGACAATAGAACACCTAACATTTTTGGCGTCGTTGCTTGGGAGTTGTTCTGTAAGGTAGAAATAAGTAGAATTCCCTTATGAAGTTTAGCAATAGGATGGTGGTAGGGGAGCGGTAAGACGAGAGGTAAGAACCTGCGCATCTGTTATAACAGGCGCCACCAAATCCAACAGTAATAGTAGTATTGTAGGTTTCTTTTTTAGTTTATCTTTTCATGAACAAACCTAGAGATTCGAAGGGTAGATACATTAGAACTAGTTCCCAAAACTTTGTTAAAATTCCTACTAACCTTTATGGGGGACGAAATACCCCAACCACTAACTCAGCAGAAAGGTATCAGAGAAAACACGTAGGAAGTAGTTCTACTTGGAAACCTAAATACTTTATAGGAGAAGATATAGAAGATAAAAAAAATCCTGGAAGGAAGTTCTAAGGAGCCCATTCCTGAAGAATTTCTCTAGGGCCAACCTTTGGAAGTCCTCAACCCTCCACTAGTGCAAAAACCTAACGATACAACTTTCTCGCTAGTTGGGGGATCCAAACTTCGTTAATTTCATTGATCCTGCTCAGGTACAAGCTCTCTTTGGAAGCTCAACTAATACCTTCATCTCATAAATTGAAACATCCACAGTAGAACCTACTATTTATGTAGAACCTAATAAAGATATGGCTGACAACTCCTCTTATCGAAGGAAGATTTCCCCCGAAAAAGAACGTTGGGACACCCCATTATCACCTCGGAAGGAACCTCCTAGGTACACACTCTTTCATCATCAAACCTACATGGAGAGATGAGGAGAAAATGAAGATCATGACGAGTTTAGAAATGACGAAGGAGAAGGAGAGAATCGAACTTAGGCTACCTTTGAGTTCCCTATTCTAGACACTGCACAGGATGTAAATATGAATAACATCCCTCCTTCATCCTTACCTACTTTCTATGGGAAGAGTAATGAAGACCCGAACACATTTTTGTTCGAGTTCGACATCCTCTGTAGAAGCTATAACTATCTACAAGATGCTCACAAGTTAAAACTTTTCCCTGCTACACTGAAAGACTATGCTTTAAGATGGTTCATGGGATTAGGAGAATATAGTATCAGGACTTGGGAAGATATGAAAACCACATTCTTGCGGAAATATCAAGAGTATTGCAAACCCAGAGACTCTCGAATTGATATTTTTAAAATACAACAACTCGAAAACGAGAGCTTGGAATATTATCTCGAGAGGTTTATTTATACATTACATAAATCTAAATATAATTACCTTCGAGAAGATGCAGTACGAACACTCTTCCTTAAAGGGATCTCAGAAGACCTGGTAGAAAACCTTAATCTCATGGCATCTGGTGATATCTCCCATAAACCTTTTGCACAAATTGGGGAGATGTGTAGAAATTACTCTAGAAGTAGGGGGAAAGCTAGGAAAAATCTTTGAGATCCCTGCAATAGGAATCTAAAAGGAAACACCTCTAGTTCTGGAGGGGTCACAAGGATAGAATTAGGGAACCTATTAGAAAACTTCAAAACTGATATTTTAGGAGCAATGGGTTCCCAACTAGATGCATTACAAGCTAAAGAGAGGCAAGAGGAGGAACGTGCAGCAATGAGTATTTTCTGTCCAAGATGCAGGACTAAGCACCCCCAAAGGGAATGCCCCTTGAACAACATCTTTGTATGTCATATCTGTACAAATGATCATACGACAGAAAACTTCCCATCGATGCCTAGGTTACAAGCCATATATAAAAGTGGGGACATTGGTGAAACATCTAAGAGGCCTCCTTGGCAACCAAGAGACCAACCACCATATCATAATTTTTCACCACAGCCCCCACCCTATTATCAACCCTGCCAACCACCTCAACAACGGAACACTTCAAGTTGGCAGCATTGGCCACCCCAGTATCCTCCTCCTCCTCATTTTACTCAGCATCAGTATTGGCCATAAGGGTGGAGAGGACAAGCATATTCCCAGTCACCATCGGTCTCTGCACCCAATCATCCTTATCCTCAGAATCCAACCAATACCCATCCATTTTTTCCCGGGTTTGTGCCTCCAGTGCCCCTTATTACACAACAACCTCATTATTTCCAGAATACAAACCCCCCACGACCTACATTGTTACATGCGCAACCGATACCTAACCCAAACAATAAGCCAACTCAAGCTCTCAACAGCATTAAGTTGCAAACTCTTCCATCCTATGTCATTTCGACTATGCCTGTGCACGAGATCCAATTACGATCTTGAAGAGTTATGAATGATAGACCTAAGTCATCAGTCATCATTCATGAAGAGAATGAAGAGGAAGAAGATCCCAATGAAGTCATGAATGATGCTATTTTGCAGGATGTGGATATTCCAAATATTCCAACACATACCCATCCTCAGCAAGAACCAACTCAAGAACAAAGAATCCCTCCATTTCTGGAACGGTTAGCAATAGAAAAACCTGTAATTTATCCTGAGTACGATATTTTAAGTGAACTAAAAAATGTCTGTGTCAAAATGCCTCTATTATAAGCTATTAAGGATTTACCAATTTACAGTAAAGTAATAAAGAAACTTTGCATTAAGAAACCAGGAAAGAAACAAAAATACCCCCCACAGTTCATGTTATAGGAGAAATGTTTGAATGTATGACTGACCAGTCTAGAATTGCAAAGTATACAAATCCACGGATCCCAGTAGTAACTGTTATTGTAAATAACATTTCCATAGAAAATACACTTATTGATTTAGGATATGCTATTAATATGATGACCACCGCAGTCTTAGAAGTTTTATAGTTGGGACAATTTCTCTGACCGACCCCCTCAATTTTGGAACTAGCAAACCATAATACGATGAAACCTGCTGGGGTTCTGGATGGCATTGTTGTATCAGTAGCTTCATGAGAATACCCTGTTGATTTCATGGTAGTAGAATCAAAGGATCCTTCTAAAGGACACCCTATTATATTGGGAATACCATGGTTGGCTACTGCCAAGGCCTTCATAGGATGTAGGGATAGGGAAATGACCATTTCTAATGGGTTGTCCACACAAAAGCTTGCTTTATACCCCCCAGCACAACCTATAACTGAAAAAATTTGGTGGTTAGACTACCCCTTTGGGGATGAAAACATTGAAGATCTTTTCTTTCCTAGTGACTACTCCTAGGCACTTCAGGAGCAGACTACTGAGAAAGTGTTAAACCAATTTGTTTCTTCAACAACCTGTATAGATTTTCCTCGGTCTTTTGCTCAATTTGATCAAATTTTTGGAGATGAGTTTCAAGAAAATATGGCCCTCTCAACGTTTGTGGATACACCATGTTTCTTTTCAATTGAAGAGCATATAGGGCCTTATACCATACCTTGTGAAGTTAACCATGGAAAAGTTCTACACATAAATTCAGGGTTAACCAAGAGTCAACAAGAACAGTTGCTTAAGGTCCTTAAAATTCAATCCGGATCATTTGCATGGGAATACACTGATATGAAGGGTATACACCCTGACACTTGTATTCACCATATTTACATGGATGTCATTAAATCCCCTATAAGGCAGCCTCAAAGGAGGATGAACCCTGCTTTGAAGGACATAGTTAAAGAAGAGTTACAAAAACTCCTCAATGTTGGTTGCATCTACCCAATTTCAGATAGTAAATGGGTGTCTCCTCTAGTGGTAGTCCCAAATAAAGTCACAGGGATATGGCATATTTGTGTTGACTTCTGAGAATTGAATAAGGCCACACTTAAGGACTACTTTCATTTTCCCTTTATTGACCAAGTGCTAGATACCCTGTCCGAAAAACAATACTTTTCTTTTCTCGACGGATATAGTGGATATAATCATATTTTGATAGCACCTGAGGATCAGGATAAGACTAATTTTACATGCCATTGGGGGACATATGCCTATATATTTTTTCCATGTGGCTTATGTAATGCACCTCTACTTTTCAGTAGGCAGTTTTAGGAATCTTTGCTGACCTTATACACAACTACGCAGAGGTGTACATGGATGATTTTATAGCCTATGGTAATACCTTCCAAGAGGCTCTCGATAATATTGAAAATGTCCTAATCCGATGTCAAGAGACAAACTTGTCCCTTAGCCATGAAAAATGTAAGATGTTATTAATAGAAGGCATAGTCTTGGGGCATCATGTCTCTTCATAAGGGATCAAGGTAGACCCTGCTAAAATAGAAGTAATTGTTGGTATCCCCTCACCAAAAACTCAAAAGGAGGTAAGAAGCTTTCTTGGTCATGCAAGTTACTACCGAATTTTTATCGAAAAATTCACTAAAATAGTTGCACTACTGTTTAAATTGCTTATGAAGGATATACAATTCCAATGGAGAACCCTGCCAAAGTGCTTTTGAGGTCTTAAAGTCTAAACTATCAGTGGTGCCAATACTTAGGGGTCCTGATTGGTCCCTTCCTTTTCATATATCTAGTGATGCTTCTGACATGGCCATAGGAGGAGTTCTTGGTCAAAAAGAGGGCCAATCATCTTATGCTATATATTTTATCAGCAAAAATCTGACTCCTACCGAACTGAATTACATTGTTACTAAAAAATAATGTATGGCGGTAGTCTACTCTATCAATAAATTTTGCCATTACATCACTGGATATGAATTTTTTGTGCACACGGATCATTCTGCCATCATATTTTTTATGAACAAACCAATTACCAATGGTAGGGTGACCCGATGGATTCTTCTATTACAGGAATTTAATATCATTGTCGTCGACCGACCTGGTAGAGATAATTTGGTAGCAAATTTCCTCTCTCGCATTTAACATGATGATGGTGCTAAACCTGTCGATGATACTTTCCCTGACGAACATATATTTGTTGTGTCTATTCAAACCCCTTGGTTCACAGACATTGCTAATTATTTAGCAACTGGGAAGTTACCAAATCACGTGTCTCCTCATGAGAAACATCGAATTGTCATCCAGAGTTCAAGTTACTCTTGGGTTGATAATGACCTTTTTCGTACCGGCTCAGATCTTATTATCAGACGATGTGTACGGGAGGACGAGATGACAAAAATCCTCCATGCATGTTGGTTGTGGAGCCTAATCTTCCAGATCCAAAGATATTATTCAGTTGTGTTTGTATCCCAGGTGTATTGTACACTCATTCCAACAGTTTTGCGGACCTGTGGTATTGGGTTAACCGTAGTATTTTCCCATGGTATTTCCCCTATAAAAGAAAGCATTGTAACATGACTGTTTATGGTATTATTTTGTATTGGAAGAGATATTTTGAGGGCGTGAAGAGGAAGTGCAGCGGTTTTGCTGCAGGTTGTATCCCTTCATCTTTCTGAATTGTAATACAAGGACTGGCAATTTCTTTGTGGACGCAGCCCATCGTTTGAGTGAACCACGTTATATCTGTGTCTCTTTGTAATGTTGTAATGTGTTTTGCAATTTGTTTAATGATTTAATTGTATATGTGTTATTTCTCTATGGTCATGTTTTCTAACAATTGGTATCAGAGTGAAAAGGTCTATTTGGTTGGTAAACTCGCAGGAAAGAAGGGTTCCTAGTTCGAGTGGGAGCAATGGCAGAAGAAGGAAAGTTTAGGGTCGAGAAATTTAATGGCTAAAACTATCAGTTATGGAAGATGCAAATGGAGGACTATCTTTACTAGAAGGATCTGTACCTATCGTTGGGCGAAAAAGCAAAACAGTCGGTGGCTATGAAGGATGAAGAATGGGAGGTTCTTGACAGAAAGGAACTGGGAACAATACGGATGTGCCTGGCTTCGTCAGTGGCCTTCAATATTTTGAAAGAAAAAACAACAGAGGGTGTGATGAGCACATTGAGTAAGCTCTACGAAAAACCCTCGGCTTCTAACAAGGTTTTTTTAACAAAGCATTTATTTAATATGAAGATGTCGAAAGGTGGATCTGTTGCTGACCATTTAAATGAGTTAAATACACTTACCAGTCAGTTAAGTTCTGTAAAAGTGAACTTTGATGATGAGGTTAGGGCTCTTCTAATCTTGTGCTCATTGCCAGAAAGCTAGAATAGCTTGGTCATGGTTGTAAGTAACTATGTCCCTAGTTCAAACACTCTTAAGTTTGATGATGTTGTTGGTGTTATTCTTAGCGAGAAAATGTGAAGAAAAAGCACAGGTGAGACATCAGGTAATGCGTTGACCATGGAGAACAGAGGAAGACAAAACGAGAGAGGAAGGAGCCCAGGAAATCGCAGTAAGTCTAAAAAGGGAAGATCCAAGTCCAAATTCGAAAAAATAGAGTGTTGGAACTGTGGTAAGAAAGGACATCTGAAGAAAGACTGCTGAGCACCAAAGAAGAAAGGTGAGAGGCAGCAAGAGACTACTTAGGAAGCGAATGTAGTAGGTGATGTGTTACAATATGCTTTGATTCTTGCATTAGATAATACTAGCAATTACTGGGTAGTAGATTCAGGGGCTTCATGTCATGCTACACCCCATAGGAAATTCTTTCATGCTTATGTTCAAGGTGATTTTGGACATGTTTTATTGGGGGATGATGAACCATGTAAAATTGTTGGAAAGGGTAAGGTACGGATAAAGTTAAATAATGCAAGTGAATAGCTGCTAAAGGATGTAAGGCACATTCCTGCTATGAAAAGAAATATGATCTCAACAGGGCAGTTGGGAGATAGCGGTTGTTTGTCTACGTTTGGAGAAACGTGGTGGAAGATCACTAAAGGATCACTGGCAATAGAAAAAGGAGATATGGTATGTACGTTATATTTATGTCATCATAATATTGATTATTCTATCTCTGTAGCTTCCACAGAAACATGTGCGGCGCTATGGTATCATAGACTTAGCCACATGAGTGAGAAGGGGATGCAAATTCTCCACTCAAGGAAACTGCTTCCATATCTGAAGCAGGTAAGTTTGGAATTCTGTGAGAACTGTGTTTATGGAAAACAAAAGAGAGTTAGATTTCTCAGGGTTGGGAAACAAAAGAAGAGTGAAAAGTTAGAGCTTGTCCATACAGATGTATGGGGACCATCTCAGGTACAATCTCTTGGTGTCTCTCGTTATTGTGTTACTTTTATTGATGATGCAACTAGAAAAACTTGGGTTTATTGCATTAGACAAAAATCTGATGTGTTTGATACTTTTAAGAAGTGGAAAGCTTTGACTGATAATGAGACAGGAAAAAGGTTGAAATGTCTCAGATCTGATAATGGAGGCGAGTATTGCAGCAAGGAGTTTGACAGTTACTGTTCACACAATGGGATTCGCGGAGAGAAGATAGTCCCTGGAACACCAAAAGAAAATGGTGTGTCAGAAAGGATGAACAGAATGATTATGGAGCATGCAAGGTGTATGATATTGCATGCAGGATTTCCCTTACAGTTTTGGGCTGATGCTGTAAACACTGTTGTTTATTTAATAAATAGAGGGCCTTCAAGCACTTTGGATGGTGGCATTCCAAAGGAGGCATGAACAGGTAAACAAGTAAAATACTCATTTTTTAGAACATTTGGTTGTGAAGCATTTGTCCATATTGATAAATATGATAGAAAAAAGATTGAGGCTAAATCCAAGAAATGCACCTTTATTGGATACGGGGTTGATGATTTTGGTTATCGGTTATGGGATCTTAAAAATCACAAAATCATTAGGAGTAGAGATGTAGTATTCAATGAAAAGGTCATGTACAAATATCAGTTGCAAGGAAAGAAAGTGGAAAAGGAAAACATAGAGTACACAGTGCTTGATGAAATCAAAGAAAATGAAGTTCCAAAGGCACCAAAAAATCAAGAGAAGCAGCAGGTACTTGAATTTCCTGCAACTGTAAGAAAGTCTACCAGGTTAAGTAGACCCCCTGAATGATTCTCTCCTTCACTGTATTATTTATTGATGATTGATTCTGGTGAACCAGAATGTTATGAAGAAACAATGCAGGTAGAAACTATAAATAAGTGGGAGCAAGGCACGGATGAGGAGATGGACTCATTGGTAAGAAACCAGACTTGGGATCTTGTTAAGTTTCCTGCAGAAAAAAGGGCATTGCATAATAAATGGTTTTACAAGTTGAAGGAAGAACATGGAGGCAAGAAGCAGTACAAGGATAGACTTGTTGCAAAGGGGTTTACACAAAATAAAGGTATAGACTTTGATGAAATATTTTCTCCTGTTGTTAAATGACTTCAATAAGAACTATTTTAAGTCTAATGGTAGTAGAAGATTTTCATCTTGAATAGTTAGATGTAAAAACAGTCTTTCTCCATGGGTATTTGGAGGAAGATATTTATATGCAGCAGCCACAGGCGTATGAGGTCAAAGGTAAGCTCCAAGGCAGTGGTATTTAAAATTTGATAAGTTTATGACAAAACAAGGTTATGATAGATGTCATTTAGACCACTGTGTTTATTTCAAGAGGCTAGATAACGTAAGATATATTATCTTATTATTGTATGTGGATGACACGCTTGTTGCAGGCTCTAACATGCAGGATATAAATGTGCTCAAAAGAAAACTAGCTAAATCATTTGCGATGAAGGATTTGGGTGCTGCAAAGCAAATCCTTGGTATGAGAATAACAAGAGACATGAAAAATCGCAAATTGACATTGTCTCAAGGTGAGTACATAGAAAAGGTGTTGTAGAGGTTTAGAATGCAAAATGCAAAACCAGTTAGTACACCTTTGGCTAGCCATTTCAAACTAAGCAAGGATATGTGTCTAGAGACATAGGAAGAGATAGATTACATGTCCAAAATTCCCTATTCATCAGTGGTTGGAAGCTTGATGTATGCCATGGTGTGCACAAGACCAGATATTGCACATGCAGTGGGAGTTGTGAGCAGGTATATGAATAATCCAGGTAAAGAGCATTGGAAAGTAGTACAATGGATTCTTAGGTATTTGAGAGGTACCACTTCTCATGCATTATGTTTTGGAGGTTCAGACACAGTTCTACAGGGATATCTTGATGCAGATATGGATGGTGATAAACACAGCAGGAGGAGCACCACAAGGTATGTGTTTACTGTGGGTGGAACAGCAGTAAGTTGGATTTCAAAACTGCAACAAGTTGTTGCACTTTCAACAATGGAAGCAGAGTATGTTGTTGCTACAGAGGCTAGTAAGGAGATGATTTGGTTGCAGAGGTTCATGGAAGAATTGGGTAAGAAGCAGGAGAATAGTATGTTGTACAGTGACATCCAGAGTGCCATTCATCTTGCAAAGAACTCAGCCTTTCATTCAAGGACTAAACATATACCACTCAAGTACCACTTCATAAGATCTGTTCTAGATGAAGAACTGTTAAAAATGGAAAAGATACATACTAGCCATAATCCTGCAGACATGTTGACAAAAGGAGTAACTAGAGAGAAACTGAGTTCCTGCTTGGTTTCTATTGGCCTTCAAGCATGAAGGTGAAAATAAGAAATTTTCCAAGTCCAAGGTCCGGAGCATGGTCCGGAGCATAGTCCAGCAAGTGCAGTAATGGTGGAGTTGTTGTGATCAGTCTCCAAGTGGGAGATTGTTGGTTGTGGAGCCTAATATTCTAGATCCAAAGATATTATTCAGTTTTGTTTGTACCCCAGGTGTATTGTACACTCATTCCCCCTACCTTGGAATGTGTGTTGGCCAACAGTTTTGCGGACCCATGGTATTGGGTTAACCGTAGTATTTTCCCATGGTATTTCCCCTATAAAAGAAAGCATTGTAACACAACTGTGTATGTTATTATTTTGTATTGGAAGAGAGACTGTGAGAGAGTGAAGAGGAAGTGTAGCAGTTTTGTTGCAGGTTGTATCCCTTCATCTTTCTGGATTGTAATAGAAGGACTGGCAATTTATTTGTGGACGTAGCCCATCGTTTGGGTGAACCACATTATATATGTGTCTCTTTGTAATGTTGTAATGTGTTTTGCATATTGTTTAATGATCTAATTGTATATGTGTTATTGCTCTGCGGTCCTGTTTTCTAACATGTGCATGCCATGATGGGCCATGTGGAGGACACTTTTCTAACAAGTGAACATCATACAAAGTGTTGCATTCCAGCTATTACTGGCCAAGCATTTTTAAGTATGCTTCCAGGTATGTTAGAGGATGTGACAGTTGCCGAATAATGGGTAGACCTACGTCATCGGATGAGGTGCCTTTACAGCCTCAAGTCATGATTGAGCCTTTTGAGAAATGGGCTCTTGATTTTGTAGGACCAATCTCTCCCATGTCCTGCAAGAATAAATACATCCTGGTTTGCATAGATTATGTCACCAAATGGGTAGAAGCTAAAGCTTTGCTCCAAGCCATAGAGAAATATGTGGTAGAATTTATATATGAAGAGATATTTACTCAGTTTGGTGTGCCTAGGGAAATTGTCACTGACCAAGGTTCTCAATTCACCTCTAAAATAATGAAAGAACTTACCACGAAGTATAGTATCCGACATTGCAAATCCTCACCTTACCATCCACAAGCTAATGTCCAGGTAGAATTAACCAATAAGGTATTGGAAGTTATCTTAACCAAAACTATTCAACTACATCATAGGATTGGGAAGATAGACTCCCAGAGGCTTTGTGGGCCTATAGAATAACTTGGAGAAACACTATTGGACATACACTATATGAGTTAGTATATGGGAAACAAGTCCTTTTGCCTATTGATATCCAAGTTAATACTTTTTGTATGGCTGTACAATTAGGTATGGATTTGGAAGAGGCACATAAATAGTGAAATTTCCAGATTAATGAATTAGATGAGATTAGGCAAGATGCACTCCAAAGCACAATGTTAATACAAAATCAACGAAAGAAATGGCATGTTAAATTTATTAAGCAAAATCAGTTTAATACCTTGGAATGGGCGTTACTATTCGACTCAAGGTATAAAAAATTTTAAGGAAAATTAACTACCCGTTGGATGGGTCCATGTGAGGTAGTTACAACCTTCGATAACGGGTCAGTAGAAATTAAGACAATTGATGATTCACAAACTTCTTTTTTCGTAAATGGACACAGACTTAGACTTTACCATCAACCAATCTCTAGACAATATTTTGTGAAGAATTTATAACAACAAAAGGAGATGGAGCTGGTTGAAGAGGAAGTCATTCCTCCTCCTCCTGGTTCTTAAACTATTTTGTGTTTTCTTTATGTATATATGTAGATATATCTTTATTTCTTTAATAAATAAAAGTAATTTCTAATAATCTGACTCCATTCATGCAAGGAATTTTGTTGTATAATCAACTTATGGAATTTTGTCAAATAAAACAGGAAGGCTCTTTTCCTTTGTCTAAACTTTGATAAATTTTATATGAATTTTTCTTGATGCATATGTTTTTGTTGGGAATAAAATTTGAAACATCTAACAAGTGGTTTTGCAGATGGACTACAAGAACCTTGTCTCTTTAATCAGCCATGAAATGTTTCCTAAAAAGAGAAGTGCTCCAAGAACTCATAATACATCCTAACTATTTTTCTTTAAAAATAGGGATTTATAATGAAATTAAAATGTTCCCTATATCATTCCTACCCACTTTCTTCGATGATTCCTTATGATTTTATGGTATTTGATTTAGATATGCATATCTCTGACTTATCAGTAAAACAGTTGCTTTGGACCTACTTTAATCATCATGTTCTTCAGAGTTCTATTTTACACCTAAGGACTACTAGTTCATCCTGTACTCATTATCAAAACTTGTCTCTTAAGGATTTTTTAGGTAACTAAAGAATAAGTGAAATTCTTGCTTGTAAGGAACATTACTTCTCTTTTATGAAGAAGATAGACTGAGAGGTCAAGAAACAGCTATAAGTTAATATCTTTTGACATGATCTATAATTAAGGCCCTTATAAAAAATTTACTTATAAGGTTCGCTCTCAAAAATTTGAATTATGTGTTTAGCGGGCTTAACTCGCTCTAAGTACCAACCGACTTCCACATATTAAAAAAATTATACGAAGAAAACCCGCCGGAGTAATGAACAGGCTCACTGGCAGCGGGTCCATGCTAAGTAATATCTTTAAACAAGGAAGCCTGGTAAGTGCAAGTAAACACGTCGGGGTACTGAACAGGCTCACTAGCAGTGGGGCTATGCTTGCATGGTACCAAGATAAACCCGCTGGGGTACTGAACAGGCCTGTTGGTGGCAGGGAAATATCAGGTAAAAGAGATCTGGTTAATGCATCACTATGCACATGGTTCGTGAAAAAAGAAAAGAAAAAACAAAGAAGAAAAGGAAAAATACATTTTTAGGCCAATTCTTCATCCTGTCATTAGAGAATGGTTGTAAGTTCGACTTGGACTCGGTCATCTAATTCAATATTACCTCGGATATGATTATTCTAGAAATGGGACCCATATCTATAGAAATCTCACAAACTCTGGGTGAAATTAAAATATTCTTTGGATGACAAGAGATCCTTAAAATGAGGCATGGATGACTAGTTTCTCCTATGGCATTTTTTGCATCAGTTATACTATCATTATTTGTACGATCTCCTTAAGCACTATTATTTTTTATGGAAATACATATCTGAATCATCTCCATTTACTAGTTAGTATTTCTTTTTCTTACATAAATAATACCATCACCTTAGAACTATTTGTTAAATTATTTGGAAATCAATCAGTTTTTCTTTGATGGCTTGAGGACACGCCATATTTTTTGTTTGGGGGAAGGTTAGAACTTTTTTAACTTTCTGAATGTTATCTAATGTTTCGTTTATTTTTGACAAAAGTGTAGGTGTTTTCAGGATAATGCAATTAGCAGAAGATTGTTTTAATCCGTGATGGACAATGCAATGAAGGTTTAATAAAGTTGGTTTACATCATCATATTGTGGGCTGACAGCCCAGAAAATTTACTGCATAATCAGCAGCAGTCAGATCAAGTAAAGCGTATTTTTGAACATATGCTCCATATGAAGGATCGAATGCCAGTCCGAACGGAATGCCAAATGATGATCCAAATGCAAATTATAACGTTATAGCGGCATGATGTCAAAATGTCAATTTCTTTCAAATTTCACGGGCATAGAGTTTAATTAGTTGAATCATACCCATAATTATTAGGTCTTATTCACATGCTTACAAAAGCATTATTAAGACTAGTTTCTCCTATGGCATTTTTTGCATCAGTTATACTATCATTATTTGTACGATCTCCTTAAGCACTATTATTTTTTATGGAAATACATATCTGAATCATCTCCATTTACTAGTTAGTATTTATTTTTCTTACATAAATAATACCAACATCTTAGAACTATTTGTTAAATTATTTGGAAATCAATCAATTTTTCTTTGATGGCTCGAGAACACGCCATATTTTTCGTTTGGGGGAAGGTTAGAACTGTTTTTACTTTATGAATGTTATCTAAAGTTTCGTTTATTTATGACAAAAGTGTAGGTGTTTTCAGGATACTACAATTAGCGGAAGATTGTTTTAATCCGTGATGGACAATGCAATGAAGGTTTAATAAAGTTGGTTTACATCATCATATTGTGTGCTGACAGCCCAGAAAATTTACTGCATAATCAGCAGCATTCAGATCAAGTAAAGCGTATTTTTGAACATAAGTTCCATATGAAGGGTCAAATGCCGGGCCGAACGGAATGCCAAATGATGATCCAAATGCAAATTATAATGTTATAGCGGCATGATGTCAAAATGTCAATTTCTTTCAATTTTCACGGGAAAAGAGTTTAATTAGTTGAATCATACCCATAATTATTAGGTCTTATTCACATGCTTACAAAAGCATTATGATTGTATTAAGACTCACCTCGACCTATGATTTTGATTATGATTTCGATATGATATGATATCGTTTAACTCTATCTTGATATGATATGATTTTGGGATCTTTTCGATTATCATTTCCCTTACACTCTCATCAAATCACACATGGAAGTCGTCAAATGTCATATCATCCTATTCATTAGAATTATTATGGTTTTAAATGCATTTTTAGGGATTCTGTAATAGATAAATAATTCAACATGTCCAAAGTTTCCTTTGGGCATGGTTGAAGATATCAGAACCTTACAAATTCATCAACATACGCATCCTTATGACGAAACACGATTCAAAGAATTGAGCCATAGTGTGATTGGTCGAGTGTGCGAAACCACGGTCTCATGACCATTCAGGTGCTTAGACAGATTACGTTTTAAACATGTGATCTTTACCCTTGTCCTCATTTACCTTCGTCTTCGCAGAGCTATTCAAACGACATTCTTTGTATCCTCTGCAACCCTTGCATTTTTGCCTCTGTTTGAACAATGCCTAACTATCTCAAGCCTAAAAACTATTAGGATTTGTTCCGAATTCTGTAATTTCAAGAATGCCGAGAAATCTTCTTCCGAGCAAGGTGGAATCCATTTCTCCACCTTTTGCAGGGATATGACGAGGAGATTTCGTTGTTATTTGCGAGAGGATTTGATGGTAAGATGGACAGGGTTGGTTACCTCCTTTTTCTGGTAATCGAGGAGACCATTGCAATAGTGACCAAGCTCCCAAGAGAAGGCACCCGTTGGCATAAAAATTTGCTTCTCCTTTGGTCGCCCTACCCGCTTCGCTCTCAAGATGGATTTTCAACATGTAACAGGAATGAAGGGGTTCACAAAGAATGGATTAAGCCCAAATACCTCAACCCTCTGACCATCATCGTCCTCCTTATAACCCACGAGGGTAAATTTACTGTGTTCAAAGTTTGCCATCTTCGCTTACTGGCACATTTTCATTAATCAACAGTTTCTTAATTTCCCATTTTATTTCCTCAAAAGCCTGGAAAAAATGTCAAGTCAAGTTAGGAGGAATACAGTCAATCCTATGCAGATTTTGTACCACCACAGCCTGATTAATCTCCTGATTGTGCATCAATTGAAGGAGAGGAACCAAACTTGGGAGAATTTCATGTTTCAGGTCTTAAAACCTCATTTAAATGTTCGAAAACATCCTTGGCACATTCGTGACCCTAAGCCCAGTCAGACCCCTCCTAAGAAAAAGAAAAGCCCCAAAATTGTGCATATTTACGAAGATACACCAGAATCAAGTCCACCTTCCCATTAACCTACCCCTGTCAACCTTGAGTCTATCAAATTTCTACATGGTCCGCGAATTCGAACCAAGAGCGGGAAGGCGAAGTCCGTTCAGACCCCTGTTCATCCTACCATTCAGACCGGTCATCTAGATTGTATGGTCAAGGTGGATGAACCTATCTCTCACTCACCCCTGTTTACATTAGCCAGTGTCTCGGCCAAATTTATTGAAGCTGCTTCTCCATCTGCTTAGGGAAAGGGTTTTGAAAAATGAATTTCCTCCATTAACCTTGAGACATCACCCAGAGAATTGAGTCCGCCTCAAGATTCCAAGCGACTTGCCTAATCATCCACTCCTCATCAGTCGACAGTAGACCAACTAACTCAGGAATTGGCACGGTCGGCAAGTCAAAATGAAGAATATGCCAAGATAATTACTAATCTTCGCCAAGAGAACAAAGAGTTGTGTATACAAGTCAAGGTCGTTGAGGACCTTAACAAGGCCATCACCTCTTCGCATGACTCTCGTCAGGAGAGCCACGTTGTTTTAAAGACATGGGCTAGGCAATTGAAATTCAAATCTCTTGTTTCCTCTACTAAGTCGAAGGCAACTGTTGACGCAGCTCAGCCTTCTTCCTAGATTTCATTCTTGTTTTGCTTAGTGGGACCTGGCATCTCTTCGGTTTGGGGGGGTGTTGATCCCAATTTTGTCACTATTCTTGGCCGTTAATTAACTCTTTTGGAATCACTTTTGTTACCTTTTGGTATCCTTTTTATCATTCAGCTTATCATTCAACCCCAGGTACAAACATGTTTGAGTTTTATGCAAGTCTTGGTTTAATTTCGTTATTTAATGATTTTAATAGTAATTTTGTGATATTTGTAAATGTGTTTAATATATATACTTGCTTTGCAGATTATGGTTTGCAGACGAGCCTCCATGTGGACACGCATCTATGCTAAACACGCACAGATCACATCCAGCTCGCCATATAGCCCTCTGAACAATTCGTGCATTGTTAGTTGGAATATTCTCAAATGTTTAAAGAACATAACGGTTTCTCATTGTTTTGTTGTCCACACATCCTCCTGCTGTGATGGTCTTTTCTCTAGAAGGATCGAAATCCTTCCCTCTCTGTTTGACACCGCGCTTCATGCCCACGTCTACAAGGATTCATACGCTCGTAGCCCGCGCGAGGAGAACTGACGTGCAAAGAATCAGGAAGGCGGTTGTGCGATGTCGCCAATCATCACATGGTTGTTTGATTTGTAGTTAAGGTTGACTATTTTTGGAGCGGTCGACCACTGAAAGGGTCAACCTGCTCATCCATGTAAAAAAACTATATAAAGTCGTCTCCAAGCGAGAGTCGAGCTAGCTAGTTAGTTTTGTTGATTAGTCATTATCAAATAAGCTATGTAAACTCTGTTCTAAATTCAATATAAGTTCTATTTTCAGCATACATGTCTCTGCTTTCATGAGTGGTTGATTAAGTGAAGAACAACCCTGATTGCTGAGAGGGCCCCTCAACAACCAGCGGTATTCCATTTCTGTGTGTTTTCATTATTTTTCTTTTTACAGCTAAGTAATGTGCATTTCCAGTTCCTGTAGGTAGTTTGATTTTCGTATAAATTGATGTTGTTCATTTCCTTATTTCCTGTAATGTGTGTTTGATGTGAGTAATATAATTTTTACTGTGTTGTTAACATAGTTTCCATTCTTAGTATCGTAAGTGACCGATTGCGCAATAGTCATTTCCAGTTTTCTTTCCAACTTGTTTCCTAGTTCCATGTTTGCAATCAAATAGAGTTTGGTTAGTTTAATGTCTTAAGCTTAGTTTGTAGTTAGATTCGATTCTGTCAATTCTTGTTTAGTTGTAGATTTACTTAAGTTATTTCTTAGTTTATCTCATTAAATAATAGGAAGTATTGTCTCTTTTTAACTATAGATTAGCACAAATTATTCCTGTCATTTTATTTATTGAATAAGTTTAATCGTTGTTTTTTCCGCATTGCATCCTCATGGGCATAAATCAATTGATGTTAAGATCATTCAGGTTATCCATTTCGTAATTTGCACTATTTTTCCCATCCAGACTGTCATTCGGACTATCTGTTTATACTGTCATCCAGACCTTCATTCAACCTTTAATATTTCCTATTATGTCTTATGAATGTTTAAAGTTCGATTTGCTTAGTTTTTGAATTATGTTAAGTTCTGTAATTAAGCAATAGTTATATACATATTTAGGACCTTAGTCTAAACCACTTAAAATATCAATCAAATTCCATAATCATTCCTATCTTTCATTCCCATTTATCTCAGTTTTGAGTTGTGTTCCTTTTTGTCTCTGACTCCTTCATTCGTTACTATTTTAGAATTTGTTAATTACATCTCTCGTTTAGTGTACTTCATTCTTAGATTGCATCTAGAATTAAGTTTGTTAACTTTGTTGTCTAAAAAGCACGTCAATTCTTTATAAGTTTGATCACCATTTCTAGTATAAGGTTTGTCTTCCTCACTCTATAGTTACTAAAGATGTTCACAGAATAGGACTAGATTAAGAAATAAAACCTCTTTATTAAGTTTTCTACTTGCTTCTTTATTAAGTTTTATACTTGTGTTTATTAAGTTTTTCAATTATATATGTTTCATGCGAGAATAGTATACCCTTAATATCAAGTGGGTCCATTAAAAGAATCTCATTTCTTAATTGATAGATTGGTTGTTAATAACATCTTTTTCAAGTAGAGTCATTTGCTTACGGAATAAATCAAAATGTTTACTATTACTTATAACTGGACACTCCTTAGCTTACATCTATTTGTAGAACTTAAATTAGACTTAATTCCATTCAATTTCTTTATTTCTTTTGAAAGCCATTTTGATACACCTCCTTCTCTAGTTCCAATCACAATGAATGCATATCCTCAAAATCCTCAAGGAGAATGGAATTAAATAATTTAGTTTAATTATTATATATTTGTTAATTGTATGTATAGTTTAGTTATTGGATTTCTTAGATAAATTAAGTAGTTGTAATATTGCCTCAAATAATATAATATCTTGTGTTTGTATAGTAAGAATTCTAAATTTGTTTATAACCTTTCTTAAGAAGTAGAATAAGTAATTAACAGATTTCACTATAAAAGATAGTTCACTTTCTTATGATAGTATTATATCCTTTTATTGTTTATAGAGTAGAGTTGTATAGATCGATACTGCTCTAATCTAGTAGTCTTGTCCCAGTCTAATTACCTTAGTAGTTGAATTTCTGGAGTTTGACTCGGTTTTCCATTTTGAAATATATTTCGATCTTTTCTTTATTAAAATATTTCCATGACACCTTTGGTACCCTTCTACCTTAGCATTTATTTTGTGTCAGCTCTAAGTTTACAAACCTCGGTCGATAATTAAATATTTGGTGAATTAATTAAGACAATAGAACACCCAACAATACCCTCTAATTCTAACATCCCCCTCTCTTTATTCGAATCCCCATTTTTTCTAGAAAGAGTTCTCAATGTTCTCTTCCTCATTCAACAAACCAAGTGACACCTATCACTAAATGTGTGGAATCTTGGATGTATTTTTGGAGAGGAGGCTTCAATTACTATAGAGATAAGTAAATATAACCACTTGGCATCCCATACCTAAAGATTTACTTTTCCCCTTAGCAATATCGCAGTCCTTCTTTTTGTGGAGCCCTACCTAGTTAACTTTTGGAATTTTGTCTTTTATTTACATAATTGAAATTGTTATTTACAATCATCAATATCTAAATTAATAATATCCCATGGCAGTTCATAACTAAGTCATAAAATATTAACATACCAATAATTAACTAACACTTAAGATTTTAAGGGCAATACCTTGGGGTATTACATCCTTCATTTGCATTCAGTTCTAGATTCACATTTTTAGTTTAATACATTGGTATCATAGCATGGTTCAACTTTGGGAGACAAATGGGATTTAAAAAGGAAAATTTTGATGACATTGTAGTATTTCTTTTAGTTTAACTAATAAATTGTCGCTTGTTAATTTCAGGTAAGATGTAATAAACTTTTGCTTTCATAAACTTGTTGTGGAAAATTGTTGGAGAAGCAAATATTTATTTTATTTTACTTGCACTATAGAGGGTATACCCAGTATTCAAACAACAAAAAATAAACCAAAACGTGGTATGGAAGTCGGATCTAATGAAAGATAAGAATGGTCTTCCAATATGATTAAAAGGTTAGGTGAAGAGTACAAGAAGAGCTACAAATCTTTAAGAATGATTATGAAAAAAAAGTAAAAGTTGAAGAAGTACAACACGAATTGAATGTTATCCTAAGATGTTTAAAATAAAATATTGCAAATTATAATTGTCTTATGTAGCCTAATGTACTCTAACTAGGTTAAATAAAGTTAAGGCATGTGTTATGAATTAGAGGTGATAATGTCAATTTCGTGAAAGAATGAAAAAAAGGAAACGCCAACACAATAAAGGAATTATATATGTTGAAGTAAAACATATAATTCCCAAATATCTTTATGCGTGTGTTACTTTTTTTGTCAACAGAAGAAAGCACCATAGCTTCTCATCCTATACATTCATATATATATATGGATATACGGAGAGAAACATTAAAAAATGTAACATATCTTTTATTTGCATTCAACTTTAGGTTCAAATTTTGGGTTTAATACAATGGAGTAATTGTATAATTGTGCTCATTAGACGTTCAAGTATCTATATCTTTTATTCCAATGAATCTCCAACAAGTTATTGACAATCTTTTTAAGTTATTTGGAGAGAGTCTTAAGTGTATTCCACCTACTTAAGATCATGATCATGTTATTCACTTACAAGCAATATGTGTCCCACCTAACATTAGACCTTATAGGTATACATATGCACAAAAGAGTGAGATTGAAAATATAGTTCAAGAAATGTTAGATGCAGGAATCATTCAACCTACCCAAATTGATTTATATGCACCAATGATGATGATTCACAGGGTATGTGTCCAGATTATAGAGAGATACAAAAGATTGCGATTAAATATAAGTTTCATATTCATGTCATTGATGAATTACTAGATGAATTACCGAGAGCAATTTTCTTTACCAAGTTGGATCTATGTTCTGGATCTCATCAAATCAAAATGAGGAAAGAACACATTTTAAAAACAACATTTAGAACACATGAATGTCATTATGAATTTTTGGCTGGCCTTACTAATGCACCTTCCACATTTCAAAGCTTGATGAATCCTATTTTTAAACCCTTCCTCGTAAAAATTGTGTAGTGGTTTTTGAAGATAAACTAATTTATAGGAAACCTTTGGAAGAGTGTGTCCAACATGTGGGCAGGGTCTTAAAACTATTGGAGAAGCACCAACTATATGATAAGACTTATAAGTGTTCCTTTGGGGTTAATGAAGTAGAATATTTAATTCATATTTTATCTAATGAAGTTGTTAAAGTGGAGCCTAATAAAACTAAGGCTATCATGAAATAGTCAATTCCTAAAACCTTGAATAATATACGATTCTTAGGATTGATAAGATACTACCATAAGTTCATCAAGAATTATGGTCAAATAGAAGCACCTCTAACAAGGTTATTGAAAAAGGAGGCATTCTCTTGGACTCGAGATACAAACAAACCTTTTGAAATACTCAAAGTGGATATGTGTACAAATCTTGTACTAGCCATGTCTAAATTCACAAATACATTTATTGTGGGATGCCATGCCTCAGGGCATGGCATTGGTGCAGTTTTAATGCAAGAAGGAAATCCCCTTACCTTTTAAAGTTTCCAACATAAAGGGAAAAGATTCTCAGACCTATTCATGAAAAGGAAAAGTTGGCCATGCTGCATGCAATTAAGAAATGGTTCCCTTACCTAATAGGAAGATAGTTCAAGGTAAAAATATATCATGGTAGTCATAATTACTTCTTGGAACAATGATTATCATTATAAGAGAAACAAAAATGGGTTATAAATATGCTAGGTTATGACTTTGAAATTATCTATAAAAAAAAAGAAAATAGGATGTGGTGGCATATGCACTTTCAAGAAAAGAAGATGAAACATAGGGCTTAGTATGTGTTATTTCCACTATTCAGTCTAATTGGGTGGAAGAAGCAAGGACATAATGGAAACATAATCAGAAAGCATGCAAGATAATTTAACAACTAAAAGAGGTCCCTAGTTCACCACTAAATTTGTGTGGAAGAATTATTCACTATGGTACAAGGATCACCTATATTAATTTATGTATGAATTATAAACTCAAATAGATGGACCTTTTGGAATTGCATACTTCTCCTATAGAAGGACATTCAGGGTTCTTGAAAACTTAACACGGGATCAAACTTGTTGTAGGATATTTGGTTTTCCAATAGAACAAAGTAGAGACAATCAATACACCAAGTCTTCTACAACCACTATCCTTACCAAGTTATTGTTGGGAAGAGGTCTCAGTGGATTTTATCATAAGTCTACCAAACTAAAAAGGTAATACTACCATCATGGTAGTAGTGGATCACATCACAAAGTATGTCCATTTATTCTATCTTTCTCATCCTTTTAAATCAAGTACAATAGTTGTAGCATTCATGGAAATAGTTTAGAAGCTAAATGGAATCCCCGAGATTATTTTAAGTGATAGAGATCTAATTTTCAGTGGCAATTTTTGTAAGGAAATAATTTCTTGTTTGGGTACTCAATTAGCTCACAACTCCTCATGTCATCCCAATATCGCGGGAAAACTAAGATTGTGAATAAATGATTAGAAGGGATCTTCATTTCTTTATATCTGATAAACAAACACAATGGGTTAAGTGGTTTCCCTTATCAAAATGGTGGTACAACATATCTTCCAATACTTCATAAAAAATGTCACCATTTCTGGCACTTTATGGATAACATCCTCCTTGTTCCACCACATCATCCTTGAAAGAGAAAGCTAAGGTTCACTATAGTGTAGGATCATATAGAGCACCAACAATGGGTTCTCCAACTATTGAAAGATAACTTGGCCATAGCACAAAATAGGATGAAATGACAAGTAGATCCACATCATTGTGAAAGGAAATTTGAAGTGGAATATTGAGTATTTCTAAGGCTACAACCATACAAATATATGTCCCTTAAGTAATAAAAGAAGGACAATAACTTAGCACTCAAGTATTATGGTCCCTATAAGGTGTTGCAAATGATTGGAAGTATAGCTTACAAATTTGAGTTACCTCCATCTTCACGTGTACATCCAATATTCCATGTTTCTTAACAATTAAATGTAATTTGTGACAAGATCCTAGTCCATACTATTTTACCAGAGATTGATGAAGAAGGGAAAATGATACTAGAACTTGAAACAATCCTTGACACGAGTATAAAGAAGCTACAAAATTGAGAAATTACTAAGTACCCCATCAAGTGGAAGAACTTACCAAAAGAAGAGGCGACATGGGAAGATTATTTATTCATGCAAAAACATCCAAAGTTAATCAAGTGTTGAGGACAACATTTATTTGAAGAAGAGGGGCATGTTAATCCCTATATATTGTGACATTACATTTCTATTACTGATATGTAAAGTACAGGCTCATAGCCTCTTATTTATCTTCAACAGCTTACATTTTTTTGGATAATCCTACGAGATTATTGTAAAAATGTAAATAATTAAGAGAAGTTAGGAATGAAGGGATCTAGGTATATGAAATGTCTCTTCAGTAGACGAATAGTTTATATATATATATAGATAGATAGATATTACTCTTATGAATACAACACTTGTCATGGAGTTTAATCTCTCAACCTTCCAATGGTATCAGAGCAAGGTTATTGAGTATTTTGAAAATCCATGAGAAAGTGTGATAAAGGCATAAGAAAATTTCTGGAACTGCACACCATATCATTTCCCGGTGCCCAAACATTGCGATTGTTCGCAGCTACAACTTGGTGTTCCCGTCTGAGTGAAATATTGCACTTTAGAGAGTGTTTATCCATTGGGATGATGTGAAGTGCATGGTGGTTGATTATTTGTCCATGTGTCCATTGTACACAGTTGATAAGTTGATAATTCCCACCGAACATTATCCGTTGTGAAAGAATTCGAAGAGGGGCCGTTGACTAAGCGCATTAGGTAACACATTCCTTCTCACTGTCTATAGAACAACGATGATACCTTCCTTTGTCAATTGATGGGAAAATTGTTTTCATCACTTGGATAGTAGGTGTTCCATTGTAAGAAACATGAGGAGTGAAGCAATATCATACCAGTCACACCATAGACATATCATATTTGATTACCTCCATACTAACGTAAATACTATTACATTTTACTGAAATCCAAAGTTGAGTGGAAAATTGTTTTATTATTATTATTATTATTTTGTTCTTTGTGTGAGCGTGCATACCTCAGGCCTGCTACCTTTCAAGGTGATATCAAAACCGAGTATATAAGGATCCTCCCTCCTTCGCTCGTGTTGAGTGAGATTCCTCGCAGTCTTTGAAGTTGTGCTCTTCCCTTTATGATTGATACACCATTGATAAAAATTGTGATCCTCTAGTCGTGTAGTGATGTCTATGTGATCCAATTGATTGAGAGAAGATGAAGAGTCATTGGTGACAAAATTACATAGAGAAATCCAGCTCTGCGCTCGAGAAAAGAAAATCATGATGAATGGTTTTGAAAAGATGAAACACACCTTAATATGTATTGACTTATGGGATGGAATTTGTGAAGGGAGTGAATCACTAGGTGATAAAGAAGAGAAAGACGTGACTGAACCAACATGACCTACAAATGATAAAGAGATTTCTATATGGAAGAGCAAGGATAAGAATGTTTATGCCTTGATTACAACCTTTGTTAGTGAAGAGATAAGAAGACATATTGTTTCCATTAAAGATGTTTATGGGGCCTTGAAGAAATTAAAAGACTTATATGATTCACATTCTGAGCTAGAAGTCATTTAATTATTGATGAAGTTGTTTAATGTGGAATTGAAAGACAATGAGTGAGTCTTGCTTTTGAAATTAAATCTATTTATCGTGACATTCAATCTATTTAATTTAGTGAAGCATAAGATCCTCATGCCTGATTGAATTCAAGAAGAAAAGAAGGCTACATAAGAGAGACAATTCAATGTAAATTGATCAAAAGATTCATGGCAAATTACATACTCATGACGCAAAATTTTGTTAGCATAACATTACATGAATTATCATTAACATGTATGTGATACAATGGTGTTCCAATAGGAATAATTCAAATGAATTAGGTAGGATTCGAATTCACCAACTTGGACTGACTCTGTTGCTAAATTAATGTGGGAAAATCACCACTATAGCTCACTAATGCAACTCTGGATAACTGAATCAATTCACAATCAGTTAATTGATCTAGGTAGGTGAGGAAATGTGTCCAACCTCACTTAAATCAGGAAAACTGGCACTAGGATGACTGAAATTGAACTAACTGATGGGAATCAGAGCATAACTGAACATCGACTAGGGCCAACTATTGGTGACTGTTAGTGGCATTCAGAGTGGGTTCCTAAATTATAGGGATTTGTCCATAGAGCTCCTAAACTCATGCAGATAAATGCATTGAGTGTTAGGTGGGCCCCAGATGAGTCCCCCATGGCACTAATAAAGTGGCAATGAACTCTTAAGCTAGGAAAAGACAAATAGACTATGGTGGTTAAGGGAGGATTAATTAACTAATCCTAACAGCCCCCCTTAATCCTAACTTGGACAACCTGGGCCCTAAAAACTAAGACAGAAGGTCACCCATACAATCTAAATGCAAAAATAATTGCTTTAACAAACCAAGGAAATGGGGAAAACCTCATGGGAAACCCCCCCCGTCAAAATAAGCAGGAAAATCATGAACAATAACTAGATCAAGCCTTTATGCCAAGAAGAGATCTGATATAGACAAATCTATTTTCAGTGGAAGACTTGGTGAATATGTCTGCAATCTACTCCTCTGTAGGGCATTAAGGTAGAGTGATGGCCTTACTATGCACTAGTTCCTAGATGTAGTGCGTGTGGACCTCAATGTGCTTGGTCCGCTGCTTCTGAACTGGATCACTGGATATTTTGATTGCACTCCTATTATCACAATAGAGGTCTACTGAAGGAGAAGTGTGAATTCCAAACTCTGTCAGAATCCCATGCAACCAAACTGCCTAAATTGTTGCATTCACAGGCCCCCGATACTCTGCTTCAATGAAGAGAGAGCAAGAGTTGTTTGCTTCTTGCTTGACCAGCAGATTGGTCTAGATCCCAACATGAACACAAATCCTAATGTATATTTCTTGTCAGTACTATCTCCAACCCAGTCTGAATCAATAAAACCAATTAGATCTAATTGTGCACCAGCAGAATAGTGGATCCCAAACTCCCTTGTACCCTACACATAATGCAAGATGTGTTTTGTTGCTTTATAATGCAACTCATGTGGCTCCTGCATGTATCTGGCAGCAACACTCACATCATAAGATAAATTTGGCCTCGAATGGGTGAGGTACAATAGGCTACCAATCAGTTGTCTATAGAGTGTACTGTCAACCAGTGGTGTGGAACCACCTTCTTCCAACCTGATTCCAGATAAGAAGGGGAAGGGTTCTACTTTGCAATCAGTCATGTGCAATATTTTGAGCAAGTCTCCTATGTAGCTAGACTATGTAATCATGATTTACGAAGCTTTTTTATTTACTTCAAGACCAATAAACTGCCTTAACAGTCCTAGATTAGTCATGGAGAATTATTTGCTCAAAGTTGGCTTGATTCCTCTCAATCCAGCAACTGAGCCATTAGTAATGATAAATTCATCCACATATAGAACAATAAACAGTAAGAAGCCCCCTTCCTGTTGCATGTAGACATTGCAATTAGAATTGTATCTCTCCTTTTTTTACGACATTAAGAAGGAATCCATCTTGGCATACAATGCCCTTGGGGCTTGCTTAAGCCCATAAAGAGATTTCCTCAGTTTGCAGACCAAGGAGTAATCTTCAATGTACCCTCTACCTATCTCATATAGATCTCCTCTTCTAGGTCACCATGGAGGAAGGAACTCTTCACATCCATGTGATGTACCTCCCACCTCTTTGAAGCTGCAATGGCTAAAACTAGCTTTATGGAGTCCATTCTTGCAACAAGAGTGAATGTCTCATTGTAGTCCAGCCCATGGACTTGTGAGTACCCCTTTGCTACTAATCGAGCCTTGTACTTGGTAGTGGTTCCATTAGCTTCTAGTTTGGTATTGTAGATCCATTTTCACTGAACTAACTTCCTCCCAAGAGGCAAAGTAACAAGATCCTAGGTCTTGTTGTCTTGTAGCGAATCAAACTCATCTTCCATAGCTGCCTGCCATCTTGTATCATGGAAAGCCTCCTTGTATGATTGAGGATCTAACCCCATCATCATGAAGCACCTATCTGGGAGAAGTAGATCTGAATGGTAGAGTGCAATATTTTCATCATGATACTAAGATCTTGTTCTTCTTCTATTATCTTGATCCCAACACTATTCACAGTTGCTTCAATGAGCTTTTGGGCCCATTTAGGCCTTTGATTGGGAGCACATGCTGGGTCTGGATCTGGATCTACTTGAGGTTCATTCTCAATATCAAGGTATTGATCATCTTTATCTTCATCTTTTGAATCTAAAACATTAATTAAGACATCATCATCTACAAATGAAAATGGATGAGAAATTATACCTTCTTCTTCTTTGACTGGTTGTGGATCATGCACCTGATCCTCTTCAAATTGAACATTGCACTCTATGAAGAACTTTTTGGTTGCAAGTTCCATCAGTTTGTATGCCTTTGCATCATTTGCATATCCCAGCATTATGCATTCGCTACTCTGGGCTTGGAAGGATTTCCTCTTGTCAATGGGAATTATGGCCCATGCCTTGGAGCTAAAAACTCTAATATGTGAGACATTGGTCTTATGTCCCATCAATGCTTCGAAAGGAGTGGCCCAAATCATTGACTTGTGAGGCACTCTATTCTAGATGTACGAAGCACAATTTACTGCCTCTACCCACAGATATAGAGGAATATTTCTTGCTTCTAGAAGGAATGTAGCCATCTCTTTCAAGGATCTATTCTTCCTCTCTCTACACCATTCTGATGCGGTGTGTATGGGACTGAGTGTTGCATTTGAATGTCTATTAATGCACAAAGCTATTGGAATTCTATTTTGACATACTCACCTCCATTATCATATCTAAGTGCTTTGATCTTCTTTTTGAGAGTGTTCTCAGCCAAGGCTTTGAAAATTTTGAAGGTCTCAAATACCTCAGACTTCTGCTTTAGAAAGTGGACCCAACAATACCTTGAACAGTCATCAATGAAGTTCAGAAAGTATCTGGATCCATTCATAGATATTGTAGGCATCGGTCCGAAGACATCACTATGGATTAAATACAGTGTAGAGGTAGCTCTTCTTTCCTTCCCAACCTCATACCTTCTCTATGGATGCTTCCCTTCCAAGAAACCAGTGCACACACCTTCATAAGATTTGATGACAGGAAATACCTGAACCATCTTTCCATTATGCAGCTGTTGGACATGCTTGAAGTTTAGGTGGCCAAATATATCATGCCACGACCTTCTTGTGTTATTGGCATGAGTCAATAAGGTACTAGGATATGAATTAGGAAGAAAGTGAGAAAACTCATATGCCTTGAAGGAATGATTAGCAACTACTTTCGCTATTAGATTTCCAGTAGAGGCTTCTGATATCTCCACTATGTCAAGGTCAAATGTGACTCGCTTGGGTGAGCCAGTAAGTGTCATCTGGTATACAGACAACAAGCTTTATGTTGAGGAAGGACATAGAGTACATTCTAGAACACTCCATGCTCAATTTTAATGGAACCTTTCCCGACAGTTGGGATTTGTGAGTCATCTCCCATGTGGATGCTTGGTCCTCCAGAGAGATCCAGAGAAGTGAATGATTCTTTGAAGGAAACCATGTGGTTGGATGCTCCAGAATCAATGAGAAAATCTTGTGACTGAGAAAAGCCTACCTTCAGAGCATGGCACCTCTCATGATCTTCAGTGTTATTTCCAGCATCAAATTTCTTTGCACCTTCAAGAAGGGCAATATTGTTCTGTTCAAGGAGCCTAGACATCTAGTGTATGGTTTTATTCATACACAAATTCTCTGGATGGTTTCCTCTCTTCCAGTAAAGCACTTGGCCTTGTCAAACTTCTTTTGCTTGTCTTTCTTGGAACATGAGGCTCCTTCTGAAGGTGTTTATTCCACCAATTGCTCGCAGGTTCACAAAGGTTCCATGAAATAAGACAATACGCATCTTTAGCGTTAACCTTACCATTGTTTTTATTGTAAGACCAAACTTTGCCTTAATCGATGTTAACATTGTTTCCGAAACTATATCTATGAATCTATCCTAGTAGAACGTTAAACTGACAAAATTGATATTTGTACAAATCGAACTCCCGTATCATTCAGAATGCCAATTCCTACAGAGGAAAAGTTGGCACCTCTCAACAATGTATTGCTGGTAAGTGAAGTATCAAGATATGGCAGTGGGGAAGGATCACCGAGCTTCTGGCCTGAAACACAATAACTCTTGGGGTCCGACCACCTTGCGCCAGAGCTCCTAACTCATAAGTGGTGTTTGTGACAACCATTGACAGTGAAATTTTTATGTGTTATTATTCAGACCATGTTGTTATTCAGACCGTGTTGTTAAGGGTTGGTTGAGGCTTAGAAATGTAGCAAAAAGAATCACCTAATGCATACTCTTGATTCACATTAGCTGACGCATTGGGGACAAATGGCATATGGTTTCCATGCTATAAAATATGAGGAGAATTACACCTGCTCTACCGAAGTTTTACATTGTAACTATTTTTTCAATTTTGCACCAATAAATTAATATTTGAAAAATGAAAACAATATGTCATGAACATTAAAAATTAAAAACATAAATTGACACATAATAATATACACACATAATGTTAAACTTAAAAAAACAAAAAGAAAAGGTGAAGTTGGCATAGGGAAAGGGAAATTAAAAACATGAATTAAAACATAATAAATTACATTTAATAGGGCTGGGCTCCTTGAAGATGATTTTTCCCATCTTGTATCCTTCTCTTGGAAGTCTCTTGTGACTTCGAGACCTTCAAACTATCTGGATACTCTCTCTCTAAAGCTGGGAAGACTCAAAGGATCTGTTAAAGGATGGGAGAGAAGGAAAAAATGTGAAAGGAAACATCAGTTACTGGATATTAATTTTGAGATCTCTAACATACTTCTGATGGATTATGGTCTTCTGTCAGTTGACAGTGCTAATAGGCTGAAAGATCTTCAAGCTTCCAAAGGGAAATCTCTGGCTCATGAGGTCACCACTCAAAGGCTAAAGAGCAGAGTACTTTGGCTTAAGTAAGGGGATGCCAATACAAAGTTTTTTCATGCATATGCTTCAACAAGAAGGAATCCAAAGCTATTTGGTCACTAAATGATATTAATGGTAATGTATACGCTGATGATGACTCTCTTAAGAAGATGGGTAAACAACACTTCAGTGATTTATTTAAGGATGACAAGACTACTAATATTGTTGATCAACTGAAGGTTATTAGACTATTCCCAACACTAACCCAAGATGAGGATGTGGATTGCTTCCTTAAGCCTATCACTCTTCAGGAGGTTGAATCTGTTCTTAGAGGCTTCAAGAAAGATAAAAGTCCTAGTCCTGATGGTTGGCCAGTTGAATTTTTCTTATCCTTTTTTGACCTGATTAGGGAGGAGCTTATACTTTCTGCAGAATAGGCTAGGACTAAAGGGTGTGTACGTGGTTCTATCAATTCCACCTTCCTGACTCTAATTCCCAAGTGTGAAAATCCTTCCACCTTTGCTGATTTTTGCCCCATTTCTTTATGCAACCTAGTATACAAGGTTATCTCTAAAATTGCAGCTTTACATCTAAAACCCTTGCTTAATAGGACCATATCTGCCCAACAGTTTAGTTTTTTAAAGGATCGACAAATTACTGAACCTATTGGCATTACCCATGAGGTTTTGCACTCCATCAAAACCATAAATGCAAATGTCATGGTTCTTAAACTTGATCTTGTCAAAGCCTTTGATAGGGTGAATTGGACCTTTATGAGACTTCTCCTTCTGTAGATTGGCATTCCTCTGATGGGTGTAAATTGGATCATGGGTTGTGTCACCAATTCTTGTTTTGCGGTCTTAGTCAATGGTATTCCTTCAGATTTTTTCCCTGCCTCAAGGGGCATCCACCAAGGATGTCCTCTATCGCCATTATTGTTATCTTGGTCATTGAGGGCCTCAGCGGGATCATTCTGGATGCTCAGCAAAAGGGTCACATTATAGGCTTCCAGTACTCTCCAAGTCTGTCTCTAACTCATCTGTTATTTGTTGACGATGTGATCCTATTTGGGATTGGTACTATTAAGGAATGGGGAGCCTATAAAGAAGCTATGGACTTATTCTGTTCAACTACAGGCATGGCTGTCAGCACTGAAAAAATCATCTTTCCTATATCAAAATGTTGATGAAGAGACTAGTGGACATATTGCAGCTCTCCTTCCCTACAACATGGCTCCTATTACTTTAGGGTTTAAATACTTGGGCTTTCGTCTGAAACCTCTAGGTTACAGATCCTCAGATTGGCGTTGGATGGTGGAAATGTTTGAAAATAAGATTAAGAATTGGACCTATAGATTACTTACTCTTGGAGGCAAAGTAGTGCTCATAAAATTGGTTCTTACAAGACTTGCGGTTTATTGGTTTGCTCTAGCTAGATGTCCTAGATCCATTTTGAATTTTTTGAGGAGCTCAATATTTACTTTTCTATGGGGAAATTATGAAGGTCATCATAGATTCCACTTGGCTAGTTGGAGATCTGTTTCTGTCCCTTATGAATTCGATGGTTGGGATATAAAGAATTTGGAATGGTTTGGTATCTCACTCAGGCTGAAAATTTTATGGCAAATACTAATAGGGAATGGTATATGGAGTTGTATCATTACATACAAATACTTAAAGAATAGACCTTTGGAGGACTGGATCAGAGCTCAAAAATTCTTAGTCATTGGCACTTCTTATTTCTGGGATGGTTTTATGAGAATTTTGTCTTGGATTACTTGTAAGCTTGGATGGAAGGTGGGTGATGGAAGGAAAATCCGTTTGGGTGTTGATCCTATAGCAAGTCTTGATGCTCCGTTTTCTCTCCCGGAGTATCTAAGGGACTATCTTGCAGACTATGGAATCTCATATTTGGTGCAGGCTCAGAAACAGGATGATCATTCTCAGGGCTTCAATGGTTGGTACTCTGTAGTGGATCTTGACTTGGGGGGTCATTGGGCCAATATCTGGATGGCCTTTGTTAAAGGCCTCTCATATGGTGGTATTAAGCTAAGGAACTCCGAAGACTCTCTTCTTTGGATGTATGACAAGAAATCAGGCTTGGTTTCGGCAAAAAGAGCATATGAGCTTATTGTGTCTGATTTTTTACCACATCCTCCTGAAAATATTCTCTTACAGGTATGGAATTTCAACATCCCCCAGAAATTCAAGTGCTTTACTTGGTTGGCTTATAATAAGAAACTGAATACGTGGGACAATATGTATAAGAGGGGTTGGATTGGTCCTGGTCGTTGTAGTCTTTGCAAGTCGAATGCTGAAACTAGTGATCATTTATTTGTTGACTGTTCTTTCTTGCATGAGTTACTGCACAGCCTTGATTGTTCCTTCAATGTGCAGTTAGTATGGTCAGATTCGACACTCTCTGGGAATCTCATTAGCTGGTTCTCCAAGGATGGGGATCTGTTATATCTGCCTATATTTCTCATTTGGAATCTCTGGAAGACCGGGAATAGCTATATCTTTTAGAACATTGAACCTAATATTTCCAGAATTTGCCACAGGGTTATCCTTGAGGTTAACACTCACAAAGTACCTCATATAAAAAAATCCAAAGCCAGGAATATTGGACCTCCTCCAAAAAAATTGTTCCCAATGGCATTTTTTGATGGTGTTGTTGCTGCCTCAACGGGTGGTGTGGGTGCCTGTCTCTGGTTAAATGAACAACACTATTTCTCCATTATTTTAGGTTGTGGTCTCAGCACTAACACTAGAGCTGAGCTATTGGCACTCTGGGCATTACTGTACTTTGCCAAAGACATTGGATTACCATATCTACATGTCTTTGGTGACTCCTCTGTGATTATAAATTGGGCAAAAGGTGAATCCACACTTGACATGGTGAACTTAGAAGCTTGGTGCTACAACACCAAAAAGCTTATATCTTCGTTCACCTATGTGGATTTTAGCCATGTCTATAGGGAATATAACAAGAGGGCAGATACATTATCCAAGGCAGGGCTTAAAGAGGTATCGGGCCATCTTACACGTCCTTAAATATGTGAAGGTGAGCTTTTGGAGGAAGTGAGAATTCAGTTATTTTGAGAGCTTTGCTCTGATAGACCATAGGCATGTGGGTCTTCTATTTTTTTGGTCTTGACTCTTTTACATGATAGTTATTTACTATTGATTAGACATGTCTTTTGACTATGAGTGATGACCCTAGCCCTGCCTTGGTTAATGCCTTTGAAGTTTTGGCTCTTGTTATCTTCCTTAGGGTCATACTTGGTTGTTAGCTTTGCAAGTAGTTTATGAGAGGATCCTTTTTGGCACATAATGCCCGGTTTTGTCAGTAGCTGGTTCTGATGGAACTCTTACTTTGAGTTTTTACTTTTGATGTATAGTGAACTTTCTGACTTGTTGTTTGTAGATTATGACTTCCTGTTTGGTCTTGTTGTTCACTGATGATGTACAAAACTCTTTTGATTCAATAGAATAACAAGGAGTGCCTTTTTCGTCTGAAAAAAAAAAAAAATCTTAGAAAAAAAAGTCCACATAAAGGTGCAGGTGTAGGGAAGGGAAACCGAGGGAGGGTGGAACGGAATGGGTATGAGGCAAGGCTCAATTCCATAATCAAGCTCGATCATGGAATTAAGCCTCGTCTCATGCCTATGCCCATGCCCTTGATTTTTTGAATCGAGCTATGATCTTTAACCCCATGGCCCCCTTCCCTCCATGTATTTCCTTTTTTTATTTTTTATTTTTAAGATTTATTTTACATTTAATGAACAACATATTTACTTAAAATCATCTGAAAAGAAAGTGAAAGAACTAAGAATAAACAGGTTATACCATATAAAGTTTTGAATTTTAAACTATAAAATAAATAAAATAAAATAAATTATTAATGTAAAAAATACTATGATAATTACATTCGATCCATAAATTATATATTTTCATGAACTAAGTCTAAATATACCATGTTTAAATGAATACATAGATACATTTTATAATTTTATGTAAATAATTTCAAATGCTCGTAAATAAGCTATTACATATTAATTATTTTAAAGGATATAAGCTCCCTAACCATGTAATACTCCATATTTATAATATTAGATCCATAAAAGATAACAAACAAAATATCTATAATCACAATGCACATTGTTCCCACAATCTCTCATTCTTTTGTTTGGCATTTGACCATAGTTGTAAATTATCATAAGTTGGTTGGGATCAAATAATCCAAAACCTAAACTTCTTATCACAGAAAATGCCACTTCCAGAGTCTCGCGTCATAGGAAACATGTTAAGCTTGTTAAAAATCCCCTATCAAAGCAAAAAGGTTATTGCCCATGAAAATTCCCATGGGCCTTAACCAATGACCAAGCTTATATTTCTTTCAATTGTATTATTTTGGGTAAAATTCTTTTGATACACTAGTATAGATTTTCTTGTGGCAAATAAAAACCGAAAATAATACCATCGATGAAACGAGTAAAAACTGAAAATAATACTATTGGTGAAATTAGTAAAGATACAATTGTATACTTTAATTAAGGCAATGGTGAAAAAGTGACCCAAATTTTCCCAACGTCACGGATGGAAGGAAAAATAAAATATCTTCATAGATGTTCATAATGTTTTTTTCAATGTAAAGCTTACATTGTCCACTTACTACAAACTAGCAATGCTTAGTATACGCTAATCTTTTCAAGTTGATTCATGGAGGCTTTTGTTTTAGAAAGACATCTTAGATTACAACTAAGCATTGAAGTATTGGTTATTTTTGTCTAGACTCTCTCGTTATAAATAATGACAATATTTTTTTTTAGGGAGTTATATATATGTATGTGTATATGTGTGTATATATATTTTAATTTTTTTAATTTGTTTTTTATAAAATGTTTTACAATATAACTAATTGTTTTCACAACTAAGTTTATTCACTCATTCCATAATGTGCTCAATTTTTGTGTTATAATTACAATAAGTGAGGAATATGAATGTAAGAGCTATGAGGGACCAACAAGACTATTGCTTAAAAAATAAAGACACACTCAAGGTTATGGCCATTACATTTGGGGCACATATGGTACCTCACTTGCAGTTGCATTGGGTGCAATCTACAGTGTTGGGCTAATTTAACATAAAATAGAATAATAAGGGCGGGGCCATACCTCCTTCATGCAAGGCCCACAAGAAGCCAAATCCATACAAACTTGAACCAAAGGAAAAAATGTCATGGCTCAACATATCACACAAGGTTTCGAGGGTAGGCACAATATCATCACGGTTCACAACTTGAACAAATTGGAGGAAAAGTTCTAAGGATGCAAAATTGCCACCAATAACAACCAGATAGATAAGAACTTGGCTCACATTATACCAAACACGTAATTTTAAAGAAGTTGGACCACCAAGTACTCCTTTATGTTAGAAATAATAAAGCACAAGGAACAATCACATAAGAGGAGTGGGATTTTTACCTTGGAAAGCCTTAACGAGAAAACCAACTGCCAAAGATATCTATTGTCCTTGACCAATCCGGCTAAGGCATGGCCAATTCAGTTAACGTTGGCCAAACATATGCGTCTTACAATGGAGTTACTCAAGCCTTTAAATAGGCTTCATCACAAGCTAATACAATGGATTACCCAAAACCATGAGTTGGTAAACCACCAATAATAAAGCCATTATTGATCGAATCAAGGATATCTTAATCGCTATATAATCGATTCAAGGTTAACCTAGCAATTTACCCTAGATCTTCATTGGGTTACTAAGGAATTGATTGTCTATCACATGGATTCAATGTTAGAGAAAAACAACCCTTATTGAAACAAATTAAGGAAGAGATGCTACAACTCAATGATACATATGAATGTTTTCTACAAGCCCTCTAAGGTTGATGATGGGCTCCAAAAGATTAGGAAGAGAGAGAAGAGGAAGGCCACTGAGTTGGTGAGGACTCCCAACAGCTCCATTTCCTTGGTGAAGAGGAGGGATAGCATGAATAAACTCATGTTCAACTTTATGAAGAGGAATAGAATGAATAAACTCAATTTCAACTCTATCTATGAGATTATAGTTTGATATCTTTGATTTCATAAATTTTAGTGGTCAAGGGCTAATCATTTTTTTTAAATCTTATTTTTTTTGCTTATCATAGGATGTAAGGGATAGAGACTAGGATATAATTTATGCTTTCCTTTGCTTATATTATGCTACGTAAGCCATCGACCAAGCCATACACAAGCAATTTCAATTTTTTTTGTTTATGGCAATACTCAAGCCAATGTGAATGGATAGACAAACTACTATAGAGAATTCAATTTGAGGGTTCCCCAACTGAATTCTATACTAAGGGTAAATGTTTTTGCACCAGTTATATATAATCGATGACTTTCCATGTATTTACTTAAAAAAACAACTAAAAAACTCTATTTCATTAACGGATATAGTGCAAAGGAGTCCATATAATATAATACATTGCAACTTAAAATGATCTAATCCATTGATTTGAACAATGCCATAGTGCAAACTATTATAATCATGTTTAAATATATATGGTGCATTTGTTTCGACCATGATACAGTGCAAAATGTTCAAGTGCATTATTTTTAGTGACATTATAGTACAAAATGATTTGAAACATTACTTTAAAAAATGATACACTAGAGCCCAAGGGAAGAATATGCCTAAGAACAAGCAATACATGGAATTAGTTACATTGATTCCAATGATGATATAATGCATTGACATCAATAATGATATAGTGCAAGGTGATTGCATGCATTTATGAAATCAAGTGCATTGACTTCAAAGTACTAACAATCTGAACTATTCAATGCTATTATTTAAACAAAAACGCATTGTGAAATATAATTCTAAAATATAAATTATAATGTTTTGAAACCACCATCACTTGTGTTGGTTTTTCTTTATTAAATACCTTCCCTCAATTCATACTGCACCTACCTTTCCTCGATGTGTACTACACCTACCCTAACTAATCAAAATATCCCAAGTTCCCAACCTCACCCTTGCATCGTTAGTTCTTGTTTTCTGCTTCTTTATCCTCTCTTTACAGCCTCTTTATCCCCTCCTTTCTCCCTTGATTTATGTTATGTGTATGGGACAATGAGAGAGCAACTATCGAGGGCATGTATAAACCCTGCTTTTAGAGTATGAACCTTGTAATAGGCTGGGAATAGGTTCCTTTACTGTGAGATGAGTTCAACAATAAATCCTATATTTACTCTAGTGTAGTGGGATTCTTATACAGAAAAAATACTTGTGGGTGAGATCGAGTAGTGCAATATTGATATTATGAGGCGAGGTAATTTCGTTAACGCTCTCTTTCCTTCCTTTAGTTGAGTGGGGATTCACACCTCAGACTAAGACGTGCTAGCCATCACCTGGTTAATTAGTAAGTGATCCTATTAACAACACATTGGAACAAGTCCTTTTATCCACCGCTTGGATTCTCTTCCTTACACTCATTAGAGAGACCGACCCAAGACCTTTGGACCACATCTTAGTAGTATCTGACTAGCATTATTGAGGAGAGACTGAATCTAGAACTTTGGGTTTGATTGGATTTTTTGTTATACTCACTGAAGAAACAAGTGGATGACTACTTATTATTAGTTTTCTTGGGGAAATACCGGTCCAATTACTAGTGTTATTGGAAAATACCGATCCTAATCTCCTATGCATACTTAATATGTGGAGGAGAACCTCATTATACCTTATATAAACTCAAACATATAGAGAATGTAAGGAGACAAGTAATAACATCAGAAGTGGGGGAAATAAGTGGAGAAGAAAGCATATATTAGAGAGGCAAGTGTGGGGATGGCTGAAACTTGTATCACATCTAGAGGAGGCTTGCTTTGATCCATAACAATGAGGATTCCCAACCTTGAGCATATCTACCTAAACCTTTGCATTTGATCTTTCTCCTCTCTCTCCTCTCCTTTATTAATGAGGTTATTACTTTCTTTGGGCCTACATTGGTAGGAAAATTGGCATTTGTGGAGGTTAAGTCCCCACAAGCCAGTTATTCAATTCATGTCGGTCAATAAAAGTCTCCTCACCTTGATTCCTCCCAAGAATAGCAGCTGTTGGCATTTTCTGGTGAAAAAGAAAAAGGTCCTTTCTTTACTCCCTTATTGAAAAGGTAAGCCTAAAAATGACTCCTTAATCAACAAGGTAAGTATTAGGATTACTCTTGGATCATAAGATAAGTATTAGAATGACTCCCCAATTTAGAAGTATTCTAATCTTTATGGCATGTAACATATTAAAAGAACCCTAACATTGGCGCTTGAAAACAAGGTTATCATGGGCTCAAACCGAGAATGGCACATTGATCAATAAGATAAGTCTTCTCACGACTCCTTGTTTTCCAAGGTTTAAACTATTAATTTGACAAATTTGGTATTTTTATTGTATATCTCCTTGTTTAAGTAATTATGTGTATAAAAGCAGTCCCAGATTCTAGTTAATTCAATTATGAATTCCCATCTGGATTAGTTCATTTTAGTACTTAATTGAAAAGGATTACTTCAACCAATGATATTTGAAGAGAGCCTATTGACCCTTATTCTCCTGTATCTATCTAGGTATCCAATGTTGAGGAAGAGAGAAAGTGATGCTCTACTATTAGGTATTAAAGGGTCGAAAAGGTAAAAAAGGGTGTAATCATTTTTATGGCAAGACATATAATATATCGGTAAGTGCGTGCTTCTTTATACTCCCCAATTGATGAGTTCAATATTAAAATTACTCCTTGATTGAGAAAGAAGGCTTATAACTACTTATTTCTCAGTAAGGTAAGTATTAGAAGGAATCCCCAATTGAGAAGGGAATGATACAAATAAAAGCAGAAGAAATTGGGAAGATCAACGAAAATAACCCAACTGTATGGATATGGAGGTTATCCATTGCTTTCTCTTCATTAAAACAAGTAGGCCTTTTCTCAAATTGACCATCTTTACATAAAGAAAAAGTATCTGGTTACTGTAATCACACAAAGTGTAGATACCCACTAAAGGTATCCCATGTGGGACGGTAGAGGTGGGGTATCTAAACAGTGACACTGCAAGGGCCTCGTCCACTACGGATGAAGGGTCTCTCTTCGCTTTAGATCAATCCATATAATGATTAAGAGGGAGACCCTACTAGCCTAAAGTGATTAGTGGACCTACTCAAGACACTCCTAAGGGTAAGCAATGGGTAAAAGAAAGAGATAATGAGTGAGGTAGTCTAGATCTAGGAAATAGATGTGGTATAGGAGTTAAGGGGAAGTTGGGGAGACTTAGTGAATTAGGAAAAGATCCCAACTTAAGAAGAAAAGTACCACAATGAGTTAAGTAAAGTATATCTAGATAGATCTAGACATATACAAGAAAAACCTAAAGGACCCACTTAGGATTTCATGTAAAAGTGGACGAAGTGGACCCAAAAGGGTAGATCATGGCATGGAATGACTAGACCCCGGTGCTTAGAGGATATATCTATTAAAATCAAGTGGGTTTAAGCATATGCAAATGATATATCTGAAAATATCTAGACACACGAATGGAAACCCTAATGGGACCCACCCATGGTTTATGAAAAATGGACATGGCGGACCTAAAAGAGTAGATCGAAGAAAGGAGTGACTATATTGAGACACTTGAAGGATGGATCTATGAAAATCAAATGGGTTCAAGCATACCCAACTGATAGATCTGAAAATTTGGCCACCCACCCAAAGGGGGCGCCCCCACCTACATAGACTAGTGCTAGATCTAGAGGGAAATGGAATCCGATCTACGTGAAATTCGAGATCTAGGGTCTATTCAACAATATCCAAGTGGGTTTTAATGGCTGTCATCAAAACCTCATAGAATCTATCAGATCTAAAAAACGAGGGTTTTAAGGAAGGGTTTTAATAGACAAATTGATGAAAATACTGAAAAAAAAATACTAACCTTGCATATCGTACCTGAAAATATTTTGCAGCCACCTTTGATGTCGATGATCCTTCCACTTGGTTGCAATTTCAAGCGAGATCCGACATGAAACAGAAGAAAAACGTCCAATGAAGGAAGTGTGCCCCCTCTTCTCCACTTGCAAAATCAAACTACGAATGAGATTTATTCACAGATGAAAAAAGATAAGATACGTACTTCATCTACAGAGAAAAATCCAATGCATAAAGTAGAAATTGAAAAACCCCCCTAAAGATGAAACGATTTGACCGGAAGACGATGCAATACGCCTTAACAATCTCCTCCAACCAATTCGCTGCCCTGCAAAATATCAGTACGACCTTCTAGAAAAAATTTGTTCGCATGCAATATCTACTGAAATTTCCAAACAAGAGGAATAATAATCACATCCAAATACATTCACAAACCTTCCAAGAGTTTTAGCAAAAAAATTCTTGTCTTCAATATTTCCAGAGCCAAAAATCCCATTTACAAATGAGAGAGCATCTCAATATATAGATCTCTCAAGTACATAAAACCTAGATCCAAAAATATCAAGGGTCAAGATCATAAGGTAACATCATCTTAATATACGACTAATATTAGTCGGATACATCTCACATGGATCAACTCATTGATAGAAGGGGTGCATCACTAGAAATGCCCAATAAGGAGGTGCAACACATAAAATATGACCACAAAGTAGCACATGGTGGGGCTAGGAGGTCATGTTATCCTTCACTAGCATGGCCCCATGGCATAATAACAAGGTGTGTTGGAAAATAATATAAAGGAGTGATCAAAATCACTAGGGTGTCTCCCTCAAAATACATCAAAACACCCTCAATTTGCATAAATCAAGGATGTGTGGACCCCAAGTGGAGTGAAGCTGATGCCAAATGATGAAGGTGACCCAAAAATTGTGCCTTAGAACAATTTCATGACATTGTTTTGCCTCAATTTCCCAAATCTATTTCCTCATTAGCCATTTTTTATTATTAAAATGTTGCCTTGGGAACATAAAACAACCAATATCTCACAGGGGACCAAAAACTGAAGACAAATAACTACACAGATGGATCTGACACCATGGTAGTATGGTACAATCAACTGGCTACATCCCAATATTCCCTCTGGCGCCCTAGGAGTCTCATTGTTCTCCACACTGTGCTTTATTTTCATTTTTCCCATGGAAAATCTGCTGCAAAAAGCCCAAGAGACCCATATTTGTCCTGTAACTACCAGAAACTGAAAACCAGTTGCACCAATGGACTCAAAATTTCCAAATCAACTAGGAATGAGTACTCATACACAATATGTCCATCACAAAGGTACATCATAAGCCTCATCCATGTCAAAACCACAATAATAATAAAGTCTGTAAATGTTAATAATCATAAAAATAATACAAGCCACCATAGCAAATCACCATCTAAAGCATGGATATTTCTAATGGACACCTGTAGACCATAAATAATCATCATCCATAACCATCGGTCTATAACTCATCCTGGACCCTACTCCTGGCTTGGTCAACACTAGGTTGACCAGGTCAAGACTGATCAAATGATGACCCAAGTGCTAAACTCTGATACTGCCAAGTACAAAATGGAAATGCATGCTCAATTATCTATGCTAATAGTGAGACTCGGGTACAATTAGATTATGTTGGCAAATATAAGCACAATACATATATAATAATCTAAATCTAAATGATTAGTTGCTTTAAACAATAACCTCCAGTGTATACTCATTTATAGATTTAGCCAGTTTGCTAGTCAAGGGTGAAGGGAACTAAAACCAGGTAAGTCCAAGGGATGACTTAATAACTTGACACTGTGAGCACCTAGGCTAAAGGACAAGGGGATCCACACAACACATAAGTTGGACTAGGTGAACAATAGGGAATGACAGTGTCTCACATATGGGTGGAATGATGAGAAGGTTCCACTAGAATTTAAACAAGCGACATTTTTATACTTTATTTGCACAACATTATTGTGCTAGTTAACCTCTAAAGGTAGCTTCCCTGGTAAGACTTCTGGAATTCCAGAAAATGACAAAGACATAACCTTTCAGGGCTAGTCTCTCCTTGTTGCCCTGTGGGGGAAAATGAGTCATACATTATACAAATAATGAGTGCTCATCCTCTATCCATCAACTTTATTTCTTATTACTAACTTTCCAGTCTCCAAGAGAAGGTGCCATGGAAAGCCTTCTAGGCTTCAAGAAAATGACTAAGGCTCATCCTTGAGGGACTTGGCTTGCCTCACCTTGATACCCTGTGGGGATAAATGAGCCTTACACCATACAATGGATGAGTGCTCATCTCTTGGAAACTGACTAGTTTTATTTTTATTAGTTGTAGTGCCTAGTGACACTTTTATTTTGCTGGAAGTGAATCCATTTAGAATAACTTTAAGCTATGATGCCTTAGTGTCTTAAACAACTTCTTTGGTAGGACTACTTGTGTTCAATACCTAGAGGTAGACATTCCCTATGACAAGCATCACATAAACCAACATCGAGACACAGTTTATACATGGAGACCTATTCCAACATAGAGGTGAAGGAGGGGGAAATCCGAGATGTCACTGTCAAGTTACAAGTCAAGGTTAATGAACAACAAGGGAAGTAAAAAGATGGACGGAAATAGTGTAGATGGTGCCAAGACTAGCAAGTTATCTCCCTAAAGGTGAATGACCAAATCCATACTAGGAGTAGGGCAAGGCCAATGAGTATACAAAGAATCTCTCGGTCAAAATAAGTAGATCGTTTATACTTTAGATTCCAATTGAAACCAAGATAGAGTATTGCCAACATATAATCAATATCAACCGAGTCTCGCTACTCAAATAGGTAACAGAGCAACATCAAAATCCATATGCACAAACCATAATACCACCTGGATCATATACATGCACTAGATCTGAAACCAATATGAAGATCACTGGAACAACTGTTGGTACTACATATCATGGGCACTATAATAATCTATGCCCTAGGTCATGAAAGAATGGCTAACTCAGTCATCGAATATGGGGTCATGAGACTCAGTCATGGCATAGAACTGGTCAATATGGATACTCTAGATCTGCCAAAAGTGGGAGATCATCAACTGGTGGCTCATCATCTGCTGATCTCATAATAAAGGATTGGCTGAAAGAACTATGCAATACTGCTTAGGAACAAAAGTAGTATAGCTAATATATACGTAACAACATTTGGATCCAACTGGGACAGGTGCTCTAAGGGAGAGAGTGCATGAAAACCTCATATTTCTCTGGTATGCAGTAAATCTCATCCAATCATAAAAAATACACCCGATCTACTACTCCATCTTTAGTAAAACCTATCTCTGCACATGATGGAAACAACACTACCCAACAATACATGTGGCATATAATAAAATAAAATGTTGGAAATAAAATACTGAAAAGTAAATGTTGAATCAATGCGGAAAGTAAAGTGCTAGAACATAAACATCTAATCTAAAAATTGTTAAGCAATTAAGCAATACTTAGACAAAAATTAACAAATACTCAAAGACTCGGGACCATGCAACACTAAAGACTCAATCCTTCTACTCAAAAGAGCTTATTCAAGTACATATTCTAAGCTAAGTAGGAAAGGAAGGTATGGCTAAGTCATATCCTCGTATGGAGGGAAATAGTGCTTGAGGGGTATCACATTTAGGGGAAATTCCAATTCATCCCCATCTAAAGTTTCTAACCAAAACGACCCCCTTCTAGCGATCCTTCTTATTCGATAGGGACCCATCCAAAATTTATCTAGTTTTCTATGGTTTTCAGGTTTCTCCTTGTTTTTATCCCACAAAAGGAGTACGTCTCCAACTCCAAAAATCACACCTCTGGTTTTTTGGTCAAAAGTACCTTATATTCATTCTTGCTCTATAACCATCCTATTGAAAGCGTATCTTCTGGTTTCATCGAGCTCAACTAGTTTATCCATTCTTAAATGCATTGCTTCTTGATTAGATGAGCATTATTGTAACAATTTGTAGATTGGTATCTGAAGGTTGATTCGTAATCTACAATGTTGTTCGCATACTGATTCAAATAGGGACTTCCATGTTATCCTTTTAATCATTGTTCTATCTTCCCTTAAGGTGTACTTCAACTTGGTGTCCCAACTTATTTTGTTCTCTCCAACCATCCTCGTTAATAATTTTATCAAGTTTTTGTTTCTAGATTCATCGAATCTGTTTCCTTGGGGATAGTAGTTTGAGGAATGGGATAGCACAATACCATGATCTCCATAAAACTTCGTCATTTCACTTTTGCAGAAAACCTTGGAAATATTTTGTAGTAAGATTCACTATGACACCCATATCTAGACAAAATGTATTATTCCAAGAACTTCGCTATTACCTTTGTTGTGGCCTTCTTAGTGGGGATAGATTCAACTCATCGAGTAAAATAATTTGTGCATGTTAAAATGTACTTATACTCATTACTCAAATTTTGGTGAAATGGTCCCACGAAATCCATTCCCCATTGTTGGAAAGGAGCTTCTACTACTATGGGAGACAAAGGCAAGGCAGGTAATCTTAGTTTCCCAAAACAAAATTGACATTCTTGACAAATTCTTACAAAAGAGTGCACGTCTTTAAACAGTGTGGGCCAGTAATATCCTGCTCTCATAATTTTGGATTTAGTAGTTCTAGGAGCATAGTGACCACCACACACACCTGCATGCAAATCTTTCATAATTGCTTGTGCTTCTTAATGATTCATACATTTCAATATTATCCCATCAGGGTTCCCAATCCGTCTTGCATCAGCACATACTTAGACGCCTTTAATCTCAGGTATCTTCTCTGGTGATCAACTAGGTAATCAGGACATTTTAAAATTTTCAAGTAGGAGATAATGTCCTTATACCATTCATGTTCTTCGTATATATACAACACCATTATTCCTTTGGGACTCGCCTTGGCTGGTGGTTTTCCTTCTGAAATGAGTTGGGCAAGGCCCTGTCCCTTAACAATCTTAATGGGTTTTATTTCCAAATTATACTCTTGAATCCTTGATATCCAACTACCTCTTACTCCATTACCATCATGTTGGGGCAGGACATCCTTAATTGCTTGATATGGGACATACGTTATAACCCTTGAGTATCCGATGTAAGTTCTGAAATGATTCAAGGCTTTTACCAGGGCATAAGCTCATTTTTTGGTTGAGATATAATTTAGTTTAGCATCTCTCAAATTATTACTCATAAAAGGAATTGTTTGTTCATGGCCTTCATGGTTTTTCTGTAATAACACTCCTGCGATTGTATCTTCGGAGGCATATGAGTAGATTAAGAAATCCTTATTGGAGTCTAGGATTACTAGGAGATGAGATGTGGAGATAACTTTCTTTAACTTGGCAAATGAAAAAGTGCACTCCTTATCCCACATGAATTTAGCATCCTTGTTTAGAAGTGCATTCAAAGGTTTAGTAAGCTCGACTATATTAGGAATAAATGGTCTCACAAAGTTAATTTTTCTAAAGAAATATCTTAAAGTACTAACATTGTGAGGAGCCATAACAGCTTCTATGGCTTGCACCATTTCAGGATCAATCTTAATATCCTCTTTAGATACTATGTGTCCCAATAAATTTCCTTCGTCTATGCCAAAGTTAGACTTCTTGGGGCTTAGAGATATACCGAATTTTTTGCATCTATCAAAAAATTTTCTTCATATGATCTACATGATCACTACTTTCTTTTTAGAACACGCTCAAGTCATCTTGGTAGATACCAATGATATTGCCAATAAGATCACTAAAATCATGGTCCATTTCTCTCCGAAACATTGAGCCAACATTTAACAAGCCAAATGGCATGCGAATGTACTCGTATGTTCCCCAAGGTGTAGTAAAAATTGGTTTTCCTCGGTCTTCTTTCTTGATTTGAGCTTGGTTGTAACCTAAAAATCTGTCTAACATGGAGAGCATATCAACACCAGTTACACTTTGCAAGATATTTTCCATATTAGGCAATGGGTAATTATACTTTAGTGAGGCTTGATTCAAATTTCTAAAGTCGATGTAAATCCTAATCTCTCTATGTTTTTTTTGCATAATTACAGGATTAGATACCCATGTGGTATGTCTAACTCGTCTAATGATCCCAACCGCCAACATTTTCTCCAACTCCTTTTTCATTAAGGGAGTTAGCTTAGGGTTTATATTTCACAACTTTTGCCTATAAGGTTTTGCTCCTTCTTTCAAAGGGATTGTGTGTTCAATAACATAATGATAATACATTTTTAACTCAACATACGTCCAGGAAAAACCATATTTATATTCTCAAATCAAATTCTCAATTTTACGTTATTCGTTATTCTTTAGATGTGTTCTTACCGATTTTAATTATTCTAGGAGAAACAAAAGATCCAATATTTATCTCAATTACCTCATCAATTGGTTTAGCCCTACGTCCCTTATATTCATCATGTTGGTAAAAAAATTTCTCAAGAGGAATTGAAATTTCCATTATATCCCAGTCCATCATGGTTTTTCCTTCAAGTTGATCTTCAAAACTGATCATCGGGCCCTGGGAGGCATTAAGGAAATGGATAATTTGAGCATCATTGTCAAAAGCATGCCAATGATCTTTATTATCAAGGACAGAGGGTCTAAAGAGAACTTCCACTTTACATTCTTGTTGAGATAAGGTCTTTGAGACCTTAAAAGTGCTCGCGATAACATATAACTCATCAACAAGAGTGTTTTGTTCTCTAGGTACCACTCTAATTCCAAAAGCATCGAAAGTCTCGGTTGCATCCCAAACTGCATTCCTATAGTCTCTAAGTCTACTATTCTTAGCAGGAAATTGATTTCTGACTTGGGAAACTACCAGGTCTGAATCACCTACAACACTTATTGACTTTATATTCCTTTCTCTGACGATTTCTAGACCTAAAAGCAAAGCTTCATACTATGCTACGTTATTAGTGCAATCAAATTCTAACCTGAAAGAGTATAAAGTCTTTTCCCCAGTGGGTGATGTCAATACTACTTCGGCTCCAGCCCCATATCTTGACTTAGCAACATCAAAGTGTATATTCCAAACTTGATTATGGGGAAAAGGATGTTTCCTTATATCTTCCCAATAATTTGCAAGCACCATGAAGTTCCCAATCTCATAACTAGAACACATTGCTTCCTCAAACAAGTGCTCTGGGGTTTCTACATGATTTGGCATAGAGGATTCATTCATTAAAGTGACAAAGGAATCTTTTCCACTAGGGGTGGTGGCAAAAGAAAGATCCATGTGAATACTATCGCCCAACTTAGCTGAAAACTCTCGAGACAATAACATTCCCCATGCATCATGGATATCCAAAACTAGCACATTCATGGGAAGTTCAATATTTGAACATGCAAATAGCCTCACTTGCAAATCTTCAATTACTCCTATTACTTCAACTAGATGAGAATCCATCCCACACACACTTCCAAATGATCTAGCCACACTAAGTTGTAATTGCTCCATGACCCTAAGGGGCACCACGTTTGCTTCTGCACCAGATTCAAGCATGCAATTATGTAAAATTAGACTGTTCACTTCCAGTGCTGTAAAGAAAGGAGGATACCCATCCCGACTTTTGCTTGACACGCTTTGAATCATTATGGGCTTGTCTTTTGGTTTTACTGAGATTTGCTTTGGTGGAACTCCTAAGTAACTCGTGACTCTCTTATGCATTGAAGGTAATTTCATTATCTCATAGAGTTGAACAGGGTTACTGAGTTTTGAGAGAAACTTGGGAAACATAAATGTTCAAGCCATAATGGTTTCCATCATCTTTGTCCTTTGTTTTTAAACCAAGGAATTTCATAACCTCCCGCTTAAACGAAGGGATTTCGATCATCTCTTTAAAAGAAACCAAAGTATGAGAACTTGATAATGTATCATGCACATTAGTATCAACACCTCCCTTACCCTTCTGATTTTCTACTAGAGGAGACTTCTTTGTGTCAATATTGTGACCTTTTCTCCACACATCAACTTTGGGAGGTTCTGGTTTTTGTAAAGGCACATTTTTGGGGAAACTTTTATGAGTTTCAAGAAGGTTTTTATTATTTTGAGGGTTGATTACCTCCCTTTGAGGATTTTCAGGAATCTTCTTCTTAGGCAAGACTTGATTAGGAGCGATTTTTCTAGTTATTTGATCATTAGAAGGATTGGAAAGAGTTGGTTGGTTTTCAACTGATTAGTTACTTGAAACCTTATTAGGACTGGAGTTTGAGAGAGCCATTTGATCACACATATTGTTCATCATGTTTTGAAAATGCTCATCCCACTATCTATATTCTCTTCTTCTTGTTGTTGAACTATGACTACTATGTTATTAACCATTTGGCATATAGAGTACATCATTTTCATAGTTGATTCATACATGCCTTCGTCTTGATAATGAGTGTCCATAGTTTCAAGTAAAAGGATATAGGTTTGTTCCTCAGTGGAGTTGCTTCATGGAGTCGCCAAGTGAGATACTAAATGAATTCACCGAAAGATATGTCGTTGGGGAAGTATGATGAGAGAGAAAAACAAGCGAATGTAGAATTAACAAAAAGGGGAATCATTCACTTAACTTAATTCAGATTCGATGATTCAGAGGATAAGAGTGTAGTACTACTTGCAGACACCGGAGGTAGGCCTCTATGCCATGTCCCCTCAAAGTGGCCATTAAAGAGTTGACCATAGTGGACTTCTAGGAGGGGCTCAATTTGACATTAATCATTCTCCGTAGGGAAATTTTGTAATAATTAATTAAGTAAGGCATGAATCTAAGTTTTATTTTCCATTTAAATTATTTATGCTAATTAATGAGGTGTAAATAAGTTGCCTAGTCATGTGGGGCGCATTGGGAAAGTCTATTAACCAAGGAAGTAAAGAGGAAACACTATGACAAAAGTTGTCATAGGAAACAAAGAGGAAAGTACCTAAAAGCAGCAGAAAAGAAGTCAAGGATAAAGCGGGCAATTTTTTCAAAGGAGGGTGCAGTTTCCTCTTATGGAGCTCAAAAAAGCTGTAAGAGAAAAGCAGGAAAGTTTTCAAAGGAAAGAACGGTTTCCTTATGAGTCTGGAAAAGCAGAAAGGTGTCATAACTCAAAAGAAGCAACTTTTGACTAAGAGAGGGCATAGTTTCTAATTGTGAAGGATGATTTGGACTTGGAAACAATTCCACATGGTCCCACTTGCTAAATTTCCCAAAGGAGGCGCCTATGTGGATAGGGTAAGGGTTTGTTGAGGGTTGACTTGCTCTCACAGGTCACCTTGGATTCCCACTTGCTAAGAAGGTCATTCAACACTCTATTAAAGGTGAATTCGACCCCATTGACTCAGTTTGGATGTTTTGATATTGTGGTTATGCTATGTGAGCATACTCTCTGAGTGGTGTGCCTCAGACCATTGGGTGATGATCCCCAAACCCCTCCTCCTTTCTCTTCCATTCCCTTTTCTATCTATTGCAGGTCTATGGAGCGCTAAGGTCAACCAGTGAATCTCATTCTAGAAGTATATTGCATCCTCCATCACCTACAGGTCGAGCTTGAGTGAATCCCCTGCTTCACCTATGCTCACAGCCCTCTTCTATTGAGGATTCGGGCCTCCTGCCCATCATTTTGGAGTCACCTTTGTATTGATCAGTTGTCATATGAATTATGATATATGAACAGATTATAAATATTTTATTTAATTGCCTCAATTGGAAATATATCAGTCATTAAATATTACCTTCCTTATTGCGTATTAAAAGCTTGTTTTGCTAGCATATGGGGGGGATTTTGATGAATTTTAGTGCAATTAAGATTATATGAAGTTGTGGGAGTGATTGAGTGGGTTATAAATGTTAAATGGAATTTTATTTATCTATGTCATATTTAATATCAGTACAGAAAGTAATCTGCAATAATTTATGTGCTTAAATTCATAACCTTGCTAGAAAGCTAGTTTTAAATAACTAGTTTTGCCATTTCTTGCATAAACAAAATTCTATAAACCCAAAATTCAATCTGTAAGTTTTAGTGGGTCACTGACAGGCCCACCTTACCATACATAACTCCAGAACCCCTTTTCATTGTGACCATAATACCTTTTGGAACCTTCCACTATGCAGGGTCTCTCTAGGCCAAAACTGCCTATTTTTCCCAATTTGATCCCAAACTATTGCGAGTTGTTCCAAAGTGTTATAAATAGTTCAGAACCTTATTTTATGACTGAATATCATCTCTACAACTTTACTAAGCCACTGGTCGGAATATGGATTGATATTCCCTAGTTTCACGGTTTGGTGACCCAACAGCATGAAAGTAAGTTTCTGTGGCGTGGACTCCAAAATATCAATGGTCCCAGATCTAAATGTGTTAGGGGAATGGATTTCCAAATATTCACTCACTCTTGATTGATCTCATTTTCCCACTCTACCTCTGCAAAATTTCCCTACCTAAAACCTTGATTTCCCTACTTTGTCAGTGCACCGAATGGTAGATTTTGTAATTGAGAAATTTTAATATAAAATTTGTAGAATTGATTAATATTCTGATCTGTAATCAGAATAGGGATATTACAGTGGTATCATAGCATGGTCCTCCAAACCTGCTCTTGATATTACACAATGGGCCCAAAATACAATTCCGACACCAAAAGAAAGATTCCTCCGGAGGAGGAAGTAGAATCTGTGGATGGGAGATTCCATGAAGAAAGGGATGAAAAAGATGAATTTCAGAATTTTGTTAAGAATATGCTGAGAGGTTTGCAAGACATCTCCACAAACGTCATACAGTCTAGTCAAGAGACCAGAGAATTCATGGCTAAACAGCTGGGAGTGAAAGATGGGGAAGGGAGCAGTATTGGCTCCCAATATGAAGAAAGAAAGGTCATGGGGGGGGGGGGGGGGGNCAAATTTGTAGAAACCCCTAAAGAAGATCCTGAAGCCCAGGCTGAAACTATTGCTACATGGGAAGAGAAGTTTTTTGTCTACCAATATTTGAGAGAGGAATGCAGAAGAGCTCTGCCATTCCAAGATTTCCGTGAAAATCAATTTAGGGGGCAGCCAAGAGGGGCTGCAAGGCATTCATATCAGAATTATGAATTAAAGAACGCCAATGGGAAAATCACCCTGCATATTTTGATGGCACTTCAAAATGCTCGATGAGCTCTTGGATTCAGAAAATGGATACATATTTCTAGCTGAATCCTATGGAAAAAAGGGATGCCATTAAGTTGGAATCCCCACATATTGATGGGGAGGACAATGACTGGTGGTTTCATGGCATGAAAACATTAGGCCATGACCAAGTAGTCACCTACGAGGAGTTCACGAGAAAAATTGACAGAAGAGATCCTGACATCTCTTTCCGGGATTTGGAACACATAAGACAAGTTGGAATTCCATAAGCATACATCTCAGAGTTCCAAAAGGTGGCTCTAATGGTCACTGACATATCAGAATCAAGGTTCATCCTTTTGTTTACAGAAGGACTGGCTGAACCATTGAATGGGTTGGTGAAGGCCTACCGACCTACCACTTTGCAGGAAGCTGTGAGTAGGACTAGAGACCTGCAAGATGCAATTCCAAGGACCAAGTATCCTCCCAGACCTCCCCTGCCACATAAATTTCAGAACCAAAAAACTCCTGTAAGAAAATTTCCTGCTCTTGGAAAGAAATATTATTCCTATAAGGATCGAGATGAATTGAGGAGGAAGAAACTATGTTTTTCCTACCAAGAACCGTGGGCTCCCAGTCACAAATGTGTGAAAGGAAAAGCCCATTATATTGAAGTATTTTATGAAAGTGATGAAGAAGGGTAGAAGAAGCTGATTTGGGGGATGGAGAGTATGAAACAGCTGAAGAAGAGGAGCAACCTCATCAAAACAGCAGCAAAATTGTTGTGCTCAGTGGAGTGCCTAGGTTCCACATTTTAAGGCTGAAAGGAGTTCTGCAAGGGCAGAAAATTACAATTCTTTTTGATGGGGGTGCCACACATAATTTCATTGATTCATCCCTGGTGGAGAGGAGAAAATTACCTACTGAGCCCTTTGAAGGATTCACTGTGGTCATTCCTGGTAACCATACCATGGAGTGTAACCGATGGATCCCAGATCTGTAAGCAAACATAGGTGACTATACTGTGAAAGACAACTTTTATGTTGTTAATGTGGCAGAAACCAACATGCTATTGGGGGTGCAATGGTTGTAGTCTATTGGAGAGCACTCTGTAAATTACTAGATACCACAAATAAGTTTCAAGGATGCTGAAGGAAAATCAGTGGTATTGAAAGGTATAAATACTTATCCCAGCCAAGTAATTTCTATAAAAAATATGATATTTGTTATGAGGCATGGAGACATTGAGTGGGTTGTCGAATGCCAAATCACCACTGAGGGAACAACTGCCAAAGTTTTCTCCCCGCCCAAAGATATTAAAAAATTGTTGCAGAAGCATAAGAGGGTTTTTGAAGACCTTCCACATGGCAGGCCACCAGACCGTGGCATTGAACACGGGATTGAGTTGGAAGCTGGTACACTTCCAATCAAAATACACCCCTATAAGCATCTAAAGAGATTCAAGGATGAAATTGAGAAGGCCATCAAGGAGCTCCTTGAGTTGGGCCTCATTAGACCAAGTTCCAGCCCCTTTGCTTCTTCAGTGGTTCTGGTGAAGAAGAAGGACGGGACACTCCGGCATGTGTATAGATTACCAAGCTTTGAACAAAAAGACAATAAAGAAAAGGTACCCAATTCCCAGAATTGATGAGCTCATGGATGAGCTGCATGGGGCCAAGTTTTTCTCCAAAATAGATCTACAGTCAGGGTACCATCAAATCAAAACGAGGGAGGAAGACATACAAAAGACAGCCTTTCGTTGTCATTTTGGCCACTTCGAATTTCTGGTCATGCCATTTGGCTTGACTAATGCACCAGCAACTTTCCTATCATGCATGAATAAGGTATTCAGCAAATAACTTCATAAGTATGTCCTTGTGTTTTTTGATGATATTCTGATCTATAGTATGACATGGGAGGAGAATTTACAACACTTGGAAGAGGTACTTACTATGCTTGCAGATCTGTCATTTTTTGCCAAAATGTCTGTGTGAATTTGGTATGACAGAACTATTGTATCTAGGCCATGTGATCTACCAAGAAAGGGTTAAGGTAGATCTAGAAAAAATAAATGCCATATTGGAATGGGCCAGCCCAAGGAACCTCACTGAGTTGAGAGGTTCCATTGGCATGTGTAACTATTACCGCAGATTTGTCAAAGGATACTCCTAGTACACTGCACCCTTGATAGATTTGACTAAGAAGGGTGCATTCAATTGGAGTGAGGAGGATGAAAAAGCTTTTCAGAAAATGAAAGAGATAATGAGCAGTTGTCCAGTACTTGCCTTACCATATTTTTCTAAACCTTTTGTGCTAGAGTGTGATGCCTCTCGGGTAGGAATTGGGGCTGTCCTAATGCAAGATAGGCATCTTATTGCTTTTGAGAGCAGAAAATTGCAGCCACATGAAAGGTTGTACTCTATATATGATAAGGAGATGCTGGCCATCATGCATGCCTTGGCCAAATTTAGGCAATACCTAGTGGGAGGTAAGTTCATTATGAAGACTGATCACAACAGTCTTAGACATTTCCTTACCTAAAAGGAAATCAATGACAGGCAGCAAAAATGGGTGAGTAAAGTTCAATCTTTTGATTTTGACATTGAGTATAAAAAGGGAAAAATGAATGTTGTGGCTGATGCACTCTCCCGTTGGGCCACATTCTCTTTGCTGCAAATATGTGAGGATTGGAAGATCTAGTTGGCTACTAAATACTCTAAAGATCAGTTTGCATGTGATGTGTTGGATGGGGTGAACCAGAATGAAGAGTACAAAGTCCATGAGAACCTCATTTATTACAAAAACGGAATTTTCTTAGTGCCAGGATCTGCACTAAAGAGGAAAATCTTAGGAGTTGCACATGATGCACCAGTGGCTAGTCACCCTGGTTTTCTGAAGACTTACTATAAGGTAAGGGAGAGATTTACTTGGAAAGGTCTTAAAGATGATGTACTCATGTATGTGAAGGAATGTTCTGCATGTCAACAGAACAAAGTTGAGCACTCACACCCTGCTAGACTCCTCTAGCCTCTCCTGATTCCAGATCAAAAATGGGAAAGTGTATCAATGGACTTTATCACGGGGTTGCCAAAGTCACAGGGGAAAGACAGTATTTTTGTAGTGGTTGACAGGTTGAAAAACTATGCACATTTCTTTGCAATAGTATCCACTATTTTCAGCTAGTGAGGTTGTTGCACTATTATTTAAGGATATCTTCAGACTGCATGGGATGCCCAAGGTTATAATCAGTGACAAAGTTAGTAAGTTTACTAGTTCCTTTTGGAAGACACTGTTTGGTCTGGTTGAAACAAATTTGAATATGAGTACAAGCTATCATGCCCAGACAGATGGGAAAACAGAGAGGGTGAACCAATGGCTGGAGGGGTACCTCCGTAACTATGTTATGGGACAACAAGGAGCTTGGGCAACTTAGCTCCACTTGGGTGAGTTCTGTTACAACACCACATTTCATATTTCTATCAAAATGACCCCCTTTATGGCTTTATATGGATATGAAGCTCCAAATTTTGTAGACTTAATATTTGGAGACTGTAAGGCACAAAAAGCTAAAGATTGGTTGCAGGACAACCAAGACATTTTAAGGGCACTGAAAGACAATCTGCAGATGGCACATAATCAACAAAATATTTTTGCAGATAAGCATAGAATAGATAGAGTGTTTCAGGTGGGAGACTTAGTGTATTTAAGGCTGCAACCTTGTAGACAGCCTTCCTTGAAGAAGAACGGGGCAGCAAAACTTCAACCCAGATTTTATGGCCCCTACAAAATTAGCAGAAAAGTTGGAGAAGTAGCTTATGAGTTGGATTTGCTAGCAAGTAGCAGAATCCATGATGTGTTTCATGTCTCTTGTTTGAAAAAGGCAGTGGGTCAACAGGTAGTGGTTTCTGAAGAACTTCCACCATTGGATGATGAAGGCCACTTGGTCTCGGTACCGAAGAAAGTGCTGATGAGCAGAGAAAAGAAATTAAGGAACATAACAGTAAAAGAATATATGATACAATGGAAAGGCTTGCCCAGTGAAGATGCCACTTGGGAGGGTGAGCAGATCTTACAACATCCAGCTTTGCTTCTACTTGAGGACAAGCAGATTTGGGAGGGGAGGACTATCATGTCCCCTCAAAGTGGCCATTAAAGTGTTGACCATACTGGAGTCCTAGGAGGGGCTCAATTTGACACTAATCATTCTCCCTAGGGAAATTTTGTAATAATTAATTAAGTAAGGCATCTATCTCAGTTTTATTTTCCATTTAAATTATTTATTCTAATTAATGAGGTGTAAATAAGCTTCCTAGTCAGGTGGGGCGCATTGGGCAAGTCTACTAGCCAAGGAAGGAAAGAGGAAACACTATGACAAAAGTTGTCATAGGAAGCAAAGAGGAAAGTACCTAAAAGCAGCAGAAAAACAGTCAAGGATAAAGCAAGAAATTTTTTCAAAGGAGGGCGCAGTTGCCTCATATGGAGCTCAGAAAAGTTGTAAGAGAAAATCATGAAAGTTTTCAAAGGAAAGAACAGTTTCCTTATGAGTCTGGAAAAGCAGAAAGGTATCATAACTCAAAAGAAGCAACTTTTGACTAAGAGAGGGTGTAGTTTCTAATTGTGAAGGATGATTTGGACTTGGAAACAATTCCACATGGTTCTACTTGCTAAATTTCCCAAAGGAGGCGCCTATGTGGCTAGGGTTAGGGTTTGTTGAGGGTTGACTTGCTCTCACAGGTCACCTTGGATTCCTACTTGCTAAGAAGGTCACTCAACACTCTATTAAAGGTGAATTCGACCCCATTTACTCAGTCTAGATGTTTTGATATTTTGGGTATGCTATATGAGCATACTCTCTGAGTGTTGTGCCTCAGACCATTGGGTGATGATCCCCAAACCCCTCCTCCTTTCTCTTCCATTCCCTTTTCTATCTATTGCAGGTCTATGGAGCACTAAGGTCAGACAATGAAGCTCATTCCAGAAGTATATTTCAACCTCCATCACCTATAGGTCGAGCTCCAGTGAAGCCCCTGCTTCACCTATGCTCATAGCCCTCTTCTAGTGAGGATTCGAGCCTCCTACCCATCATTTTGGAGTCACCTTTGTATTGTTCAGTTGTCATATGAATTCTGATATATGAAAAGATTCTAAATATGTTATTTCATTGCCTCAAGTCAAAATATATCAGTCATTAAATATTACCTTCTTTATTGCACATTAAAAGCTTGTTTTGCCAGCATATGGGGGGGATTTTGATGAATTTCAGTGCAATCAAGATTATATGAAGTTGTGGGAGTGATTGAGTGGGTTATACATGTTCAATGGAGTTTTATTTATCTCTGTAATATTTAATATCAGTACAGAAAGCAATCTTCAATAATTTATGTGCTTAAATTCATACCCTTGCTAGAAAGCTAGTTTTAAATAACTAGTTTTGCCATTTCTTCCATAAACAGAGTTCTGTAAACCCAAAATTCGATTTGTAAGTTTTAGTGGGTCATTGAAAGGACCAAATTCCCATACATAACTACAAAACCCCTTTTCATTGTGACCATACTGCCTTTTGGAACCTTCCACTACGGAGGGTCTCTCTAGGCCAAAACTGCCTATTTTTCCCAAATTGATCCCAAACTATTATAAGCTGTTCAAAAGTGTTATAAATAGTTCAGAATATTATTTTATGAATTAATATCATATCTACAACTTTCATGATCCACTGGTCGGAAGATGGATTGATATTCCCTAGTTTCATGGTTTGGTGACCCAGCAGCATGAAAGTAAGTTTCCGTGGTGCGGACTCCGAAATATCAATGGTCCCATATATAAATGTGTTATGGGAATGGATTTCCAAATCTTCACTCACTCTTGATTGATATCCTCTGCAAAATTTCCCTTCCTGAAACCTTGATTTCCCTACTCTATCAGTGCACCGAATGGTAGATTTTGTAATTCATAAATTTTAATATAAGATTTGCAGAATTGATTAATATTATGATATGTAATTAGAACATGGATATTACAGATCATAATATTAATCAATTCTACAAATTTATATTAATTTTTCCGATTTACAAAATCTACCATTCGGTGCACTAACAGAGTAGGGAAATCAAGGTTTCAGGTAGGGAAATTTTGCAGAGGCACAATTGGCGGAGGGGGATTAATAAAGAGTGAGTGAATATTTGAAAATAAATTCCCATAACACATTTATATCTGAGACAATTGATATTTCGGAGTCTGCGCTATGGAAACTTACTTTCATGCTCCTGAGTCACCAAACCGTGAAACTAGGGAATATCAATCCATCTTCTGACCAGAGGCTTAGTCAAGTTGCAGAGGTGATATTCAATCATAAAATAAGGTTATGCACTTTTTATAACACTTTGGGACAGCTCATAATAGCTTGGATCAATTTGGGAAAATTAGGCAGTTTTGGCCTAGAGAGACCCTGCTCAGTGGAGGGTTCCAAAGGACAGTACAACCACAACAAAAAGAGGTTCTGGATTTATGTATGGGGAATTGGGTTTTTCAATGACCCGCATGAATGTATGGATCAGTTTTTGGATGAGCAGAACACCGTTTATGTAAGATATGGTAAAACTAGTTATTTAAGACTAGCTTTCTAGCTAGGGCAAGAAATTAAGTAGATAAATCATTGCAGATTGCTTTCTGTACTGATATGAAATATAAAAGAGATAGATGAAACTCCATTTAACATATATAATCCACTCAATCACTCCCACAACTTCATATAATCTTTATTGTACTGAAATTCATCAAAATCCCCCCATATGCTAATAAAACAAGCTTTTAATGTGAAATAAGGAAGGTGAAATTTAATGACTGAGTTATTTCTACATGAGGAAATAAAAGGACAGATTTGTAATCTTTTCAAACATTAGAATACATATGATAGACTGGCCCATACAAAGGAGGCTCCAAAATGATGGGAAGGAGGCCCGAATCCTCACCAAAAGAGGGTTGTGAGCATGGGATTCACTGGATCTCGACCTATAGGAGGTGATGGAGGCTGCAAATTACTTCTGGAATAGCTTCATTGGCTGACCTTAGCACTCCATAGACATGCAATAGATAGAAATGGAAATGGAAGAGAAGAGAGGAGGGGTTTGGGGATCATCACCCAATGGTATGAGGCACAACACTCATACAGTATGCTCACATAGCATAACAACAATATCAAAACATCCAAATTGAATAATGCAGTTGGAATACTTCTTTTATAGAATTAATGTCGACCTTTTGAGCAAGTTACTTGGCTTGGTGACCTGTGAGAATAGGTCACCCATGAGTGGACATACTTTCCTTCCTTTGCTTTACTTTTCCTTTCATTATTTTTCCTCTTTTTCTGACTTTCCTTCTTTTCTGAACTTTCTTGCTTTTCCTGTTTTATCCTGCTTTCTGCATTTATGCTGCTTTTCCTGAAATATTCCTCTTTTTCTCATTTTTGGCAACATTTTTGGACTCTAGTGCTTACTTGACTTGGCAAGTTTATTTCTACATCATTTAATTGCATAATTAATAAAATGATGAAATTAAATTAAATACATGCCTCAAAATAATTATTAGCAATATTTTTCCTAGGAAGAATAATTAATGTCCANAAAGGTTGACTTGCTTCATTAATCCAACCTGTAAATTTTCTCCAAAATAAGCAATGCCAGGGTCCCATTGCTTTCATTACACCCCCTTCAGTGAGAATGCCTTCCCACACAACTTATCAGGAAAATTTATGCCTGGATCCCATTTCCTCAACTGTAAGTATCTAAACATTAGAATCCACCATACAAATTTATCATCACAGGAAATGACATTCATGCTGTGGAAATCACACCACTGCACTAAAAACTGGAAATTCTCAATGCAAAGTTGGAAATCTGTCAGATTTCCCCTCCCAACATAAAGTTCCTTATGTGCTTGATGCACATCAACATTGAATCTCACAATGTTGTTGTTGAAAAGGCATAGGTGTGAGTCCCATGTCTAACCTCAATGAGTATAGGCATCATCCAAGCAACAAGGATTCCCAAACTGTTCACAATAAGATGATGCATCACAATTATCTCCACAAATGCAAGCAGGAAAAATAAATAAGTGTCCCATCATCCAATCTGAGAGGGTACTAACACTCCAACCAAAAGGTCCATGTGAACACTTCCAATGGCTCAACTCTCTTCCACTGGTCATAGGGTACAAGAATCCATCCAACTATGTGTATTTCCTCCACCAAGACCACTTGATGGAAGATGTTTTTTCTGATCAAGTCCTCTTGGGAGTTTGATTGCTCAGCTGCCTTCCACTGCTCATGAGCAGAAATTTTTCTGCAAGAAGACTCCATGTGTGACATGTAATCTTCCACCCAATACACATGTGGTTGAATGGCATCAAGTGACAGCAATATGTGCCTATGTGGCTGATGGGAGGGTGATGGTGCATTCCACAAGTCATCACGAACACCTAGGAAAGCCTCCAGTTCTTCCTGTTGCACCAACAAGGAAAATTCCTTCTCCCAAATTTCATTCTCGCTTGATGAGACTGAAATAGAAGTGTGGGTAGAACTATGAATCATATATCTGCAATACTTATCCACCCAACTTATGGGTGCCCCATCTTCATCCTCATCTAACTGTCCCATGGGGAAGAGATTCTTTTCAGGAAACAATTCTAGTTTTTTCTGGAAAAGGACAAGTGTTTGGTTCTCATCAAACTTATCTGTATAGTCCTTAAGCACAAAAAAACCAGAATGCACCTCATGTGCATGTGTATGGAAGGTATCCAATGGCTGCAAATTAAATCCTTGTGGCTGCCCACATGCCAAGACAATGTCGGTCACAACAAAAAATTTATTGCAGAAATTAAATTCTTCATCTCCCACCTTCTTCACTTTAAAGGTGTCTCTAACCACCCAATCAATGGATGAATAAGGAATTTTATTTGCTGATCCATAAGGAATGTGATCAACCATATTTATGGTAGAGAAGAACACTTCATCCTTCCTCTCAACCTCAATGAGTGCTTGGCCAATATTCTCTTCCTCGTAGCTTTTTACAAGCACCTGCAAATCTAAGTGCATCTCATGAGATTCCTCCCTCTGTTCAAGAATGCAATCATCCTTGTGAAGATGGCTGAATGGTGTGTAGGATGGTAGGTAATACCTTTTCAACTTCTCACGAAGTTTCTCTATCTCCATCTTGGATTCTTGGAGTGCACATTGAGTGCTCTTCAAGGAATCTTGGGTGGTCAACAAATCTTGTGTGCACTTGCAAATTTCGTCTCCATCCTTCAAGGATGCTCGATGCAACACATCAACAAGCTCAATCAAATCATCTCTATCAGAAAGCAATTGTAGGAATTCCCCTTGTATTGTAGACAATGCCTTCCGCATCTCCTCCTTGGATTCAAGAGAATATTGATCTTCCAATGAAGCAGCTATCCAACACTGGTGTGCCACTGAAGAATGTGTGTTTTGGAGAAGGTGTAAAGCCTTTTGAATATTCTTTTCATCCATTTTCAAAGGCCAAGGAAATGAGTCGGGTTCTTGAGGAAAATCACCCCCTTCTTCTTTCCTCCAATTTTCTTGTCGTGACTTGCACTTCTCTTTATGAATCTTTCTTTCTTCTTTCCCACCTGCAAGACTAGATGGCTCATAGCTCTCCACAATGGTGATAGTGGGATTGGGATTCTCAATGAGTTCAAGCCTCTCCTCTGATGTGGATGGAACTTCATCATGCTGCAAGAGAGTCCAAAATTCATAACTGTGTGCATCCCTTTGCACTAGATTTTTCTCCTTCATATTTCCTAGTTCACACCTAGGGTGGGGGCTTGTCTTCCACTTCATTGGGGAATTCAAATAATGAATTCAGATCTAATATTTCTTCTTATTTTGGATCTGATCCAAAATATTCCTTCGCCATATTATCATCATTGACAATATCAGCCTTCTTTACACTGATTGTGTGATCACCTATAAGGAAAATAGGAGTGAATTTATCTCCCTCGCAATTGGCCTTCCTTTTGTAGTCCTCAGATGCAAGTGAAGACTTTTTATCTTTACATGGATCAGATGGTTGTAGGTGTACATGGCTGCTACAAAAATCAGAACTTTTATTATCCATGTTCTTAACATTACCATCTTCATGTACGGATACTATGGTGGCCTTCTCTTCCACCAAAATTTCTACTTCACACCCAAGCGGTATGGTCTTGTTTTCATCTTCATTATGTGGCTGAAAAGGTGTCTGTAAATATGATTTGTGTACCTCTTTTGGATCTGATCCAAAAAATGTATCACTGCCCATACATGAGCCAGAACCTTGAGCAGTGATCCGAAGATCACCCACCAAAAAACTTGAAGTGCATTCCTCTTCAACTTCTCCTCCTATGCAACCACATTGTGGTGATTTGCACTTCGCTTCATGGATATCTTCCTCTTCCTCATTTCTATTCTCCTCCTAGAAACTTGAGACTTTTTCATATTTAGGGGTACTCGTGTCACAATATTTAGAATCTCTGTTTGAAGAAAAACCAAACAAACTCTTAAATATTGAATATGCAGATGGCTTTGAGGAATCTTCACCTTTGGTTCCTTCTTCTTCTTCTTTTTTTAGAGAGGTGGAACAATTCGGTTCCTCTCTGGATGGCTTGCTTATCTTGAAAGAATGCTCATAATCATGGTTGGTCCGGAATCCATACTTGAAATAAATATAATCTCCAAAAGAAAGGTTTGCACAAATATTCCTACCCAAAGCTAGATAATCCTCATAGTAGTGAGGCATGTTCTCACATGCTTCAATGATCTCTACCAAGTTTTTCTTAATCATTGGAGAATCAGATCTGATCTCTTCCCCATTTGATGTCCAATAGTCTTCATCATATTCATGTTTTAGTATGCCTCCATCATCAAAGAGGATTTATTCTTCTTCATATCTTCTGTCGTATTCTTCATACTGCTCATCATAGTCATCCTCATAGTATGACATGGCTGCAAATTTATTTAGTGAGAGATTTCTTTCCACAGGATGACCCAAGGAAAGAGCTCCAAGGAGTACGGTCGTTCCTCACTGGAGTCTCTTCGTAGAGTCACCAGGTGAGATACTAAATGAATTCACCGAAAGATATGTTGTTGGGGAAGTATGATGCGAGAGAAAAACAAGTGAATGTAGAATTAAGCAAAAGGAGAACCATTCACTTAACTTAATTCAGATGCAATGATTCGGAGGATAAGAGTGTAGTACTACTTGCAGACACTAGAGGTAGGCCTCTACCTCCCTAGCAATGACCCCAAAATATGTTGGCAAATAGACTGGGAGTAGAGCTTAAGCATAAATGTTAAACCAAGGTAGGCCTTTGCCTTCCCTGGCAACGACGCCAAATGATGTTATCACACAAAGTGTAGCTACCCACTAAAGGTATCCCATCTGGGATAATAGAGGTGGGGTAGCCAACCAGTGACACCGCAAGGTCCTCGTCCATTGAGTATGAAGGGTAGTTGTCACACCGGATGAGCTCTTGTCGCTTTAGATCAATCCGGAGAATGATCAAGGGGGATACCCTACTAGCCTAAAGGGGTTAGCGAACCTACTCAAGACACTCCTAAGGGTAAGCAATGGGTAAAAGAGAGAGATTATGAGTGAGGTAGTCTAGATCTAGGAAATAGATGTGGTATAAGAGTTAAGGTGAATTCAGGGAGACTTAACGAATTAGGAAAATAACCCAACTTAAGAAGGAAAGTACCATAATGAGTTATGCAAAGTAGATCTAGAAAGATTTTCCCATATACAAGAGAAACCCAAAGGACCCACTTATGATTTTATACAAAAGTGGATGAAGTGGACCCAAAAGGGTAGATCAGGGCATGGAATGACTAGATCTGGGTTCTTGGAGGATAGATATGTGAAAATCAAGTGGGTTAAAGCATACCGAAATGATATATTTGAAAAGATCTACACACGAATGGAGATCCTAATGGGACCCACCTAGGGTTTATGCAAAAATGGACATGGTGGGCCCAAAAGAGTAGACTGGGGCAAGGAGTGACTAGATCGGGACACTTGAAGCATGAATATATGAAAATCAAGCGGGTTCAAGCATACCCAATTGATAGATCTAAAAATTTGGCCACCCACCCAAAGGGGGCGCCCCCACCTAGAGAGACTAGTGCCAGATCCCAGGGAAAATGGAGTCTGATTTATGTCTAATTCGAGATCTAGGGTTTATTCAACAATATCCAAGTGGGTTTTGATGGTAATCATAAAAAACTCACCAAATCTATTAGATCTGCAAAACGAGGGTTTTAATGGACAAATGGATTAGAATACTAACAAACAATACTAACCTTGCATATCGTACCTGAAAATACTTGCGGCTGCCTTGGATCTCGATGATCCTTCCACTTGGTTGCAATTTCGAGCAAGATCCGACACGAAACAAAAGAAAAATGCCCAAAGAAGGAAGTGCACCCCCTCTTCTCTACCTGCAAAATCAATCTACGAATGAGATTTTTTTATGGATGAAAAAGATAAGCTACGTACTTCATCTACAGAGAAAAATCCAATGCACAAAGTAGCAATTGAAAAACCCCCTGAATACAAAACGATTTGACCTAAAGATGATGCAAGACACCTTAGCAATCTCCTCCAACCAATTCGCTACCTTGCAAAAGATCAGTACTACCTTCCAAAAAAAATTTGTTTGCATGCAAGATCTACTGAAATGTCCCAGCAAGAGGCATAATAATCACATCCAAATACATTCACAAAGCTTCCAAGAGTTTATGTAAATTTTTTCTTGTATTCAATATTTCCAGAGCCAAAAGTCTAATTTACAAATGAGAGAGTATCTCAATATATAGATCTATTAAGTACATAAAACCTAGATCCAAAAAGATCAAGGGAGAAGATCATAAGATAACATCATCCTAATCTATGGCTAAGATTAGTCAAATACATCTCACATGGATCAACTCACTAATAGAAGGGGGCACATCACTGGAAATGCTCAATAAGGGGGCACACCACATAAAATATGACCACAAAGTAGCACATGGTGGGACTAGGAGGTCATGTTATCCTTCACTAGCATGGCCCCATGGCACAATAACAAGGTGTGGTGGCAAATAATATAAAGGAGTGATAAAAATCACTAGGGTATCTCCCTCAAAATACATCAAAACACCCTTAAACTACATAAATCAAGGATGTGTGGACCCCAAGTGGAGTGAATTTGATGTCGGATGATGAAGGTGACCCAAACACCGTGCCTTGGACCAATTTTTGCCATTCATTTGCCTCCGTTGCCTAAATCGATTTCCTCATTAGCCATTTTTTATTATTAAAATGTTGGCTTGGGAACATAAAACAACTAATATCTCACAGGGGACCAAAAATTGAAGCCCAATAACTGCACGAATGGATCCGACACCATGGTAGTATGACAATCGACTGGCTATATCCCAAGATTCCCTCTGGCTCCATAGGAGACCTCATTGTTCTCCACACTGTGTTTTATTTTCATTTTTCCCATGGCAAATCTGCTACAAAAGCCCAAGAGACCCATATTTGTCCTATAACTGCATGAAACTGAAAACCAGATGCACTAATGGACTCAAGATGTCCAAATCAACTAGGAATGAGTACTCATACACAATATGTCCATCACAAAAGTACATCAAAAGCCCCATCCATGTCAGAACCACAACAATAATAAAATCTGCAAATGTTGATATTCATAAAAATAATACAATCCATCATAACAAATCACCATCTAAAGCATGAATCTCTCTAATGGACACCTGTAGACCATAAATAATCATCATCCATAACCATCAGTCTATAACTCATCTCGGACCCTGCTCCTGGCTTGGTCAACATAGGTTGACTAGGTCAAGACTGATCAAATGATCTCCCAAGTGCTAAACTCCGATATTACAAAGTACAAAATGGACATGCAAGCTCAATTATCTATGCTAACAGCGAGACACAAGTACAATTAGATTATGTTGGCAAGTATAAGCACAATACATATATAATAATCTAAATTAAAATGATTAGTTGCTTTAAACAAGAACCTCCAGTGTATACTCATTTATAGATTTAGCCATTTTGCAAGTCAAGGGTGAAGGGAACTAAAACTAGGTAAGGCCAAGGGGATGACTTGATAATTCGACACTGTAAGCACCTGGGATAAAGGATAAGGGGATCCACACAACACATAAGTTGGACTAGGTGAACAATAAGGAATGACAATGTCTCACATATGGGTGGAATGATGAGAAGGCTCCACTAGACTTTAAACAAACAACCTTTTTATACTGTATTCACACAACATTATTACGCTAATTAGCCTCTAAAGGCAGGTGCTCTGGTAAGCCTTCTAGGATTCCAAAAAATTCGAAAGACATAACCTTTTGGGGCCTGTCTCTCCCTGTTGCCCTGTGGGGGAAAATGAGTCGTACATTATACAAAGAATGAGTGCTCAGCCTCTAGCCATCAACTTTATTTCTTATTACCAACTTGCCAACCTCCAAGAGCAGGTGCCCTAGAAAGCCTTCTGGGATTCAACAAAATGAATAAGGCTTAGCCTTCAGGGGCTTGCCTCATCATGCTCCGTGGGGATAAATGAGCCTTATACCATACAATGGACGAGTGCTCATCTCTTGGAAACTGGCTAGTTTTATTTTTTATTTGCAGTAATGTCTGGAGACACTTTTATTTTTCTGGCAGGGCATCCTTTTAGAATAACTTTAGGCTCCGATGCCTTAGTGTCTAAAAACACTTCTTTGGTAGGACTACTTGTGTTCAAGACCTAGAGGTAGACATTCCCTATGACAAGCATCACATAAACCAACACCGAGACATAATTTATACAAGGAGACCTAGTCCAACATAGAGGTGAAGGAGGGAGCATTCCCATATGTCACTAGTCAAGTTACAAGTCAAGGTTAATCAACAACAATGGAAGGTAACATATGGACAGAGACAATGTAGATGGTGTCAACACTAGCAAGCTATGTCCCTAAAGGGAAATGACCAAATCCATACTAGGAGTAGGGCAAGGTCAATGAGTATACAAAAGAATATCTCAATCAAAACAATGAGATCATTTATACTTTAGATTCCAATTGAAACCAGATAGATTATTGCGAACATATAATCAATATCAACCGAGTCTCACTACTAAAATAGGCAACAGAGCAACATCAAAATCCATATGCACAAACCATAATATCACCTAGGTCATATACCTACACTGGATCAGAAACCAATTTGAAGATCACTGGAACAACTGCTGCCGTTACATATGATGTGCACTATAATAATCTCTGCTTTGAGTCATGAAAGAATGACTAACTCAATCATGGAATCTGGGGTCATGAGGCTCAGTCATGGCATAGAACTGGTCAATCTAGATACTCTGGATCTGCTAAAAGTGGGAGATCATCAACTGGTGACTCATCATCTGCTGATCTCATAGTAAAGGACTAGCTCAAAGAATTGCTCAAGAACAAAAGTAGCCCAACTACGATATATGTGACAACAATCACTATTGGGGAAATATCGACTGTATGCAAGAGATCACTTTAAGTCAAAGAAAAATATCCCAACTGTGATGATTAAAGATACAGCAAGGAGAAACCCCAGAGTAAGGCAGAACAAGAACTAGCAACAACCAACTAGAACAAGAATTAGCCTTAACACGAGCCAGAACAAGGCCTTTAGGTTGGGTATGCGGGTTCGAAGTTCATGATCGCAAGCATGTTGATAGCGCTTCTCTTCAACAATGTAACACCCTGGTTTTGATCCTAAGGGGGAGGGGAATGTAATGCCCCAATTTTGATCCCATGATATTGAAATTGTACATGATGTATATATTGAATGAAAATCATGGCAAGGAGCTAAAGGCCAAGGCTGCCATTGATTGATGTTTTGTGTATAGGTGATCAACGTTGAAACCTATGGTTCATTGTGTTGGTCACGCAGAGAGCATTTTGAATACCATGTAAATACACAATTTAATAATTATACCACAACTAGCTATGCACTGCAACGTGAAAGAGATGGGGGCATGATTTCTAGAGGAACAGAGAGGGAATAAACCAGCAGATTCTAGGTGAGTGATTGCAGGTTCAATCCTCACAAAACCCAGTCTAATCAACAGAATAAACCTTCGTTGTTTTGTCATCCAAGTCACCTAGGAGGACGCGAACTCAGAATTAAATCCTTTTGGATAGAAATTTCGCGCCCACTAGCTGAGTTAACTACCTTGCTAGTTGACGTTGCGAAATCCTTGTGGACCATTGGATCTGTGTCCCCTCCAGATCAACAGTGGACTCCAAATTTGGTAAAACAGATTTGGATAGAAATTTCGCGCATGCTAGATGAGTCAACTAGCGTGCTAGTTGACGCTGCGAAATCCTTGTCGACCGTTGGATCTGTGTCCCCACTAGATCAACGATGGACTCCAAAAGTGATGAAGTGGATTTCATAAGAATTTCGTGCATGTCCAAAGTTTGATAAGTTGTGCTAGTTGAATTAGCGAAATCACTATGCACCATAGATCTGTTTGATGGTCGATCCCAGCTGTAGATCTGCTCAAAAGTTACCCGTTCGCTAATCCGTCCACCCTGGTTTGTCCTTGTGGTCGCTCATTCAATTTTCTTGCAGGAAATTGGTTGAGGCAGTTAATTCCTAGGGCAAAACAAGGCATGGCAGTCAATTTCATGACTGAACAAGCCTGCAGTCTGCAGAGGTTGTGTTCTGGCTTCTAGAGCAAGAAAACTAGAGATTGTGTGCCCAGTCTGTCGAACCCTGTCTTGATCTGAACGTTGTGGTCATTCGATCATTCCACCATTCGATCCGATCAATTAGGCATTGATCACTCTCTCGAGTCGCAGAGAAGGTCTCTGTTCATGGTTGTGTAGTGTGGTTCACTATTCAGAGTTGTTCAGTCCATCCACATTGTGGTTGTGGAGAGTTGCTCATGTTACACATGGTGGTTCATGGTTGTGTACACTGTTTCCCTGTGTTACAGAGTGTATGAAACCCTGGTTGTGTGTTATAGTGTTATCTTGAACTACATTGTGTTACATAGTGGTCTGTAAACCTATTTCTCTGTGTTACAGAGTGGAGCCTGTGTTGCTGTGTTTTCCCTATGGTTTACTGTGTTATGCACCCTAGTTTGGATCTGAACTGTATGCAAGACTTAGGAGTGGAAGAGATGTAGAATGTGCTTGATAAACCTAGTGTGGAACCTCACAATAAGATAAGAGTGGTTGGTGAATCTGCTCTGCACATTCTGAATAGCAATGGAAGGGAAGGTGTAGCCCGATGGACTGTGGAGTAGAGAAGGGGACACTTCCTTGTGTTGGGTGTGTAGGCAACATGGATGCCATGCCAAATAGATCTTGTGAAGGTGTCCTTAGCTCTGTGGATGAGCTCACTAGCTTAGCAGTTCTTCCTCTCCACTACTTTAGCAGCCTGATAAACCCAAAGATAGAGTGACTTGACTGTGAACAGTCTAATAAACCCAATTGTAAATTGGCTTGGCTAAGCAACCTGATAAACCCAACTGGTAGTTGGCTTGGTTGTGTTTTGTTGTGCATTTTGGCCTTGTGAGTAATCCTTGGTTGGACAAACTGATAAACCCAACATTGTGATGGCTTGACTGTGGACAGTATGATAAACCCATTAGCTAGTTGGCTTGGCTGGTCCTTATTGTGAAAGTTGGCTTGAATGTGAATAGTCTGATCAACCCAACTGTATGCTGGCTTGGCCGAGTAAGCCTGATAAACCCAATAGTGTTTGGCTTGTAAGCCTGCAGCCTGATAAACCCAACAGTTTTTGGCTTGTAAGCCTACAGCCTGATAAACCCAACTGAGTGTTGGCTTAACTAGACAATATGATAAACTCAACTGAAGGTCGGCTTGACTGTGTGTGTTATGATCTAGTTGTGTGTGAGTCTGTTGTTCCCTAGTTCCTTGTGGAAACCATGCCTAGCTCAGGGGTGGCAGTTGTGTTGAGAGATTGATGAACACAACTGGCCTATGGTTGGGTGGAATGTTGCAGTGACATAGCTAGTTGCGGGACAACTTCATCATCAAGATAAGTATCTATGTTATCTTATTTATGTAGTGTAGTTGCTTATAAATGAATGACTGAATGAATTGAATATGATGAATGATTGTTAATGCTTCAATAGAGTTTACCATTGGTTAAATGTTCCTGCATTTGTATCTGTTATGCCTTCTATCTTCCACTGCATTTTCTTATGATCACGGAGGCTAGAATCCTGGTTACAGGGTCAAAAATGCAGTTAAGTTAAAGGTAAGATGTGTGTTTCTGCACTCCAGGATCCGTTTGTGGAAGGTTGAAGGTGGAAAAACAGTAAAAAGAGCAGGGAAGAACGTTGGAGCTTCTAACTTCCGAAGTCCGCAGTATAGAAGGCAGAAAGGCGGAAGCGAAAAAGAGCCGAAAATTCTAAGGTAAAAGTGTGTTTTTCACGCCTTGGAATCGGCCTACGGAAGGCGGGAGGTAGAAAATGGGAAAAAGGTTAAGGCCGAAACTTGTTTTTTCGATTTCCAAAGGCTTAAGGCGGGAGGTGGAAGGTCGTTAAACGAATATGTCGAAAGTTGTTTTTCTGACTTTCGAGTTTCGAAGGCGAAAGGTTGTTAAATGAGTCCTTCGAAAGTTGTTTTTTCGACTTTCGAATTCCGAAGGTGGAAGGGTGGAAGGCGGAAGGAGGAAAAGGGGTCCAGTGTTTTCGTCCAATGATTGGTTCTTCGATTTTCGAGTTTCGGGCAGAAGGCAGAAAGGCGATCGAAGGATTCCGTTGTGTTTGTGCGTTTCTAACTTTCGAGTTCTGGGCGGAAGGCGGGAAGGCGGAAGGTTAATGTTTCTGTCGTGTTTTGTGTTCTGATTTTTGAGTTCCGCAGGGCAGAAGGCGGAAATGATAGGTTCAGCGCGTAAGAGGTTTTCTGGTCATAGAATGGATCTGTCAAGGGCGGAACGACTATTACAGTGGTTTCTAAGCCCGCAATTGAATGTTGAAGAGTGTGTTATCATCCTTGCCCTGTGTTTTGAAAGAAGAACAAAGGTTCTTGAAGCAAAAATTTTAAATTATTTGCATTATGGGGTATGGGGACGTGACAAACAAGTCCAATAAAAAAATCCTTTTAGTTACATAGCCATATGCCTGTATAGTATAGCAACACAACTATATAAAAACAACTCTAGAGAAGCAATAATAGTGGTTAGGGAGATCGAGTGCCCTTCGTAGTGCTTCTTGTGGGTGCCTTGCTCGGTTCAACCCAAAACCCTATACCGAAGATAAGATATTCATTTACCAAAGGTGCTCGCCTAAGGAAGGCTTGCTTCTTGCTAAAGTTATCACGCCAAACCACGCTTACTCGTTTCTACTCGTGAGACAAGCTATCCAATCACTAGCATCCGTTAGGAAATACAATGATTCTTAGTCCTTTCAGTCCAATCAATTTAGTGCAACTGCACAGAAAGCAATAATCTAAAAGTAAGGATTTATAGTCCTATTAAATGCCCTTCCAGCTAAATTAATCTAGTTATGAAGAGTTACACTTACGTCTCATTTAACATTCCTTTCAGTCTAATCAATCATTCAAACTATCTATTCACTATTGCTACCTATCCATTCACTATTGCTATTGGCTTCCCAATAAAATATTCTATCCAGCTCATTTGGAACTCAAAATAATCATGGAAACCAATACACATTTGGAAATCCAAATGGCAAAAATTACTCACTTTGGAAGGATAAATTGAGGAGTCAATTTCATAATGAAGTTTGGAAAGAACATGTGGCAAAACATGATAAAAAGCCATATCATGACGCTACCAATGATTGCTAAATATAATAATAATAACAATAAGAACAAAAGGGCACATATTACTGGCGTAGGATAACAGACAACTAAAAAGCCTTTCATGTGTGATAATTATATCTCGAGCTGATTGGTGCATTTAATTGATGGATGTTCCCCCTTGCTTCTTCTTTTTTGTTTTTGAAAGGTAAACTTTAGCCCACAGGCTTGGTTTGGTGTGGGGCTTCTTATTATTTTATGATATCATTTGTTTTTCTTTTAAGTTGGAGATGAGCCGCGCTTCTGGTGATTTGATTGCCTGACGTGCTGATGCTCTCGGCAGGAAATAAATAGAGTTTCATTAAAAGATAATCAACTAATTAGGAATAGGGCTGGCTCGCCCGTTAGCTCTGAGCCCACTGGTTCACTGTTATGAGATCAAAGATACTCTTCAAATAATAATGAAGGAGATTTCAGTCCACCCACCTATCTCCATTGTCACTTGCACTGCTTATTGTAGTGACTGCCCGCAAAGCTTACATCCAATAAAGGTAAAAAACTAAGGTCCAACTCTTTTGTTTTGTTAGATGTTATTTCATCTTTCTATGTTAGTATGTGCGAAGTAAAACCTTTCTATTTATCATGTTTTGTTGTTACAATGTTAACATATATACAATGCATTGATTTGATTTCAGAACTGTGTAACGTATAAATGTTCAATGTTGTAAATTGGAATGCTAAAAGGTGAAAGCCAATTGCATTACATATAAGAATAGAATATGAGCATAGAGATTGGACTAGAAATATACTATAAAATAGGAATGAGTCAAACCCTAAATTATTTGCATTTTTTTTCAAGTTAAAATGCTATTTTCAATGTTGAAATTGTAATTTTGATTGTAGAATTCAGGGCCTTCAATTACTCCTAGGGCACTCGGATTATGCAATTCCAACCACTGAAACTACCATTTCAACCATTTCAACTAGATTTTGGCTAGAAAATATTCCAGATTTCAGGTACTACAAATCCTGTAGAGTTTAGCTTACTCCTCTAAAATATATATAAAATATAACGAGCATGATGAAGATGGATAGAATGCATGTAATAAGACAATAAGAAACAAAAGAGAAACAATTATTATTAAAGTTGATTAACTTTAAAAAAATTCACGTCTGCCCATAAAATAAACCAACATAGATGTATCATAAAAACACATCTATCAACCATTCAAAGACATTCAATTTCTTGAGGTGTTATCTTTTTAATGACATTTTATTTAGATTTACTTTTTTATTTTATCAAATATGGAATTTTATAATTATTTTTTATTCGATTACTTGAGTTAAATGTAAATTAAGATAAAGAAATTATTAAAACCTAAACTTAGATTTATAAAGTAAAAAAGAGATCAATTTTTTTGAATTTTAACTCAAATTAATAGACCCTTGGTTAAAATAGATATAGACCCCCTTATTTAAAATAGATATAGATTGGTTGTCAACCAAGCTCCAACCAAGCTCCATGTGATGGAAAGGAACTATGTGTGATTCGCCAGCCCTCAGCTTTAATAAGTGCGACTGCGTGCAAAGCACGCGTTAACGCTCCCAACCGAAAGAAGTTTAGGTAATTCTCGTACTCGAACTTGAGCTTGCAGCATGGGATATTATAGACTATGGTTGTTGTGGGTTTTCATTTGGTTTGAGATGTTATAATTTTCAATCAATGAAACTAGTGTAAGAATTTCAACGAAATAAACATGTATTGCATCGTTCTCATTGTATTAAATTTCTGCGACAGACTTTCTGTTGATGATTCTGTTTGGATTCCAGTTGTTGTTTGAATGAGAAAAATAAGCATCTTACGGGGAAAGTTTCTGTTTGAATTCCAGTTGTTGTTTGAATGAGAAAAATAAGCATCATACGGGGAAAGTTTTGCTTAGACTACGATACATGGTCGGAAAAATCATGCACTCTCGCCATTACCAGCAAAAATAAAATGACTGATGTGAATTCAGTAGAAACCCTAACTTGACAGAAATTTTGAGGGAAGGCACAGTAAAGACATAAATCGAAAGTGCCTTCAATTCTAGGAGGACTTGTGGGTATTTGGACTGGTTGTCTATGTGCATTTAGAGTTATCAGGTGCAGAAGGGGCAAGAAGACTGACTTGACTATAGGGTTGGGGGAGGGGAATATTTGCTGGATTATAACCCTGAAAGTGGACTGGAAAGGAAAATACGAAATACTTATAACTTAACCTTGCAAATAACGAGGTCACACACCACGCCACACAGCACCTCACCGCTTTTGTGATGCAATAAATAAATAATGATAGAACTGTAGCAGTTTCTCATCAAAGAAAAAAATTAATGATATAAATGTACTATTTTCATAGGAGAATAAAATCTCAATCCACCTTTCTAGTGTAGTATACCTCTTATGAATGTTTGATACAAAGGACGATGTGCTGTAAGATAGTCAATAGGACCCTTCATATAGAGGTATGTTAGTGATATAAAAATCAAGAAGTGGAAAGAGGAGGGAACGCATATGAAATAATTAATCAGCCTGACTTTATGATGACGATAAAAATCTCATGAATGAAATAGACAAGTGAAAAAAGAAAGAAAATTTGAGCATGAAGGAAAGCTTGGAAGTCAAAGAGGACAAATTTAAGTTTCAATTTGTTTCTTTTTTTTTTTTCTTTCAGAAGAAAAATAGCAGTTCTTTGATATTCATTAGAATCAAAGGTAATGAGATACACATCTATGATACTAAGTATCATATCCAGTAAAAATCCACAAACAGAGCACAATAGTCACAAACAGAGCTCAATAATGTGAGCAACCAGCAACCAGGCCCCAGGCAAAGTAAAAAATACCACAATCAGTGCTCAACAACCAGAGCAACCAAAATATAAGCTCCCAGCCAAAGTAAGTGCTAGGGCATGTACAAAATGCTCCAAAAAGAAAAAAAAACGCAATCGCCTCAACATGGGACAAAGGCTGCAGAAACGGACAACCAGCCACCTCCATAGCACAACAGCCGCCGCCTCTACCAGCAAAACGCAATACACAGCACAAACAACAGCTGCCGCCTCCACCAAAGCTTCATTAGGTGCGCCGCCAGCCACACCACCCACTGACACAGTCACCACAGCTCGAGCCAGAGCAGGAGCAGAGCGTCTCCAAACTGCCGCCACCGCCATCACAAAAAAACCGATTCCAGGAGTAGGTTGCAGAGATAAACCGAAATCCCACCAACAGGCTGCGGAATGTACTCAGAGAAGAGGGAGGGGGGCGGCTAGGGAAGGAGCCCTAGCCGCCATAGAACAGAACCGGAAGCGACTCTCAAACCCTAGTTTGTTCGCTCGGCTTAGCTCATGCAAAGGCTCCGTAAACTTGACGTAGTAGTCATAGTAATGTGAAATGAAACCTCCAACAAAGGTTATGCCACTGTGATTTTAATTAGCTCGCATATAATTAAAATTTAAGACTTATTAACAGTGATCATGTCCGACAGTGAAAAACTAAAACAAAAGCCAATGGCAATTGAAGGAAACTTTAAACAAAGTTTTCATCATTTCTGAAATTGAAATTAGAAAAAAAGCCATTAATATCGAGACAGATGTCCTCAGTGACTGGCGTTATATTTGGGAGAAGACCTTAGACTTAGATCTCACATCTTCTGCCCCCTACTCGATCGATTACTACTCAGAGGATTATATCTCTCTTCCCAGTCTTCCCATTGGACAGGGGCAGGCAGAGCACAACGCCATTTCAGCCCCCAGATCTGTCAAAGCAATGGAGGCAGTTTGCCTCAGACCTGGAATTGTCCAATGAGATTTCGGGAGTTTATGCGAGACGAGTAGGCAACCCTCCTTCACCAGTTCCCAGCAAACAGGTTGCCTCTTATAAACAAAGAGACATCCCTTGGCCAGGGCTTAGATCTAGCCCTTCCAGCCAGTCATCTATACAGAGATTAATTCCTTCAGCCTTGGATGGTAGGAGAGTTACACATTCAACAATGGATATTTCAGAGGTGTACAATGCCCCTCTCCTTCATCCGGCAGGAGGCACTTGGGGTCGTGAGTCTTTTTTCTACCCTATTCCAGAGCATTTGTATTTCCTTTTAGCCATTGTAAATTGTGATGGTTGAGCTTAAATCTCCTAGATTAGCTTTGCTTTATGCTTTTATATGAGTGCTCTTCACACTCCCACTATGCATCACCGCTTATGTACTAAGCAGTTTCTTTACCTACTTTGGTTATTTGTTGGACATTAATAACTTTATATTCTTATTTAATCTATCAAGTACATTTCAGAGCAAAGGAAGAAGATGGACTAGGATTGGAGAAGCGAAATGAATACTCAGTGCAAGGGAAAAAGCTCTGAATAACTACATTCTTGACCAAGATAGTCTAAACAAGGAATTGACATACAAGTGAGTAAGGCAATCAAATTAATGGATTTTGAGGATTCACAATTGTTAAAAAACAGTGGACAAATTTCCCATCACATATTCCACAAAATCACGTAAAGATTAACACTAGATATATAGTGGAGAAATCCTCATGCAGTTGAAAATTATTCTCTGAAAAACACTGCTTTATTTGCCTGTGTCCCATGGTGTATTACAATGGGATACTATACACCTTTATATAGTAGTGATCCGCTCTAGCATAACTACTCCATTATTATGGACCACTGAAGCCACCTTCTAACCACCATATTAATGACAGACTGTTAGGGCCTTACATAAATTACATTAGTGACCATTAAAGGGGCCACTAAGTTTAATGTAATCACCATTACACCAACATCCCCCTTTAAGGATGACATGGGGATAAAGTGTTAGCATTACCTGTTGCTCCAAAGGAAGTTTTCCATCGCATAGTGCACTCATAGTTCCATTTAAAGCTGATATACGAAGGCCCTCAGGTTCTCTGTAGTATATGATGGCGCAGCAGACGAAGCTTCTTGGAGGCACACAGCAGAGCCAATTGCTTTGCTTCATGGGCAGCGGTATGTTGATATTGGAGGTGCTGTTTTTTTAGGTAAGAAGCAACATTATTTTAATTTAATAGAAAGAGAAAAAATTACAACTGTTTGCAGGCCCCTGGGATTCAAAAAACATAGCTTCTCCCAGTGCCGAAATACCAAAACTGATCCCAGAAGGTTCAAAATTTAAACAGTATGAGCCCAAGGGGCTTCAGACAAAACATAGCCTAACCAACCCAAAAATTAACCAGGACTGTACCAGACTTGACCATAACATTAACTAAGACGACCAAAAAACTAGCAGACTCACATCTAATTCTGACCTGATCATGGAGCTGGAGATGCATCATTCGGAGGATCCGTGGGAAGCCTAGAAGCCATTGGAATAGGAGCACCAAGCAAGACAGCATTCTGGTGCGACAAGCTGCTAACATGCTGACGGAGAGCTGGGCTGTCGAAATAGGAGACCAGAAGAAATTCTGGCCTCTATTTGCTCCATTTTAAAGTTTAAATTCTGAATGTCATGCCTGGTCTCAAATAACAAATTGAAATGAATCTCAGATGGACTGATTTTGTGAGAAAGATTACCAATATTCTCAGAAGAGGGCTGCTTCTGCAGAGGCCCACTGGAATTAGCTGTCAACTGGTCATAAACCTGGTTATCTTCATTGCAATGGCCATTTTGAAGAACCTCCTTAGGAGAGTTTGGACCATACTCAAAGCCCAACGAGTTCCCTTTGTCATCAAGCCATTCCACATGACTGCCCCACTGTTCCATACCAGAAGTAGTGCGCAGCGAATTCGACATGTTCTATGTAACCTCCGTAGAGACTGTCTCAGCACGAACACAGGGTCTGCGACCCTCAGCCCTCCTGGAGCGCGCACGCTGCCTGATACGTGCCATGGGAAATCGGAGAGCGAACACCAGAACAAGATAATCAGGTCAGCCATTAGAATGCCAAAGCAAGTCCTTCTTTTTAAACACCCATCGAACATCACCATGATTGCCACAAGACTGGCTGCACGCGAGAATTAATATCTCCCTGCAGTCCTGTGGTGTTACAAAATTCTCCATCCAGGCTGAAAGGGCCTCACTATTAAGTCCAATCCTATCTGAGTACATTGCTGATATTATGCAAGAGGAAACGATACGGATTTGGCTCGTGATAATGAAAGGGAATTTAATGCCGGGATTGTAGACCACAGAGAGAGCATGAACGCTAGGTAGAATGGCCTGCCACCTGGCCATGTCTTCTGTCATTCATCCCATGGTGCGTGTGGACACTTATCACCCTATTCGGGGAGGAGTCATCTTGTTGAGCAAGATGCAAGCACTCCAACAATATTGGGTGATCAGGATGTAGGGATGAAGAGTAGTCAATCTCTGCATCCCCATAGGTAACCCCCATATTAGCCAACTTATCCGCAACCTTGTTGGCAGTTCTTCTCACATGAGAAAGGATGATTACCAAGTTGGGTGGGATTATAGAATTCAGAAAATCCAAATGTCCGAGTAGTCGCCAACTAGGGGAATATTTTTCTAGCTTGGATCCTTTAATTAACTTGGACAATAAGGATAAAAACACCTGCGGATTTCCTTTGACAATTAGACATTGTGTGTTCAGTTGAGCAGCCTTCTGAATCCCTCTAGTAAGAACCCATAACTCTGCAACATTTTTGGTATCTTGCCCGATGCTTCTGGCAAGACTATGAAAAATGTTACCCTAATCATATCTAAAGATGACACCAAAGCCTGCTGTGTTGGGGTTACCCTTGGAAGCACCATCAAAATTTATTCTAACAAAACCACTAGGCATACATTGCCATTTGGAGGGACTAATGGAAGAAGCTAATCTTGGGGAGGGAGTATTTGTGGAAGGAGGAATGGCCACTTCCCATTGAGATAAGATTGGCTTCTCCTTTGGGGCACATGAGAGGTCTTCTAGTGTCCACGCCGTGGTTCTCACTATTTCAATGACTGGACTTTTAATTTTGGACCAAACCTCCATCCAAAAGAGCCATTGAGAGTGGAATGCCCTCGTATTTCTCTTATTCCATATATGCCAAAGAATGAAACCTGGGAGAAGCTGCCATATTCTGTTTAGGAGAGGATTTTTGAATGCCGATGATCGCCAGATTGTTATGGTGTGAGGGATGCTATCTCGTTGCCTATCTAAGGTGCGCATAAGCAACGACATTTGATCCCATATTTGGTTACTAAAGCAACATTGGTTGAGTAGATGTTCCATGGGTTCCTCTTGTTGCAAGCAGAGGAGACACATTGAGGGTCAAGTAAAGTTTCTCTTCCGTAGATTGTTCCATGTTAAGACACTTCAATGCATTGCCAGCATAGGAATGTACCGACTTTAGGCCATAGGTCTGATTTGCATATATTCTTCTAGACATCTAGCTGAGGCAGCAGGCTGAAGGAGGCTTTCAGGGCATATGCCTCCTTTGTAGTAAAAGTGCCTTTTGGGGAATGCCCCCACCGGAGGATGTTCGGGCCATATCTGCATCTGGCTTTTCTCCTTTCCAATTCCATGCATCAAGGTTCAAGCTTTGTTTCTTCGAGAATGTTCAGCTCTGCATGCGTAATTTTTCGTGGTCTCCATATAACATTTTGAACCCTATTATTTTAGAAATCGACAACCTTCTTAGATCTAAAGTTGGGGTTACTGAGACAAACCTCATTGACGATTTTGATCCCTTATAAGAGGGGGGAATTGTTGCCCGGAGTTTGCCCAAACTTGCGCTTAAATTCCACATGTGACTTCCCAAAATGCATGATCCTTTATTAAATCTTTGTTTTGCCAAGTCGCATTCCAAATGAAGGAGCCTGTCTGCTATTCATTCCATCTAATGAGTTGCTCCTCATCCATTCGCGATGTATATTTGTGCCTCCACAAATTGGCCCAGAGTTCTCAGGGATTTTTGAGACATCTCCACCAGATCTTTTCTCCCATTACTTGATTGAGCATTTGCAGATCTCGCAGACCAAGCCCCCCTAGTAATTTAGGTTTGCAGTTTAGTCCACTTGACTAGAGCCCATTTTTTTCCTTCTTTGTTTCCTTGCCATAAAAAGAGTCTTTGGATATTTCTAGTCATCTTGAGAACATAATTTGGAGCTGCCAAGGTGGAAAAGAGGTAAATAGGAATAGCTTGAAGGAAAAACTTAAGAGGGATGAGGCATCATGCCAAATTGAGAGAGCGAAAGGTCTAAGAGGATAGTCTTCGTATTAAGGTGTTAAGCAAATCTTCCCAAGTGTTGTTGTGAAGCACATTGTCTGTGAGAGGGATGCCTAAGCATTTGGAAGGAAGGGAGCTTCGATGAAAGCCAAGAACCAGGGAGATGCCTAAGCATTGGAAGGAAGGGAGCTTCGATGAAAGCCAAGAACCAGGGAGATATGGAAATTAACCGCTCGAGGGGTGTTAAAGAAAAAGATTTGTGATTTGTTCAGATTAATGGAGGTTTCTGTGGTAGCACTAAAATCATCGAGGATAGCAAGAATGTGATTAGCTTCCTGAGTAATAGGGACGCCCATCATCATAGTGTCATCTACAAATTGGTTGTGGGAGATGTGGGGAATAAGACCGTGAAGAGAAAGCGCATGAAGGAAGGGAGCTTCGATGAAAGCCAAGAATCAGGGAGATACAGGAATTGACCGCTCGAGGGGTGTTAAAGAAAAATATTTGCAATTTGTTCAGATTAATGGAGGTTTTTGTGGCAGCACTAAAATCATCGAGGATAGCAAAAATGTGATTAGCTTTTCGAGTAGTAGGGATTCCCATCATCATAGTGTCATCTACAAATTGGTTGTGGGAGATGAGGGGAATAAGACCGTGAAGAGAAAGCACATGAAGAAAGCCATCCACTATGGTTGCTTTGATGTGTTAGCTTATTCCTTCTGCCATAATCACAAAAAAGAAAGGGATAGAGGGTCTCCCTGGTGGATTCCACGGGAAGGAGAAAAAGGAGCTGAAGGGGATCCATTAACCAAAATGGAGAAAAAAGTAGATGAAGTGTGATTCTTGACCTAGTTTATTCAGTCTGGACAGAAGCCAAAGGCTGAGAGGAGACTCCGCATATATTGCTAGCTTAACTTATCAAAAGCTTTAGAAAGGCCAGGTTTTAGAAGCATACTTGGAGCTCTTGTAGTCTTCAGGGAGTAAATCACTTCATGGGCAAGGATGACGCTCTCAAGAATCTGACTCCCCTCCACATAACCTGTCTGCTCACGAGAAGTGATGTGTAGGAGAATGAGTTTGAGAGGGAGAGCAATTACCTTCGTTATGACCTTGTAGGTAACATTGCATAGAGCAATGGGACAAAAGTGCTTAGGATTTGTGGGCCTCTCCTCCTTGGGGATAAGAGTGATAAATGTAGCATTGAGTGCAGAGATTACAGTCCTAGATGAGCAAGAATTCTCAATAATTTGCCATACCTCTTGTAATATCCCAACTGATATTCTACTTTTATACTGATAGATAATGATGATTGTTTACCGATTTATATGTTTCAAGTGTGTATGATAAAATAATATGATTTGCATGCAAAACAGGTTACGTGCCCAAAACGCTAAAAATGACAAATGTGGAGATGAAATAGAAAATAGGCTTCAGTAAGATTATAGTAACATACCAATATTTATAGTTGTGATGGTCCTTCAATATACAATAGACATGCATGCTATGCAACAACTCTAACTCCAAAAACGTGTTGCAGGGTTCAGGTGATTCGCCCATGCAAGGAAAATGTCCCCTCTTGGATGATGATTTGCTCATAACTGCTTCAATACTTGACGGATGGAGTTAAGACTTTCCAGATATGGTATTATGGCTCTCCCGGTGACTTTGGTGGATGCATGCAGAACTTTGGAAGCCTTCTTGGACACTAGCGAATTGGTTCTCTAGAATAGTGGGATGCCCTCTCTCCCACACGTGTTTGCTTGTAAGTTCTTCAATCGTGCAAGAGATGATTTGATAATTTCCAAGTACAATGATATGGTCCTTACGGAGAGAATGGAAGAGACATGCAGAAGGAATGAGGTCTTTCTGAAGCAATGCGAATTGTTCCCAGTGCTTCCAGCTATTTCTCAACAGTAAAACGTGACCCCTGTAATATTGTCCTTCTCTGTATGCTAGATCTCTATAGAAGAATGAATGTTGTGCAGAGCTAATGATAGATATGAGTGATCTATCCAGAAGTGATTAGAGCAGATAGATTTCATTGCCGAAAACAACTGTTAGTTGATGGCTCACACCCTCAACCCCAACTTGCTGTTGCGACTACTGCTGCAGCCTGTTGCTGCTCTTGAAACCAATCTCCAAAATGAATAATGATAATAGCTCCTTTTTTGGTTCGACTTATCTTCTTATATAGCTTTTAGGGTTTGCATTACTTTACTTTTGCATGCATGCAAACCTAATTGCTCATTGACGCATGCAATTGAAATAAGGCCCGCATGCTTCACATGCTTGTTGATATCTGCTCCAATGGCCTTCTGTAATCTACTGATGATCTAATAACACTGAAGTGGTGTTCCTTTATGCTCCTAGTGATATTAGTCCTCAGTTATTCCCTTTTCTTTAATACTCGCTCGAACCTATGGTAATAAAATAGGTTAACAGGTGTCTCTGGGTGATTTAATTAAAAAAGGACATTACAATCCTCCCCACTTGAAATTGCTTGCCCTCAAGCAATCTCCGACCAATATACTGAACCATCTGTCCTTGTCTCTCTTTGCCCATTTTTATCAACTAGTTCATTCCATTGTTCGGTGGCTCTTCTTTTTCTTCGAATTTATGTTTCTTCTCACCCATGCTCTGTATTCCCTCCTTGTCTCTTCTTGTGTACCTGTGAGGATTGAACATCCTAGATTTGGCTCCTCATTCGAATTCCCTAGTGCTCATCATACTTTTGTTTGAAGGTCTACCCAGAAAGCCCTTCTCATACCACCACTGGTCCTTCCTTGAAGTCTTATGTGTTGGAGTTGGCCATTTTCTCGTGCAAGTCTTGTCCTCATGCCTGAATATGGTGGTCATTCTGTTTGCTGTGGCTGACCCTGAAGCTTCATTGGGCATTCCCCTTAGGACTACCCTTTTCCCATCTGGTCCCAGGAACTCCATCTCTAATGTTTGGTAATTTGTTGAGTATTTCCGAATTAAGTACAACCACTGTACTCCCAAAACAATGCTCGTGTCTAGTACATCTACTACATAAAAGTTGTCGACCAATGTATAATTCTTAAGTTGCACCTGTAACTGAGGTATCCTCTGTGTGTATTTCATCATGTGATTGCCAACCATGACAACAGTAAAGACCTCAAAGTCCTCGGTGGGAAATCTTTTCCTCTCTACCCAAGAGGCATCTATAAAGTTGTGGGTGGCCCCACCATCAATCAAAGCAATGGCACACTATCCCTGGATACTTCCCCTGATCTTGATAGTATGGAAGGTGGGGACTCCTATGAGGGTAGCAATCGTTGCTCTCTGTGGCAATTGTTCCAACTCTGTACTATGCAATTCTCCATCCCGTTTCTGCTCCAATTCATCTTCCTCACTGCTATCTGAAAGTACTTTGATGAGGTGTACCTTCCCTTTACCCATACATCTGTGATCGGGTACCCAAGGTTCTTTGCAATTGAAACATAAGTTCTTCCTTCTCAATTCTCGTCATGTGTCCTCGTTCAACCATTCCTTCTGTGGAATTCTCTTTTCCTTGTTTTCCTGATGATTGGTAGGTTTTTGTGGAGGCTTTGTTCTTGGGCGCATAATCTTGTAGGTCTTGGGTTCTACTGATGGCATCCTGTAAAGTGAATGGTTTGTAAGCTTTCACCCACCCATAGAGGCTCCATCAAAACTTCTGTAATTAACATAACCAATTTGCTCTCGGATACATCCGTTACCATAATTGCCCCTCTCCGAAACTCTGATATGAAGGCCTCGACACTGCCAGTCTGCTTGAGTTGTGCTAGCTCTCTGAAATGTATCTCCGGATCCCTCCTATCAAACCGCTCCATGAGCCTCTGTGTGAAATCACTGTATGAAGTGATGGTGTTGTGACCTAGTGTCACTAACCCATGGTACCACCACCCATGAGCCTCGCCGTCCAAATGTAGGGTAGCCAATTTAATGGCATCCGTCTTTGTCACAGGATTTAGTTGGAAATAAGTTTTTAACTTCTCGACCCATATTCTTGTCGAACAACCGCGAGATTCGTCAAAATTAGGAATGGTCAACCTGCCTACAGTCTTTTGTAATTCATAGTTCTGAGTAAACCCTCTGTTAAAATTCCTTGGTTGGTTCCTGCTTTTCATATTGTAGAAGTCTGAGAATGACATAGCTAAATGGAACTCATCTCCCAAATCCATGTATTCTTGTAGATAAGCCCCAAATGGTTCACTATGTTCGGCTGGTATGACTGGTCCTGTGATGGCATTTTCTAGAAAGTGAGGCATGGTAGGTCTGGAAGGTTTATTGTATTTGTGAGGAGTGTTATGCATATGAGTGTACACATGTTTCTTGCTACTATTGGTGGATCCTCTATCTCCCGGTGAAATTGGTAGATTGTTTTGACCCTGCTCTGGCTTAATAACCAACCTGTTTATAGCATGTAACATCTCTTGCTGTCCCTCAGCTAAGTCATTTAAGGTGCTAACCAAGCTTTGGAATGCCATTCCATCTTCATCTTCCCCTGTTCCCTTTCCTCTATTAGAGTGTATCCTTGTTGGGCCCATGTTTGAATCTGTGTCTTCCAATTTAATCTCTTCAAATTCTAGATCCTTTGTGCCCCTTCCCTTCCTTCTTCTATAAGTCACAAAAGCAGTTTCTGTTGGATTCATTTACTGTTCATGTTCAAGCCCATAACTGGTGAGGAACATGCTTTGATACCACTGTAATATCCCAACTGATATTCTACCTTTATACTGACAAATAATGATGATTGTTTGTTGGTTTATATGTTTTAGGTGTATGATAAAATAATTTGATTTGCATGCAAAACAGGTTACGTGCCCAAAAACCCTAAATATGACAAATATGGAGATAAAATAGGAAATAGGCTTCAGTAAGATTATAGTAACATACCAATATTTATAGTTGTGATGGTCCTTCAGTATGCAATAGACATGCATGCCATGCAGCAACTCACTCCAAAAACGTGTTGTTGGGTTCAGGTGATTCTCCCATGCAAGGAAAACGTCCCCTCTTGGATGATGATTTGCTCGTAACTACTTCAATACTTGACGAATGGAGTTAAGACTTTCCAGATATGGTAGTATGGCTCTTCCAATGACTTTGGTGGATGCATGCAGAACTTTGGAAGCCTTCTTGGACACTAGCGAATTGGTTCTCTGGAATAGTGGGATGCCCTCTTTCCCACACGTGTTTGATTGTAACTTCTTCAATGGTGCAACAAATGATCTAATAATTTCCAGGTATAATGATACGGTTCTTCCGGAGAGAATGGAAGAGACATGTGGAAGGAACGAGGTCTTTTTGAAGCAAGGTGAATTGTTCCCAGTGTTTCCAGCTATTTTCTAGTAGTAAAACATGACCCCTGTAATATTGTCCTTCTCTGTATGCTAGATCTCTGCAAAAAACCTGGGTGATCTATCCGGAAGTGATTAGGGAGGATAGATCTATCTCTGTATGATAGATCTGGGTGATCTATTCGGAAGTGATTAGGGAGGATAGATTTCACTGCTGAAAACACCTGGTAGTTGATGGCTCATGCCCTCAACCCCAACTTGCTGTTGCGGCTACTGCTGCTGGTGCTCTTGAAATCAATCTCCAAAATGAATAACGAGAATAACACCTTTTTTGGTTCGACTTATCTTCTTATATAACTTTTAGGGTTTGCATGCATGCAAACCTAATTGCTCATTGACGCATGCAATATGAAACAAGGCCTGCATGCTCTGCATGCTTGTTGATATCTGCTCCAATGGCCTTCCGTAATCTACTGATGATCTAATAACACTGAGGTGGTGTTCCTTTATGCTCGTAGTGATATTAGTCCTTAGTTATTTCCTTTTCTTTAATACCCACTCGAACCTATGGGAATAAAATAGGTTAACGGGTGTCTCTAGGTGATTTAATTAAAATAGGACATTACACCTCTTCTTGTATGAGATGCCAGCAATGGTGAAAAAAGTCCGTGGTGAATCCTTCAAAGTTTAGGGCCTGGCACCTTCCCACCTTCTTTCTTGACTAGCCTAATCTACTTCTTCTTGAGTGATTGGTCTCATTAGAGCTTCGTTTTGGTCATCTGAGACCAAGGTCGGGATATGCTGCATAATTTTGTCAATTGCAGTAGATCTATCCTGGATTGGTTCCGAAAGGAGATCTTTATTGTAGGTGTTAAGCTCCTGCTTTATCTCATCGTGGGTGGTAATAATCTGGCCTTGCTCATTCTCCAGATTAGAGATGGGATTGATGTGCCTGTGTTGGATCATTGAGCGGTGGAAGAATTTAGTATTCTTCTCTCCCTGCTTTAGACACTGAACCCTTGATTTTTGATGCCAAAGGATTTCCTCATGGGCATATCGTTCTTCTAGTAGTTGCTTGAATTGGTCTTCCTCTTCTTGAAGTTGCTTAGAGTGGCATTGAGAGATGAGAGCCTGTTGATTTTCCTTAAGGCATTGTTCAAGGGATTTCTGTGCTTGAAAGATGTTTCTGAATGTATTCTTATTGCATTCTTTCAACTTTTACTGGATTATACATAAGAGTGCCATGAGGTATGTAAGCCTTAGTCCACCACTACTGCATTTTATCATTAAATTCTGGATGTGTCAACCAAAATTTTCAAATTGAAAAGGTAGGTATTGATTAGTTCTCATGATATCGAGCCAAAGTTGGATAGGCCAATGATCAGATCTTGCTAACAAGGGGATTCTTGATTCTAACAAGAGGCCATCCTTCATCAAGGGTTCAGAGATTAGGAATTGGTCAAGACGGAAGGCAATTTGTTGAGAGTCTGAGCGCAAATTTGACCAGGGAAAGAGCCCATCTATTGGTTCAAGATCAATGAGGTGCAGTCTATTAATTAGACTGTGAAAGTTGAGACTATCATTGTCCAATCGCTGTACACCCCCACGGTTTTCCTCAAGAGAGAGAATAATGTTAAAGTACCCTCTAATCATCCAATGACGGTTCTAGGTGATGTGGGCTAGGTGCTAAATACTCTTGAGGAAGGCTGATATTTCCAAGGGAGAGGAGGGTCCATAGACATAGGTGATAAAGATCTCCCAGTTGGATCCCAATTCTCTCATTCTTGCAGTGATGGATCCCAATTCTCTCATTTTGTAGAAAAAAGTTGTCCATTAGGATTGAGGAAGGATTCCATAGCAGGTCTAACCTCCTTGAAGTGCCTCTCGAATCAATACTGACAAAGTTACCCTGTCGCCAGCAATGAGATAGTATGTCTTCATCATCTGTGCTTGAGCATTTTGTTTCCTAAAGAAGAATAACATCGGGATTTTATGCTATAATACGCTTCTGAACGAGCTTTTTCTTTCTCATTCTGTTTAAACCTCTGATATTCCATGATATAGTCTTCATGATTAAGATTGGGAGGGGAGGGGGTGGTAACTATCCGTAATCAGATGGATCTTACCTAAATGAACCATGAAGCTACCAATTTCCTGAATAAGTTGTTGAGTTGGTTTTTGTCCCGTTTTCTTCTTGTCTTTTTGCCATTTTCTTCCATCCTTCAGGGGCTCTCGATGAATGCCTAGGTTTTTATTTGATCTGGAGGTAACACCAGTTGTAGAGTTCATATAGACCTTATGGACTTTTGGGAGCTGATCTAATGGAAGTGAGTGCAGTTCCTTCTTTTGGTAGGCAGCTTCCAAATTTACTAGATCTATGCATGCGTGTTCACACTCATCCAACTCGACCTCCATTTCCCTCCTTTCTTCAATATTTTGATTTGCTGCATTAGGGATAATTTGTTCTATAATGGGATACATATTGAATTTACTCTTAGGTGCTTCCAAATCCTTAGATTTCGGGTTGCTATCCTCCAATGGTTCCAAATTAGGATCAACCTGATCCATAATCCCAAAAGAGTTACTAGTGGAGGGACCCACAGGATGAGGCACTATCAATTTTTTCTGATTTGATATTCTTCTTGCATGGACTTGGATAAAAAGCCATCCTACTCGTTCTTTGTTGTCGGCTAAGGCTGTTTGGGGTTTTCATTGAGCGAGAAGTCTCTAAAGAGATGCCCATGCTCATGACATTTCTTGCACCTAAAAGGAATGTGCTCATAGTTGATTGTTTGCTCCCATTCTTCATTTTGATGTTCCAAACAAATAGATCCTGAAAGGGGTTTAGATATGTTCATGTAAACAAAAATACGAGCATATGAGGTATATCTCCGTCGCTTTGTTGGCTCTGGCGATTTGACATAACTACCTAGGGTGTTGCCAATTTCCTCTAAAATTTCTTCCGGCCAAAACTCTTGTGGGAGTGAATAAAGTCGGATCCAAACATGGGTGTGGGAGACATCCTCCTTGTTCGGGCTAAAACGCTTTGTCCAATCTTTAAGAAAAAGCCCAACATAATTGAAAAAATAAGGAGCATTCTCAAAAACCCCATTTTTGACCTCCAGAGTCCAGACTGTAGTAAATTGTTGTAAAAAAACCTTTGGATTCCAACTGGAGTTAAAAATGCCCTTTTGGCTTCCATTAGGTGTAGATACATTTCACTAAATTCTTTCTGAGGGCCATAGCCCTAAGAACTTGTTGATAAGGGTGCGATCTTGCATAGACTGAGAATTTTCTCCCACCCTTACCGATTGAACTACATACCTCGGTGCCATCGAGGTTTGAGGAATACAATTGCTAGGATCCCAAGCTCAAGCCACCTTTGGATGGGAAGGGTTAGCGCCAAGATCTGGCTCTTTGTCATTGTGCTGCATTCGAGAAAGATCGCAGATTGGAACCAAAAGATGCTGCGGAGTCTCGAATGAAGGCCACATTGAGCCAATACCTTCGCCTGTTGCTGCTTGGACCTTATCTCTATAAGAGGGAGGTTTCCCCCCTTAGTTGTCAAATCCATGAATTCGTTCAGCGCAAAGAAGAACGACAAGAGTCTTGAAGGGATTTAGGAGAAGCCTGGAACACAACAAACCCTAGACCTTGAAATGCATGCGCCTGTCCCAAAAATCCTAATGAGTCTATAAACCCCTACAAAATGTCATGTTGGAGGTACTGTTAATTAGGGTGCAGTAAAGACATTGTTTTAGTGGTTGTAGATCATGCATTGATGATCTACCCTTAGTTTGATTATAGTTGTCTTTCCAATGTAGGATGCCACTTTCTTTTCTAGATTTAGAATATGTTTTTAGGAGTTGTTTTATCTTTAACATAGTACTGTTCTAAATTTAGTAAAAGCTTCAGTTTAGGAGTTTTGTTATTTCATATTGTGCTATACATGTGGAAAGCTTCCTGAAATAAGAAAGTGTAGAAACCTAGGATAGATTCACTTGCATGCTTGTTGTCTTCTTTTGGGGTATTTTACCTTAGAGTAGATTAGGGCCTGCGTGAGGCACACAGTTTTAGGAGATGTAGAATTAGGGTTTCCTATTTCTAGAGTGTGTTCAAATTCACTTTACAACCCCTCTTCTTATTCTATGAAAGATAGAGGGTGTTCCATTGGTTAGTAACTCAGTTGTATCCAATGATTAGGAGTCACAATTTTAGCAGTGTTGCGTATCTTTTCAGAGTTAATAGGACGCAGATGTGTTTTGAGTGTTGAGTTTTTCATTGTTGTTCGGAAATAAATCCTATGACTAAGACAAGATCACCAATGTATTGAAACAAAGGAAATTGACTTAATTGGCTATGTTTACAAGTAGATTTAGACTCTTACACATGCGTAAGACCTTTTACAAATTTCAAAAAGAAAAACTAATTACAAGAGAGATTAGGGAAGCAAGAGGTGTGTACCTTTCTCTAAGGTTTTCCTAACTGCTCTTTGATCTTTCTCTTGATTTGCTACTTGATGCCCAATCTTGACCTGCAAAACCAACAACTAAACTTTTTGAAACCAATTTGACACTTTATAAACAAAGTCACCTAACACAATGACACAGGACATAGAGGACACATAAATACAAGTATCCAACACGAACACGACGACCCTCGGAATCAGGACACGAAGGACACGATATATCCAATTTTTTTTAGAAATTAAAACATTTACAAATATTCAATAGAAATTAGAATCAATACACATGTTGATGTGACTTTACACATTCACAAATCACGAATTACAATGCATATGTCAATGATAGACTCAGACTCATAAATTTTTTTAGATGAGATCTTTTAATCAAAACCTATTAGGGGTATTGCTTAGTTGATTTGGAAGCTTCTTTGTTAGTCTCCTAGTACAGTGCTATCCCAAGCATGTTCAAATCATTTTTTTCAATACAAAGATTTGCAACTGGATATTAGCAACCCTTACAATCCTTATTCTAGTTCCATGCTTGTTTAAAATGAACACTTTCTAATTACTTTGTGACAATTCGTAATTCATTTTGCACTATTGTGGAGCTTCCCCATATATCCAATCTCACAATTAAAAGTGCACAATGCACTGCCAAAACATGATGCTTATTGGCCTTTTCACATTAATAAAAATGTTGTAGCTTCCCACAAAAACATTAACATCAACTAGATTTCTGTCCAATTCTAGATTTGATAAAAAACGATTATCTTGTTGGACATTGGGTTCAACGCTCCCGTGAGTTTCGTGACATGGACTAATCGCCTCTCGAGATCCTAACTCTGTCGATTGTGGCGGAGATTAACACCTGTGGGTTTTGGTCTAACGACAATTGTGAGTCCAACAAATGGTATTAGAGCAGCAGGTCAAGGGTTCGAAACTCACCCGGCTCGCGTTGGGGAGGAGATTGTTAGACATTGGGTTCAACGCTCCCCGTGAGTTTTGTGACATGGACTAATCGCCTCCCGAGATCCTAACTCTGGTGATTGTGGTGGAGATTAACACTTGCGGGTTTTGGTCTAACGACAATCGTGAGTCCAACATTTCCTCCTCTAGAATCAAACACGACAATCGTGAGTCCAACATTTCCTCCTCTAGAATCAAACATGCACAAAATATTTTGCTTAAATAAAAACATGGACTATATTCATACCCCTAAATGTATGCAAAATTAGGAACACTATCCACAAATATTATTTTTAAACTTGATAATAGATCTCAACCAACACCTACAAGCCACAACTAATAGCCATACGACATTAAGAACTGTGATTATCATATTGTCAAAGTTGACATATGCTAGCTTGATCATTATACAACATTTCAATCAAACCTCTTGTTCAATTTGTTCGGTTATATGACTAATCTTGTGCTACCTTTCAATAATCTCTATTACCCTTTGGAGAACCATATCAACATTTGCATTTGAACAAATTTTTACATGGCATGCAAGTACATATTTCCTTACTTTAATGGCCTAAATGGGAAGTTCATGCATTGTTAAGACACTGGAAATCGCACACAATCCTTCTTCAATCCTTGTAGCATCAACCTCACGAGGTTTACTCCCCATCAAAACATCTAGAATACTCCTCAACATCTTTATAGTAGTCCCCAGAACAAGAACTGAGAAAAACAATGTACGTATCAAATCAATTATTTTCCAACCTTCAAATGCTCTTTACTTGCAAAAAAAATCACTCTCAAAGCTTGAGACTCACTTTCAAATATGAAAGAATGAGGGAGAAAACGTAATTTATATACCAGTGGACCTTTTTTCCGTCAAAACTATCCTGTTTTAGGGACACCCTGTGTGGAGAACAGGACACATAATTCATGGTGTTGGACACGTGTTTTGGCGGTATTTCACTATTTAATAGAGATTTGACATCTTTCCCTCCCCCAATTCATTGTGCTTGTAATTGTGATTTGGTATTAAGAATGTTTCGAATTTGATTAATGTTTTGTAAATTTGTTCATTTGCATTCAATTATATTCTTTATAAACTAAGATACCAGACACAGCCTTTTAGGCCAAAGTGTCTCGTGTCATCGTATCTGACACAGACACACTGATGACACGTGTCGAACACATGTTTTGCATGTGTTTTGGCGGTGTCCTGAGACACTTTGGCCTAAAAGGCTGTGTCTGGTATCTTAGTTTATAAAGAATATAATTGAATGCAAATGAACAAATTTACAAAACATTAATCAAATTCGAAACATTCTTAATACCAAATCACAATTACAAGCACAATGAATTGTTGGAGGGAAAGATGTCAAAGACTCAAATCTCTATTAAATAGTGAAATAAGTACAAGTTTATCTTCTCATTGCTTGGCACCTTATCGCACCTAAAGATTTCGGTCTCTTTGCTCATGCACTCTAATAATCCCATTCCGCTCCATAAGATTTATGTGAGGGATGAAGCTACACCTGAGGGTGACACTTCAATGTTCAGGGATATAAGGGATCAACAACAAGAATTGCTGAAAGGAAGGGATGAAGGGTGTGTGAGTGATTACTCCAACATAACTTTGGATGTTTCTAATGTCCAAGGTTTTCTTCTTGGTCCTTTTCATTTCCTTTTTATGTGAGAAGAAAATAGTTGTAAATAATTACCAGGTGGTTTGGGGAGTTGTAAAATGGGCAAAATTGGTTTGTAAAACTTTCTCAACTCCCATATTTCGACTTTTTATTTATTTTTTCATGAAATTATAGGGAATTCACACCCAATTTACAGGAAAGATGTGAATGATTTGCTTTTTGTCAATATGCAAGATGCGAATTGTTAGCTTTTGATCTGTGTTGCATGGGTACTCGTACCGGGGGGTTGGGTACACGAACCAGTACCGGGTACACTTACTGAGTACTTGGGTACTTCAATGGTACGTCCTCAGCCGTACCCAAATCCAATCTCACATACCGAGTACTTCATGTATGAAAATAGGGTACTCGCGTGGATTTTAGTACGCCATACCACGTGTTTGGGTACGCGGCGGTATAGCCGTTGGACAATTTATCTTAGCTCGTTGTTCAGGATGAGTCAATTTGCAAAGTTTGAAGTTCAAATTTTTAAAATTAAATAATAAAACACTAAAACACATGTTATGTGGGCCCTTGCCCCTTACCTAAACTAGCGCAACACTGCATTTCTCACTGCTAGTGCACTGTGCTCACTACTCCAGCGACGACGTGACAGAGGACTTTAGTGATGCTAATGACATTGATCTTAAGGCTGCTGATGACATGGCTTGAGGAAGCTAAATCAACTATCTTGTTCATGTTCAATGTTTACTGTTTTGAACTTTCTTTGTCATGTCTAAAAATGCCTTTAGGTAAATTTTGGATGTAGTATGGCAATGAAGTTTGAACTCATGGTGTCATGGACATATAATATTTTATTTTGTTAATTATATTAATATAACTTCAGTCTTCCAGTTGATATCTACTATGAGTCTATGTCATATGATTTATCAAATTTATTATTTTATGTTTCAAATTTTCAATGCGAATGTTCATATGAATCATTGAATTTATAAATATCAAATATGCATGTATGATGTGAGTGTGAAATGTTTTATTTTTATAAATTTTAACACACACACACACACACATATATATGTCTACAGTACCCTCGACGTACCCAAGTACCCTGTTTCAAAAAGTGGCGTCCCCGTCCCTGTCCCCGTATCCGTACCAGTACTTGTCCCTGTACCCACGTTTCTTGGCAACTTAGCTTTTGATGCATTCTCTCCTAATGAACTAGCAAGGTGCGAAAGGTTTGCTCCCAATGAACTAGCAGAGTTCGAATTTGCCAATAATTCGTTCCCAATGATCTGGTAGGGTGCAAATTTACCCTAATTTAAGTTTGCAACTCTCAAGATTGAGGAATGATGCAGGGATTTCATTTTCAAAGATCAGGGCCATCAATAGGGTTCAAATCATAGGCTCTTCCATCCATTAATGTTCTTTTTGTGAGCAAACAATGACACTTTTGAGTGTCGTCTTTTGAACTGTCGTCATGAACGAATAAGTACTGATTTGAGCTATAACAGATGCCCCCTAATGTGTGATAAGAAGGGAACATGATGGCCAAAATTCATTATAATAAGTTGTGGAATGGGATGCAAAGTAGAAAAGGCCGAGATTTCAAGACTCTTAGTTTTGACAAATCCCATGCAACAAAGATATAGGTGTCAGACATTCTTTTCCTTGAGATGGATATATCCATGATTCCATCCTCAAAATGGTAGAACATGGCTGCCAAATACACTGCGGATCCATAACATAGATTGCGGATCCATAACATATATGAATGATGCAGTGATCATGACCACAGAGTTATATAGGTGGGTTGTGGCCATGAAGATGATACACAGTGGATCCATGCTAATGAGGAGGTCATAGCCACAAATAAATACAAGTGGATCTATGTCAATCTGTAGATCATAGCCATGAATAGGTACACAGTGGATCTATGTCTCATTATGTATCAGGAGAACAATATGTAGCTTAGCAAAGTAGTGGTTCTACCAATGGTACCAATGTCATATGAGGTGTGGTATAGTCTTGCGCAACTCGAGCAATAGCAAAATTTGAGGATGCTACTATTGGCGAAATGTCTTGCATCTAAACAGTCGGGAGGTACGAATCTTACCCATGTGAATAGATGATTTGAATTCGAACATGGAGGATATTGTTTGATTACTAGTCATTACTGTAATGATGATGGGCACCAAGTTACCTAGTACATTCTAGCAAGTGTGAATAAATGTCTTGGAGTCAAACACTTGTAGAATCTATCGAGTAGGAGACATTGATGTATTCCCACTACCCAATAGCGAGGGAACTTGCCATTGATGACTATAAGCCCCAATGTACTACTGAGACTCTATATCTCGTTCCCAGAGCATGAAGAGTTGAAGTCGATGGGAAGAGACTCGTTGGCAGGGAGGCATTAAGGCATCCTCCCATCATCCAACACAAGGAAACATCAGGGATTGATTTGACTTGGGAAGGGACTAGTACAAAGTTTAGCAAAACGAACCACTGAGTACATCTCTTGCATGCACCAGATGTAAATAGTGCACGAAAGAGACCCCCTAAGCAACAACCAATAATGAAAGCTATTGATAAGGGCAAGGACTTCCACCATTGATGAAAATGGAATCCAAGGTACAACATGTTGTCACCAACCTTGTAGTTTCCTGTGTAAGGTGGATCCAAGATGGATTGTAGAGGGGCAAGCAACTAAGGAGGTGGAACCAAGACTGCCTAGACTCCCAAATGGATGGTTGTCACGCCAATCAAGGCAGCTTCATTTTATGTTATCTAAGTCCAAGACAACAATGGGGGAGACCCAGATCTACTCCCGACAAGAGAGATCAGACCTAGACACCAGATCATATCAAGTATGGCTTGAGGTACGTAAGGTTTAAGGTTATTGGAAACTCTAGATCTATGGAAGATGATACTAAGTGGACTAGGGCTTTGGATGAGGGCTTCAGTCGTATGAGGGTTGATCCAAAGTGAAATACAAGTGACCTATAGGGGTAATACTAGATTTAGGGTTGAGGTACTAACAACTGATGAAGATAACTGCTGCCTTGGGAAACGTAACCGAGGCAGAGTAAGGACACAGTTGGGATTGTCTAGTACCAAAGGGATAGACTCAATGAGAGATATGACAATGTCAGATTACCTGAGTCATCAAGGAGCAGCCAACTTTCAGGGGAAAGAGGTCAAAAGAGGGCTAGCGCTAGGCTTGGAGATCAGTTCCTATTGGGCCTTGGGCAATGGAGTCAGTATTTGTACAGCGTTAGAGTGAACCCACTTGGGATATGCCCTGATCTATGGACTCAGAAAAGTGTTTGGCCCGGAAAATTCAGTTTGCAGGGGAAACCAACAGAAGGAGGGCTAGCGCTAGGGTTTGGAGAGGCAGATTTGCAGATCTAGGACAACCATGAGACTATTAGCTCAACATTGGAGGAGAGATGAGATCAGAATGGCCTGATCTACAAACCCAAGTCAGAAAATTTCAGAAAAAAGCTAGGATGTTGAAAGTCAGTTTTTCAGATCTAGGGCTACCTGGAAGGAACTAGCTCAGCGTTGGGGGTGTTCTGGAACGAGGGAGACCTGATCTACAAACCCAAGTGATTATTTTCCGAAAAAAGTCAAATTTGGAAAAGTCAAAATTTCAGTAGGGGCGCTGGGGTTTGAGCAATCAGAAAGTCAGATCTAGGGCAAACCAGTCACAATCTGGACAACGTTGAGGAGGATTTGGTGAGAGGGGTGCCTGATCTACGAAACCCAACAGTGGTTTGTCCAGAGATCAAGCGGTTCCCTGATTAAGTATTTTTTTGATTTTTATTATTTAGGAGTTTTTCAGAAAGTTTGAAGAAAAGTAGGTACAATGGATTGAGATCTGAAAGAGAAGAGACTAACTTATAGATCTTACCTGGAAATGCTTGTAGATGCCTTGATGATGATGATCCCCGCCATCCCAATCAATTTTGGAAGATCTGAGTGAGTTCTAAGACCAATGTTATGCTCCAAGTGACCAATGCGCCCCACTATCCTGCACAAGCAAATGCCAACAATATCAGATTTGCTGTACCACGAAAGAAAAAGCTAGATCTACAGAAAAGTAACAAGATGTAATCATAGATCACAATGAAGCTAATGAAAACCCCTTGATACAAGACGAAGACAATCCGAGCGAGTTGAGGTCCCCTTGCAAAAACGCTCCAGCTGAAAACGCCCTCCTGTAGACAAGACAATGATCCTGAAAAAAAGATATAGATCTCACACAATATTCCGAATGCTAGGAAGCAAGAGATTTTCCAATCACCACCGAAGAACATCAGATGCAAAGTAGATCCAGAAAATATCCTAAAAAAAAATCTTTCTATTATTTAGATTCAAGAGCCAAAGACCCCTTACAAATGAGAAGCTTTCTTCTTTAAATATAAACGAGAGAACCAAAATCCTAACCACTTTCAAAACGAGTGGCTAAGATTAAAAGATATAAATGTTCTAATCAATGGTTGAGATGAGCTCAACATACAATACATGGATCAATATAACCATAAAGTACCATAGTGGACTAGATCACCCATAAAGAGGGTACCTCACTCAACAAAAAATAAATGAAGCACATGGTGGGTCCATGGAGTGTTAACTAACTCCCTCTGGGTGCCCCATGGCACAATAAAATAATATAGTATTTTAAATTTTTGACTTTGTGCCTCCTTGAGGAAATCGTGAGCCTCCAAAAAGCTCCAGAAAATAATATAAAAATGCCCGAAAAATAGGTGTGGGCCCAATCAGGTGCTGCAACTGCTGGAGAAGGTGCGGAGGACATCACTCTCATCATCGTGACTCATCCCATGTCATTTCCTTGCCTCAGTAGCCCAAATCGATTTCTTCAATAGCCATCTAATCATTTTTTAATCTGCCTCGAGAAATGTGAACTTGCCAAAACAGCCTCCTAGGGTGCTTGCGTTGTCCAACTGAGCCGACCAGGCTCTCTGGGATGGGGGTACTATGGTACAATCAAGTGGCTGCACCCCCTATGCCCCATACAACGCCCTAGTAGATCCAATAAAAACATCTCCCTGCTCGGACACATCATCCTGTGAAGCAAAACTGCATCAAAAGAGTAAAATGAGCCTGGCCATCTCTGCAAGTGCCCAGAACTAAAAATAAACTATCTCATTAGACTCGGAGAGTCCAAATCCATCTAGGGTGTATACTCATACCCTTTCCAGGTCTCTTCCTGATCATCAACCATATCCAATAGACAATATAATCATCTGTAAATGACCAGATACCAATAATATAACTTAGACTATCATCCATCTGCTGCAAGTGTTATAAGGCCAAGACGTGCTCTACAAATCATTTAAGTAACATTCATAACAAGTAGCAGTCACCTCCCTGGCGATACATCAACCAAATACATTTATAGGGTTTTATTTATTATTACTCATACTAGACTTTTAGGACTATACTCACTTCATAGTTGTAGTCAATTTGCTAGTGAAGGGTGAAGGCTGAAATTGACAAGGCTAGGCTAAAGGATGACTTCCTACTTAACATCATGACACTTTGGATATGGAAGGGGAATACTTGCTGTAACCACCTGCCGGACAAACAACAGCACAAGGAATGGCGGTGCCTCACAAATGGTTAAGTTGTCCAAAGAGTGCTTATTCAACTTTAGGCATCATGTCTACATCAAGTTTGATCCAGGTTCATTAGGACCATCAATTTTATTTTCCATGGCCTTTTTGGCCTATATGACCCTTTGGGACTTCACCAGTGCTTAAAAGCACAACTAATCGTAGCTTTCATCAGGGACATATTCAAATTTATAAGGTCAACAATATTTGGATATAGCATATATTTAACCATTGCTTTTGGGACCTTTTCTTATACCCTTCAAGGGGTATTTTAGCATTTCATTGCTCTTTCCCTTTGCTCACATATGTTAAGAAACACATTTTAGAATTTACATTTTCCATGGGCGCATATTAAATATTTCCAACACAAGTAGTACATGAGCTTTCAATTTTAGCCAACAACATCTCAAGTGACTAGGGGGAGTTCTGCACAGTTCCAAACATCGGGACAACCGACTAGAATGATTTAGGCATACAATCCAACTCACCAAAGGCAAGTTCTGTCACCAACTCAGAGCTGAGACACAATATAAACAAGGAGGTTTGTCCAACAAAGGTTCTAGTGGGGAAAGGTCCTCCATGCCACAAGTCAAGTAGTAAGTCGGGTTAAAACAAAACTAGAAGGTAATGGATGGGTGGAGACAGTGAAAGATGAAGCCAGCACTAGCAAGCCAAAGCAATGGTGGGAATGACTACCTCTATTCTCCCTAAGGAGAGTAAAACCAATGAGTATAGATCAGGAACTTCCAAGTCTAAGTAGGGACATCAATACATAATACAAATACATCCAAGTCCATATATTTATGACCGCCAGATCATGACACTAAATGCTAGTATATGTCACAAGAATGAGTATAAGAGCAATGATAACCATAACACAATATAATAAATGTTGAGTCATAACCATGCAAATAATCCATCTGAACCATCATCTGTCCACTGAGAAAACACTAAAACCAATCTGGGCATCATCAACTGCTTTGTAAATGACTAAATGGCTACATTAGTCCTCGAATCTGAGTGTCTTGAGACTCAGTCCTGACATGGGAGAGTATAATAGTCCACTAACAAAATAATGATCCATAAAAAATGCTCATCTCAACATCTCATATGTAAGAGATCTGGCTGAAAAAATGTAATGCACTTGAAAAATAGAATATGGTAGCCTGGCTACTATATATGTGATAACACAACACAAATCTCAAAATGTGAATAGATTTCTTGATGTCGAACATCAAGGGAAACCACTCAATTAGTGACCAATGATGAATTGTCATTTGTTGAGTGTAATGTTACCTATCAATGATGTAAACATGGCCAGGATGTTACGACTCTAGGTTAATGCCTAAGAGCAGATGAGTCGTTGCTGATGAGACAACCCACTTGTGAGAAGTCAATGGGGACCTTCCACACAAGCGCAAGTCCGAACACTGATTTCAATGATACATGATGAGAACAGACTGATACTAGGGAATGGCCAACACATGAGGTCAATGCAACTGCAGAATGGCCGACACAAGTTATATCCTTGAACAATGAGCATGACACAATAGTGACTTGGGCATCTTTGGACACTAAGTGACCAACGATACAAATCCGCAATGAAGGAGACATTGACAGATTCTCCATGTGATTGTAAGAGTAACCAATCGAAGGAGTAGTAACTCTGAGATCAAGGCTTATATTCTAAGGCCAAAAACTAGAACTCAATTTGCTAAGAGACTCAAGACTAGCGCTATGTTCAAGGATGACTTGACTTGCTGCCACAATATAACAGACATTTGAGATCTTTCCCCCCTCTCTTTTTAAAATAATTGATTTTTGTCTCTTTCATATTATAAATCCTAAAAAATAATAAAAGAATGCTATAGTACATTGGAGAAGACAAGCATTGCATGGCATGCAACTATGTTCCAAGCGCATAGAACATACCTACCTATGCAAAAAAAGCAAAAAAGGCATGTGCAGGATGTGGACGCTCTTGAAGCATGTCTTCTTTGGTTAGGTTTGCAAGATGTGATTGCAATAGGTAGCAAAGGCAAGTGGTCTTAGGAGAATGCATTGGTGGTAATTGGAAAATGGTAAACTGTAGTGGGCATTAGACTCGAAATTGTAAGTAGCTGTATGCAAATGCAATAGCACAAAATGCAAAAAGTTTGGGAGTCCCCTGGGTAATGGGCCAAAATAAGAGTAGAGAAGGTCATGAAGCTTCATCTCGATGACATGGCAGGGTTAAGTAGGGACTCTCGAGCCTAACACAAACTTTTGGTATGTGCACCAGAAGACAAGAAGATTCTAACTAGGGTACTTTTGAGTAGGTAAGCTCTAACATGGATAATTACGACTTTTTCTGAGAATAGAGGGCTAATGTAACACTTCCATCTGTTATGATCCTAAGGTGTGAATATAATGGCAGGCTTGATGCAAATCATGCATTATGGAGATGACCTACCCTTTATGCCAATTTAGGGACACAACCCTTTTAAATGGGCCACCAATTGGAAAAATTGAGCCTTTGTTCAAGCCTTCTTGTCATAATTCACAATATCTTTTGAAATGACACTAGTATTGGTAAGGTTTTTGAAATATTTTTTTTTTTTGTATTTTTGAAATATTACGAGGAGGAAGTAAAAGCAACCTTAGCTACTTATAATACAATATTTACAAGCAGATAACACCCATTTCTAGACCCTATAATATTCCCCTTGAAATCCTCTAGCTCATAAGCTCCCTTATTTAAAGCTCGCTTTACAATGTAAGGTCCAAGCCATGTTGACTTGAATTTACCAAGCCCAAGATCGTCATGATGTTGGTCGTAGACAAGCACCATGTCTTCTTCAACAAAGACAGGAGGATAGATGGATTTATCATACTGATCCTTCACATGTTTCTTAAGTGATTCGTTAGCAGTAGCTGCATCTCTTCTGTGCTCATCTAATAGTTCCAAGTATACTAAACTTTCTTCTAACTGGGTAGTATCTGGTAAGAGCTAGATAGCTAAATTGAAGATGGGACTTCACATTCTATGGGTAGGAGTATTGATCATCAACTTCCATTTGCGTAGAATGACAATCATGGTCTACATTTTTTAGAACTATGGCTTGATAAGCTCTTTTGACTACAGACAGAACCGACACAACCTTCCTACACCCAGTTCCTTGTGTTGGTTATGGTATTACCCATGGGTCTTCAAAATAGGTCCTGAAATGAGACACTTTCCTCGTGGAAGTAATAGCAACGGATGATGTCACATGTATCGAGGCTGCATTGTCACCTAAGTTGGGTTGAGGCAAATTGAACGCCCCCATTAGGGTAGGATACATTCCCACACCAACATTTTCATAGTCCTTCCCGAAATGGCTTACTAAGGGGATAATTGTCTCAACGTTATGGGTGGACTCATTTCTATGGAATGGTAACTGATCGATGGTGACTATCTTTCTTTCATGGGGAATTTTAATCATTCAAAATATCAAAGATACCACAACCATCATGGCATGAGTTCAACTCCTACATAGTAACATATTGTAATCAAGTGAAGCATCAACTTCCAGTTCTACATTAATTGTCTTTCCCCTAGCTCTATTGGGAGAGATAGGATAATTCTGTGAGGTTGGAACAAGTGACCATTGAATTCCTTTTACATGGTTAGTGGAGGAACTACTTCAAGTGAGCCAATGTCTTTCCAACATGATGAGGACATTACACAAGTGGATGCTCCCTCATCTACAATAGCTTAGTGGATGTTTGACCTCCTGATCGAAACTTGGATCTGAAAAGTTGCATGGTGAGGTAGGTGAGGCTTCCAATTGTTTAAATCAAATATTAATAGCTGATTATCCTAAAGGATCCATGGCCCTTATATCCGAAAGAAGAGTCTTCCATTGAGTAGGACAACTCTGGAGGAGCTTGGGCTAGATCTTCCACTCTGCTATAATTTTGAGTAACATGTGCATTTGGATTGTACGTGGCTTTCTTCAGAACGCCTTTCGATATTTTGGGCATACTATCATTTGTTTGTTTCTCTGTGTAATGGTTGAGCTGTTTCGATCTAAGGACTCTCTTTTCCTTTAGATCTGGATGTGGTTGACTCATAACTTCTATTCCTTGTGAGGAGCTTTGTTTCTCGGTGACACATGAATACTTCGCTTTGGCTTGAATTGCCCCCTTTTGAAGAGGCACCCTGGTTGCCCCCTTGCAAGGTTACAGGGTTAGTAGTAGCAATCGTTTGTTGCTGTTGTGGAGGGAATGGATTAGTTAGCACGACCGGTTGCTTGGTAACTTCCTGTTGTGCCAATACCAGTTTAACAACTTCTAACTTAGGGCCTAAGTAGGTCAAGTGGTCCTTTGTGCATAGGTTGCATGGGAACATGGTCTTTTCTTATCTTTCTTACTCGCATCAACATTGTTATTATTATTGTTATTGTTATTTGCATTATTATTTCCTTTATTCCTATTTTTCTTATTCTTCTTCCCTCCAGATTGTTCATTGCCCTTAGAATTAGCTGTTCGTACTGACTGAATGTCTGTAGGAGGGTTGGATTTGGTATTTTTGTTATTGTTCTCTTTGGCTTTAGGTGCATTCTAGTTGCTACCTTGACAGGCCATGGCATTCTCACTGTTACCAACTATTTTGTACAATAGTTGAACTTTCTATTGAGCCGCCAGTTGTTGAACATGATGCATGTTCATTTCCAGAGTTCAAAAGTTTAGTTTGTTTCAGAGTTAGCCTGTTTGGGCTAGCCTTTTCTTTTCTTTCGTCGAAATGACCATACCCCATGGGGTTTGTAATAAAGTGTGCTAGTAGGGGGCTCTTGAGTGGCTCAGTTCCCTGAGACTTAACAATCAAATAGGGTATTCCAAGGAGTTTTTTCCCTTGTCGATTATTCTTTGCCTTTAGCCGAGTAATAATCGATGAGTTTTTCTCCTTCTACCTCCAAAGCTGGAATGCCCCAATTTGACGGTTAGGCCTTGGGGGGTTATTAGACTCCAACTATAAAATATGAACCTACTAGACACTATTGGTATGTTCTATGGTCATTTCCTAGGTCCTGAGGTGCGTTGAAACATTGTTTGAAATTTTTTTTAGCGGACGTCCTTGAGCTTTTTATTTTATTTTTTAAATAATTAAAATTTTCAATTAATTAAGCCATTTTTCCTATGGTTTAATTTCAAAATTTCAAAATGTAATAGTTAAGTGGTTTGGGGGTGGATTTTGGCAAATGACTGCTTGTTTTCTAAGCCAAAACACTCATTTAACCCCTAGACCCACTTATCCTAAGTTTCTGATGATTATTTTGCATTTAATTAAATATTTTCTCAAAATTAATAAATGAGGAATATTTAATTAAAATAATCAGAAAAGTATTAAATGGAGATAATAAAAAACTCTCCAAAATAAACCAAATTGAATAAAGTAAAGAGCTAAGTGACATGGCAAAGAGCATCTGAAAAGATTCCAATCACCACCCAACCGATCTGAGTCAATATCGGAGCACTACAACTAACTCTTCCTTAGGATCTGCACCTCCTAACCTAGCATGGGCGAATTCCCTCTCGTGGCACATTTTTATGGGTTGGTTGATGTTTCCAATGAAGAAGGGTGGGCGCCTTGCCTAGGTGGAGGCCACCTCACCCCCAGTCACAACCACCTAGCTCCAGTTCTGTTCAGTTTAGTGCAGGGAGACTCCAACTACTTGGTGGTTGCGCCCTCCCTCATGCAATTTGCTAAGGTTGCGCCTCATAACCTAGCATGGGCGAATTCCCTTTTGTGGCACGTTTTTGTGGGTTGGTTGATGTTTCCAATGAAGAAGGGTGGGCGCCTTGCCTAGGTGGAGGCCACCTCACCCCTGGTCACAACCACCTAGCTCTAGTTCTCTTTAGTTCAGTGCAGGCAGACTACAACTACTTGGTGGTTGTGCCCTCCCTCATGCAATTCACTAGGGTTGCTTAAGCTTTCTTCCTTTTTGTATAAATAAGGGGTCTTTGTTCACTCTTTAGGGTGGATAAATTTTGCAAAGAACCTCTAGTGAAACTTTGTGTAACGCTTATTGCTTTCATGCAACCATTGGAATAAAGAAAGGCTTTGGAGGCTCATGTGGTGTAGTTTTTTGGTTGCATGTGCTTGATGGATGAGGTGATATAATTTTAATTTTTTCTTGCTTTGTCAATTTGAGGCAATTAATCTATGTTTTAGAAGGCTTTTACAAGCACATAAGAATAGATATTTGTAGTTTCAATTTATCTATTTACTGATTTACTCTTAGAAATCTAAAAGAGCGTTGTCTTATTCAGTTGTATTTCATGCTGCTTATAATTTCAATTTGTGAATGGTACATGATCTAATCCTTATATTGGCAAGTGTATGAGTTTTGTTTGCAGGTCACTCCATCCTCCCAAGTGAAAGGTTGAGCTAGTTTGCATTTCCTTTCCTTGGAGCCAAGTACAAAGTTCAATAATTATTTGCTACGTGAGATCCAAGTTTGTTTCAAAGATCCAAAGGTCTAATCGGTTCTACCTTCTTTTATTCATCTTTGAAGCAAATTCTTTTAAAATCTTAATTTTGGTTTGGCAAGGTTTGAGCTTCCCATTTTTCTTCAAACCTTCTCCCTCTTGTTCATTGCTCTTTCACTTCTGTTTGCAGCCCTCTTCCACTTCTTTTCGCTGCCCTCTTTCACCTCTTTTTGCAGCCCTCTTCCACTTCTTTTTTGCAGTCTTCTTTCATCTCTATTCGCTGCCTCTTTCACGCTTTTGCAGCCTTCTTTTTTGCCTTTTTCTTCTCTCGATTCATGGCTTCTTCCTTTGTTTGATTTCTTCTCTTTCATCTTAGAAACTTAGTTTTTTTAAAAGCTTAGTTTAGATCTTTGTTTGTTCCTCTATTTTATTTTCGATTAACTATTAACAAGTTAGTGTTCAAAGCTCTTATTTTCAGGAAAATAAAAAAAGCCCAAAGGCTAGAAGCGAACAAAGAGCAAAAAAGACAGAAAGCACTTCCCTCTTCTTTCATTCCCCTTTCTCACCTTGTGCTTTCAAGAAAAGATAAAAAAGTGTTGTAAAAAATTAATAAAGAGCGAGTGGGATAAAGGCTCCCACACCCCACTTCCCCCATTTGGGGAAAGCTTGTATCGTCCATTGTCTTTTTTTGCTTTATACTTGCATAGTAACTTCTTAGAATAGAATAGGAGAAGTTAGTCTTATTGCTTTGCTAGTATAGTTTTACTTTATCGTTTTTTAAAGCTTTCTTATTTCATATAAATTGTTAAAAAAGAAAAGAACCCAAAGTCTCTTGAATCTCACTGAAAAGTGGATCAAGCACACTCTCTATTAGAGAGGCTTTACTTTTTTGTTTTAGATTAGTTTTATTGCTTTTTATTAAATTGTTAAGATAAAAAAGAACACAAAATCTCTTGAGTCTCATCGAAAGGTGGATTAGGAGTGCTCTCTGTCGGAGAGTTTATGGTTTAGTTTATTTCCTTTACTTTAGTAGTTTTTTCCTTGTTTTTTAAAAATCTCGCCATAAGGCAGATCAAGAGTGCTCTTTGTCGGAGGGTTGTTACAATGGCTCTTGTTCACAATTAATAAAATCGGAATAAACAATTTTACTACACTGTGTATGCTCTTCCTGGTTGGGATACCCAGAAGCAGTTGTAGACTTTTTAATCTTCACATTCTAATCCAATTCACATTAATAAAACTCACAACCCTCGAACATTACGGAAATCTGGCGTAACGAATCTAAGAAGTAGTGGGGAAATTTTTCAGGGAAAGCGAGAACTACTAGAAAGCGACCGTGGGGTCCAGTTAGGCTACATCCTTGTTGGTGTAGTGTTGAACACGCCCCCATGACTCCATCTAGCTCACATTTTCCCGCGTGGAGCCACTCTTCGAAGAATCCGGGCATATCTCCAGTACTGGAAGGTATATCTTGGAGATTCCCTTCCCGTTTAATAATCAACTTCACCCTTTAAAATTTACTATAAAATTTTCCAAGAACACTTGCAAAACAGTCTCGAGCACTGGTCCTATGAATTTGCTTATTATCTATCTGAAGCAGTCTCTTATCTATTTTTATATCATGGATGCTTTTAGTTTAATTAGTAATTGTCAAATGGTTGTGTATCTTTAATTCTATTGCAAGTACTTACTTGGTTCTTTTATTGTAAGTCTTTTTCAAAAAACTCCTAAAAAACAGAAGAGCCTTAGAAACTCTTTGTAGGGACTACCCCCCTTAGCTTCGTTAGGAGTTTGCCTAAATGGAGGAGTCGGGATCAGGTGACAGCACTTGACTCTTTGCTTTCCCCCAAGGCCGCGCCTTTCCCTCCCCTGGGAAACAACTATTTGAAAGATTTCTATTGACAGTGTGCACATTGCAGGACAACACTCAACTGAACCAATCACACCATCAACATGAGGTCTAGGGGTTGGTTTGGTTGGATCGGTATTTGCTCTGGGAGCAGTAGGGAGAATCTTGTACAACATTCTTGACTGGGAATACACCAAATCAAGTTGTTGAGCCTTAATAATGGATTTCTCTTTTGTTTGTACTCGAGAGCAGGCCACATCCTTTGCAATGAAAGGCTGCAATGATTTAATGAACGAATTAGTTAAGAACTCATCAGGAATTTGTGCCTTTATTAAACCACGTCTCCTTCTCCATCATGAATGTGATTGAAGATGTGCGTGGACTTATCCTGCCTGAACTATGTCAGGAGTTCTGTACCAATCTCGTAGTAGACTGGTAACTAGAAGTGATTCAAGAATGTCATTGCAATTGCATTGAAGTTCTGAAAGGAATCTCATGGTAACTAATTGTACCACTTTGTTGCTACCCCTGTTAAGGTCCTTTGGAAGAGTATCAATTTAATGGAATATGTTATCACATACATTGCAGCTAGGCTACCGTGATGCAACAGATGGATATTTTCTCTTTTTCAGAGCCAGTTCTATTATATGGGAATACAACATGGATCGATTATTAGCATGAGCCATTCAGAGCCTTATTTGGCAGTAGATGCAGAGCACTCCCTTGCCATGACTAAGATTACCTAGTCCTTTGAGATGACCTCGGTGATGACATAGTCCATTTGAGTAGAGTAGCAGAGATGGTACACAGTTGACAAATTGGCACTTCATGTAGAGACATGTGCATGGTTGAGCAAGTATACATGTAGTACATGGATGTATTTTTTCTCTATTGGTTATTTTAGTAGCTATGACTTGACATTGATTAGCTTGCTGTGGTAATGTATTGTTTTGAGCGACTTATATTGTGAGTGGCTAGGCATTCTTTTATATAAGGCCTTTATGTATGCTCATCTTGAACAAACTTAGTCTATCCTGCTATGTTGGCACCATTTATCACTTTCCCCACTCATCTGTATCTTCCATTTGACATTTACCCAGACTTTAACTTTGACTTGTGAGATTGAGGACATCTTTTCCCCCACTTAAATTTGTTATGACAGACCCCATGTTGTTTTGTATCTCGGCTCTGAGTTGTGCAACAAAACTTGTTGAAGCCTTGATCCTTTTGGGCCAGGAAAACCCGTTGGTGTTGGTTCACGAGCTTAGGTGAGTTGGGTTTTGAAGCTTGACCTCTCTGGTCAGTTGCCCCTGATGTTTGGTCACGATTGTGGATTTCCCCCCTTGTTGCCCCAAGAGTTGTCAACTAAAACTTGAAGCAATATTCTCTACCATCATTACATGCATTCTGTTATATGCTATATCTGTTGAAGTGCAAGCCCATGAATAAATTTGCAAACTGTCTTTAGACACACCTAAAAGGGGCTATGAAATGAAATGTGAAAGGCCTAAAACGTAGTGGATAAATGAATGCTAAATCTAAAGACTGTTGCCCATATTTGAAAATGCAATGATTATATCCTCACAGATCCTACTGGTTGGGATGCGAGATGGAGTAAGGGACAACTAATTGTAGGGGTCCCCAAGAATGCTGTAAAATCCCTAAACGCCCTCCTCAAAGCCACAAGAAGGCCTGGCATGGAAGATAGCGTCCTCTGAGGAAGGAGACCAGGGAGAGAGGGCGCTAGTGTGTAGAAGGGCCAAGAAGGTGTTTGAGGTGGCTGTGAAGGGAGACCAAGGTATCATAGCTGAAGCAAAGGCCATTAGAGCAAGCAAACAAGGTGTGGGGTCATGTGATCTAGTGATCGTCCCCTAAGAGCCTCGGACACCAACTCCAAGGTTAAAAACCCCAACAAAGGGCAATCAACAGTGCCATTAAGCCATAGATTTCCTAAAGGAAGGACCAAAGGGCCCGACCATCACCACCACTACTAAATAACACCCCTCTTGGGTATAGGTGCAAAGTAACAGCTAGGAAATGGCATTGGATGATATATTATGATATCTTGGCTCTATGGATCATTCCCCATCATTAGTTTTCAGCACGGGGGCAAACTTCACCATGGTGGCATTGGATATTATTGTCACATCATTGTATTATTGTATTGAAGCGCCTAGGAAGACTTGAGACCCCTAAGTATGCCCCCTTTTCATGTACCATCATGTTATATCATACATTAGTGTTTCCTTTCCTAAGGTGTCATTGGGCAAAATTGTGCCCCTCATTTGAGTGATCCATGGGCTATGTAAAAAGTAAAAGCTCCACTGTTGATGATCTTTTAATCTCAACCATTGGATGGAGTTAGTTAGAATGTGAACATCACTCTCCTCCTATTTAAGAGAGGTGATCCCATTGTTGTGCAATTCTTGTGATCTTTTGGTAGAGTTTGAGAATTGTGATTGAATATTGTCTCTTGGGGAACATTGCAAATTTGTGGTGTTTCTAACTTGTGGTAGGGAGGACGTCTTGGAGGAGGGCGCAATAGTTGGGGAACCTCTTTCCCCTCATCCAAATCGTTTGAAAAATAGGGAGTGATCTTTGATCTATACATTGTGTTACTCTAGTCATTTTCTCTCTCTGGATCTTTGCTCACAATTTATCTCTTTTTGTGATTCAAATTATTTTCAGTTATTTGTCTTATATGAGGAGGGTGCACTTGGGCATTCGCTGTGCAAAGCTAGGCATCGATACCTCTTTCAATTGCAAAGCGTTGGGGGCAATCATCACATTCTTGGCATATCCTAAGATCCGGGTGAGTTGTGCAAATCTTGTGATCTTCTGGTAGAGTTTGAGAGTTGTGATTGAATATTGTCTCTCGGGGAACATTGCAAATTCGTGGTGTTTCTAACTTGTGGTAGGGAGGACGTTTTGGAGGAGGGCGCAATAGTTGGGGAACCTCTTTCCCTCATCCAAATCTTTTGAAAAATAGGGAGTGATCTTTGATCTATACATTGTGTTACTCTAGTCATTTTCTCTCTTTGGATCTTTGCTCACAATTTATCTCTTTTTGTGATTCAAATTAATTTCGGTTATTTGTCTTGCAGGAGGAGGGTGCACTTGGGCATTCGCTGTGCAAAGCTAGGCCTCAAGGTCTCTTTCAATTACTAAGTGTTCGGGGCAATCATCGCAATCATCACATTCTTGGCATATCGTAAGATCCGGGTGAGTTCACAAATCTTTTCTCTCATCTTTTCATTTTAATCCATCTCGGGCATAATAATAAAATTTAAAACCCTCATTTGAAACCCTCATTTTTAGATCTACGTAGTTCTAGGTCACAACCACCTTTAATATTTAAAACCCAAGTTGGAAATAATTCAAAACCTCTAGGGACCAATTTTCAAGTAAATTGGACTCCATTTTCCCATCCAAAGAATTTCGTCCTCCTTGGGGAAACTGTCAATTTGGCTTAGATCTCGAATTGGGTGTTGTTAGAATCATTTCTAATTGACACATCCATCATCTAGCATTTGATTATAGTGCCTAATTAACCTAATTTCACCTTTTTGTCCTTGCATTTAAATTTTTGGTTAATCCCTAGTTAGGGCAAATTGGGGCTTTTCACATAGGCACTATTTATCTCTTAGAACCTGATCCAAACATTAATTATACATTAGATCTAAGAGTTTCAAACAAGATACCTTCACCAATCCACTAAATTTACCACTTATAAGGTTGTCTTGATTACAAGTTAACTTGAGCGGCTGACTAGGGTCGCCCCCTTGGTTTAGCCATTGGCTTTGCCTAAAGTGCAGGGTAGCCTAGACTGGTGTGACAACTAAGTTATTTTAGAGGTCTTGGCTCTTGTAGGTCACAACTTTGGTTGCCTTCCCCACTACCATCCTAGATAGGATCATCTCAAGGGGTAACTACAAGAATTGCATTAACAATTCTCTCACACACTAGCTCAATTCATTCTGCCATTGATTCCCTTGAGCATTTCATCTACCCCCAAAGCTTGCAATTTCAGTATATTACTTCACCTGCATTCTTAAGCTTACAAAAACATTTCAATCTCTCACTTATTTATGTTGATCTTTCTTAAATGATGTGTCCACAAGTTGGGGTTCCTTTGAGTCGGTGATACCCCTTCTTCCTTTCTTTTCGGTCAGACATACCATCCCATTAGTTTTTTCGTCGACGTGCATCTTTAATAATTCAACCACGTGGATTTTGCGCACTAGAGTCCCATGACTTGGTGGGGTTTACGCACAAGGGTTCCATGCTTTGGTGGAATTTGCGCACTGGAGTGCCACTACTTGGTTGTGCACATATTTTCTATATACTTCTTCAAACTAGCATCAAGACTTCAATGCCATTACCAAGGTCAACTGTATCAATGGCAAGACTAAGTTCAACAATCATTAACACTTCAATGCCATCACCAAGTTCAACTATCTCTTTGACATCAATGACAAGACTAGGTTCAACGTATGATTAAGTCTATTAGAGATTAATACACCCAAAATAAATTGAAAAATCAATCAACAAGGCCCTATAGAGGTTGGTTGATCCCCAACGAAGTCACTAGTTCTGTTGTTCGGAAATAAATCCTATGACTAGGGAAAGATCACCAACGTATTAAAACATAGGAGATTGACTTAATTGGCTATGTTTACAACCAAATTTAGACTCTTACACATGCATAGGACCTTTTACAAATTTCAACAAGCAAATCTAATTATGAGAGAGATTAGGGAAGCAAGAGGTGTGCACCTTTTTGGAAGGTTGTCCTAGCTGCTCCTTGATCTTTGTCTTGATCTGTTCCTTGATGTCCAATGCTGACCTGCAAAACCAACAACCAACCTTTCTCAAACCAATTTGACACTTTATAAAAAATATAATTGAAATGGAAATGAACAAAACATTAATCAAATTCAAAACATTCTTAATGCCAAATCACAAATACAAAAACACTGAATTGAGGGAGGGAAAGATGTCAAATCTATATTAAACAATGAAATAAGTAAGTTTACCGTCTCACTGTTCGACACCCTATCGAACCTGAAGATTCTGATCTCTCTGCTCATGCACTCCAACAATCTCACTCTGGTCCACAAGATGTATGTGAGGGATGAAGATAGCTGAGGGTGGCACTTTAATGTTTAGGGATACAAGGGTTCAACAATAGGAATTTTTGATAGGAAGGGATGAAGGGTGTGTGAGTGATTACTCCATCATAACTTTGGATGTTTCTAACCTCCAAGGTTTTCTTCCTGGTCCATTTCATTTCCTTTTTTGTGAGAAGGAAATAGTTGTAAATGGTTACCAGGTGGTTTGGGGAGTTGCAAAACGATGTAAAACTTCCTTAACTCCTATGTTTTGAATTTTTATATATTATTCATGAAATTTTCGGGAATTTGCGCTCAATTCACCAGAAACATGCGAATGATTCGCTTCTTGTTAGTATGCAAGATGCGAATTGTTGTTTTTTATGCATTTGATCCTAATGAACTTAACAAAGATGTGAATGGTTCACTCCCAACGAACTAGTAGTGTGTGAATTTGCAAATAATTCGCTCCCATTGATCTAGCAGGGTGCAAATTCGCCCTAATTTAAGTTTGCAACTCTTAGGATTGAGGATTGATGCTAGGATTTCATTTTCAAGGATCGGGGCCATCAATAGGCTTTTCTATCCATTAATGCCCTTTTTGTGAGCGAACAGTGACACTTTTGAGTGTCGTCTTTTGAATTGTTGTCACAGACGGAGAAGTGCCGATTGGAGCTATAACATTCATTGGTATCATAAATTCCAGAACTGATTTATATGCAGATTTAGTAGAACACTGTTAAGATTTTGCTTAAGCTGTTATGTTTAGTCATATTCCAATAACATTTAATTCATTAGCATAATAACAACATACATGAGGATTACTGAAAGAAAGACAATCACATAGAACACCAGAGTTTATCCTAGGAAACCCTCATGGGGAAGAAAACCCAACAAAACTTCTTCAATATAGATTCATCAATCAAGTACAATGTCAAGATAATGCTCTACCAGAGAGAGACAACCCAAGAACAGGGGATATGCCAATTTGCCAAATACAAGATAAAACCCAAATACAAGAGATAGATACTTCTTTGCCTTCCTTTGCTAGTCTTCCTTCTCCTTCGCTAGCCCAAGAATGCACAAGAAAGGCGCAAGACAAGATGCTGAAATGAGGTAGCATTGGCGCCTATTTATAGTGATCATGTCATAATTTAAGTGGGGCGACGTGTCCTTATTAACTGGGGCCGACCTAACAAATTGCCAATATAAAATACATATAATAATGTTATCTTTTGGAGCCAACATAACATATATGCTTTAGGGTTTTACATTAGGGTTTATGATACAAGGATATCTTTCAAAGCTACATATTATTTCAACAATTATTGTAGGTTGTCCTGATTTTTTGTATTATGCAATGTCTGCACTTGTGACATGTATAGTTCTGATTTTTTATATTATGCACTATTTGCACTCGCGACATGTATAGCCCAAATTTTTTAGTCTTGACACTATGCAAGTTTGACAAGTGTGTAGTTAGCAATGTTATCATAATCGAACCTATAGAGCCCAAAATTTTTGAATCGGACTGGAATTGGAAAAAAAATGGACCAAAGATCGGATGACCAAAAAATACATAAAATATTCAAATTTTGAAAAAATTAATATATTCATGTGCATCTATAAGAATCCAAACAATTATACACAAATATGCAAATTGTCTCATGTATGTAGAAAAGTAAGGGTGCATAAAACTAAAATCACATCGATTGCAATCCATATCTAAACCAAAATATATAAACAAAGAGGCTCTGGAGTCCAAAAAAATTCAAAACCCCATGCTAAACAAATAACTACATATTATCGAAATCATTTCCTATATTGGGATCTTATTTGTCACTAGAGCCCTGTGGCCCCCACCTCTAGGCTCTAGCCCTTGCCTCTATCTCGAATCTCACAGTTGATCCTCCAAGGACATTAGTCAACACCCTACAATTTTGATGAAACCTCCTAATCCAAACATTAAAGAAGGGTAGAAATATTTTTGCATGTCTAATAAGTAATTTTGCTAGAGTGAAGGGTGCATTTTTACTAAGGTCATGTTATCACAGATCTTGTAGTTGCCCCAATAGATGAATCCTATACAGGATGGTAGAGGGGACATGCAACCAAAGCCATGACCTACGAAAACCCTAACCCCCAAAAGATGGATGGTTGTCACGTCCGCTAGGGAATCCTTCGCTTTATGCCACTGAAAGCCCAAGTGACAATGGGGGAGACCCGATCTTATCCTGAAAGGACAAATCTACAACTAATCACCAGATCAACCCTGAAAATGTGAATACGTAAGGTGAGAGATGGAAACCCTAGATTTAAGGGATAAGCGACAATTTAAGGGATATTTAAGTACGGGTGTTTAAGGAATGTGGAAATGTTACTCGAATCAATTTAGACCAGTGACTTAAGGAGTTTAAACAGATCTAGGGTTGGTGTGTTTGTTCAGATAATTAGACCTTGGACCTTAGGGGTATTTAATCAGAAATATGGGAAATGCCCAGGACGAGGTTGATTTAAAGAAATTAAGGCTTCAACACACCTAATCGGGTAAGATAATTGGAAAACAAAAATACCCAATTGAAAACCGGAACCAAAACAGAGGAAATTGACCAGCAAGCCAAATAGGGGCATTTTCTCCCAAACTGAAAACCAATGCCTGGAGATGGGCAGAGGAGTCCAAGCTTAACGTTTTTGAGGGAGAGGGGTTTTTTTGATATGCCGCACAAAACCCAGATCGCCAAATTTGCCAATTCTCGGTGCAAATTAGTCCGGTGATTTTCCTACTACTAAATGAGGGTTTTTTCAATGCAGGAAATGATGGGCAATGCATGCAGAAAGTAAAAGAGAGAGAAATTACATGTGAAACATACCTGGTTCTTGTAGATGAACTCAAAGATGATGAAGAATGCCGTCCTTTTGATCAAATGAGAGTTTCCGAGCAAGATCATTTAGTGGTTCTGCTTCCGTCAATGACCCTAGTGCCCCTCTCAACCTGTCCAACCAAAGAAATCAATCATCAAGACAAACGAATGGGATCTGTAGCATAAAGAAAGTACGGGAAATGAAAAATCATCGAGAAAAAATCACTCCCTGATACACAAAACCCAAGAGCCGGCATAGAGTGAGTCTCCCCACTAGTGCGCCTTCCTCAAGTGCGCCTCCTTCAACCCGCAGATGGATGGGTGCAAGAAAATATACAAGATCTATCCCGACATAAACTCAGTACGAAAGAATAGCAATACCAATTAACAAATCATCAACACATCAAAAGAACTCAAAGTGTAATCCCAGACAAAAATCTCTTTATTCAAATTCCGGTGCTAGAGCTCATGAATTACAATGGGGGGGTCACCTCTCTTAAATAGTTTGAGAGAGACGTAAACCCTAACTTTCTTTTTTATCCAACAGTTGAGATTATAACATCATCATCGGTGGGGATCAACAATACATCAATCAATACATGGATCAAGTGACTAAGTTAAAGAGGGGGCGCACATTGCTCTAGGACGCCTATCCTAAGTGAAAGTCACAATATAACATAAGATGTGACATGATCATACATAGGAGGGGGTCACTAGGGGCTTAATTCACCCTAGGCCCCTTTACAACTTCATAATACATGATATAACAATGAAATACATCAAGAGCCAAGTTGAGGGGGCGCCCCTTGGGGGGCTTTCCTCACTGGCTGAGCCAAGATAAAATAATCCGGACATCTATTGATTGAAAAATGTTGGAGGACTGTCCGGGATGCTGAAACACATCATCCGTCAAAATTCTAAGCCATTTCCTTGATGCAGGAAGCCAAATCGATTTTTTTAGTGATTTTTCTTGTTCATTTTTGCTGGTACAATCTTTGGAAAATGATAAATCCACCTTAACTCTGTCCAGGGTGCAAACTGGGGCAAAATGACTGCTCTGGATGATCTAGAGACATAGAAGAATGGTATAAGTGACTACTCATACCCCTTGGAACACTGCTTTGCTTTAGGAGAACCAATCATATTGTCATTTGGAATAAAATTTGATCATTTGGCCAATAATTAAGTGATAGTAATCACTTATCTGGAGAACCGGGGCCAAACTCTCAAAACTGAAATCGCAGTATTGGTCCTGGGCATGTCTGGAACAAATATAGACCAAGTTGTTTTTTTGAGTCACTGCCTTGGGAACCGTGATTGACTTAGTCAACTAAGTTGACAAGGTCAAGGTACCCAAAATCAAGGTGAGATACTGTATCAATATGATCCTGCAACTATCCAAGGTAAGAAATGCTCTAATGGTGTATATCAAAACCCAACTTAAATTAGTTAATCATAATCATGGTGACCAATAATAATAATAATAGTAAGATGTACTTGTGCTTTTGAAGAATCTTGGAATTTTCTGGAAGTCTGCTTGTTTATGCCATACATACAAAGGGTAAACAATGTACTATAGATGGGTGAGGATGGAAGAACAAGGTTTAGGCAAAGGGAAATGACTTTTAACCGACTTTAACTCAGTAATCTATCCGAATGATACACAATACACTCTACCAAGGTGACATATGTATGACAGATAACAATAGGGGATCGAGGTGTCTCACAGATGGATAAAGTACTTGGATATGCTTCCATTAGGCTCTAACAAGTTTTCCTTTGCAATTTATTTGCAATATAGGTCAACCTTCAAAGGCAGCTGCCCTGGAAGCCTTCTGGGCTCCAGTACTGACAAAGACCCAGCATTTGCAAGCTAGTCTCACCCTGATGCCCTGTGGGGGCACATGAGTCGAACACTATACAAAGAGTGAGTGCTCATCCTTTGACCATTGACCTTTTCAATACACTTTACATTTCACAAGATAGTAGTCAACCTACAAGAGCAGGTGCCCTAGAAGGCCTTCTGGGCTCCAGTAAATGACTAAGGCCTAGACCCGCTGCTAGCGAGCAGTCCATAGCCCTGACGGGTTTGCCTCTCCCTGCCGCCCCTGTGGAGGGGAGATTGAGCCTTACGTTATTCAAGGAATGAGTGCTCAACCCCTTGGCCACTGACTACTTTTTAAACATTTATAACTTTTGGATCCTTTTGATATAACTTTTATGCATTCCGATGCTTTAGTGTTTAGTAACACTGTTATGGTGGAGCACTTGTTTTGAGGACTAAAGGAGAACTACCCTGTGAACTCAAGCACATTGGCCAAGCCACATACTTCATAACCAGAGACACAAAGCAACATGGAGTCTATCATACATAGGGGTCACAATGGGGAAAGGATCTTCAATCTCACAAGTCTCAATCAGTCTAAGTCATGGGATAAAATCGAAGGTGGATAAATTGGATGGACGGGGAAAAATGACATGGAACCATCCTAGCACCAAGGTTTACAATTTGTACAAGCATGGCGTGAGCAACAGTCTTCACATCAAATTCCTTAATTAATCATAACACAGGTTAAAGCACAATAGATATAAGCATAGGTCACCATAATCAACCTAACCTGATAAGCATAGGTGTCTGACATACATCATAGAGCAAAATCAAACCATGAAAGTGTATACCTGTTCTCACCAAATATACCTGTCTCCAATTGATAAGCCCCTCTATAATTGTGTGTACCAACTCTGATCTGCTGTTCTGCTATAATGAACTAGATCATCACCAAAAGCATCTCAATGGACTCCTGAATATTAGACCTGGCAAGGAAAATTTGATAAACAAGGCTCTGGAATGGCTGAAGCTATAAAGATCCATGCTAATACCCCATGTGAAAAATAGCCTGGAATAGGATAAAAGACAAATCTGCATGCTACATCATGGAAGCCCAGCTACAAAATGTATATGTGATAACAGGTCATTACAAAGGAGTTGAACAATCAACACCACTAACATTGAGGTACATAGAGGGGTTGATGCGCTTGATCAAAATGCCAATCCCCTACCCTCATACATGATAGAATCCAGTTGAAACATTGCAATCTTGAAACCCTGAACACTACTAAGTATATCGAATTTTGAATGGGATCTAAAATTCTACTTTTTGCATATTAAGTCCGATGAGGTTGTAACCACTCTCAAAATTCCTGAAACAATTAATGTTAGTGTTAAAAATTTAAGTAAAAGTGGCATTCTCCTTATCTTTCATTTTTTACCCTTTTACTTTAAGAATTATTACCATTTAATGTTACCGATGATTATTGTTTAGATTAGGTTAGGTTTTTTGCTATTAGAGTAGGTTTTTTTTTGTTTCTAAAAGATGAATTTTTTGGGCCCATCGCCGTGTTTGTACCTGCCATACAGAACCAATGAAAAAATGTCGGTTTCGTATCGAACCTATTGGTTCCAAAAGACTAGTTCCATACCAAACTAACCATTTTCAGTTCAAGTTAGTGGTTCGGGCCAGTTGGGGGCCTTAATCTGTCGGACTAGTCGGTTTTGCCGGAATCAGACCGATTTTGATAACACTAGTTGTTAGTTTCAATTAGTTTGTTCACAGGAATTGCAGATCTGTGTCCATGAATTAAAATTCAACATAGTATTTCCTAGATTTTGGAGTTACTCCAACAGTGTTTTCACCTTGCTAGGAGAGCACTATGTCTCCTAGCCCCTCGACGATGTTTCATGGACACATAGATGGCTTAGTTTGGGTAGATGTTTGACCTTGGTTAGAGTGCTAGCCTAATGCCCTTGCCAAGGAGTTTGTTTCCTTGATCAACATGTTGACTAACCCATTGGGTGCACACAATGGGAGAGTTGGTTGCTTGATCAGTGGAGGTGTCTACCTAGGAGGAGGAACGTTGGGTGCTTGGAGGAGGGCACTTAACCCTTGGAGCTTGGGATCATGTGATATATACCTTGGAGGTTGGATACTTGAATTGAGGATGCTTGGGTTGAGGAGCATACCTGTGTTACTGGATCCACGGATCCGATACGTATCCGGATCGGATCCGCCTCGGATCCACCATGGAAATGTATCCCCAGCAGAAGAAAACGTATCCTAGTCCCATGAAACGGATCCTATGAAAAATTAAAAAAAACATGAAATTTTCAAACGGATCCTGTGAAAAATCAAACAATTCCTGAAATCTTCAAATGGATCCTCCAACTTCTAGTGCTTCTATGACCCATAGATCCCCCCAAAAATTTATTTTTTAATGAAAAACTTAAAAAACCCTAAACACCTAATGGCTAAAAGCATAAACCCCATTCCTGGTCAAGGTTAGATCTATCCTTATGTCAAGATATGCCCTTGAACTTTGATATATTAATATCAAGGTCTGCTCTCAACGTTTTTATTTGATATATCTTTATGGTCAAGGTCTGTTGTCAAGGGCTAATCTATCTTTATGTACTATGTGTTGCTCACTTCACCTACATTGTTTTGTAGTCTTGCCATAGCATTCAAGAAAACCATTTTATTCCATGCTGATAGGGACATGTGGATGTGGCTCACAAAAACACTATTATGACCTGCTTCAAGTTCATGCTGAAATGGTTTTTAAAATTATCAATATCACAACTTATNTTGTGGCAATAACTTAAAGTTCTACTCTTGTGTTTCCTAAATAGTTTTGTTTCTTCATTCTATTTCTCAATTTATTATAAAAATATTTTTATATTTGTTTGTACTTGCCGTTTCCCCGCCGCATCCGGATCTTGGGTTTTAAAAAATCTAGCGAATCCGTATCCGGATCTTGGTAACTTAGGAGCATACTTCATGAAGGTTGGTGATGGACCCTAACACATTTGTTGAGGAGGAGATTAGATCTGTGACCAACATTGGTACACATGAGAATAGCATTGGGCACATGAGAGGGCATGTGGCACACAATTAGAGGAGGAATGCCTTGCATGAAGACACTTGGACAACATACCACCACGGAAGAGGGAGCATTGGACTAACACCTTGATGGAGAGCGCACCTTCTTGAAGGAGGGGCATTGAGCCCAAGATCATGACTTGGAGGGCATCTCACTCTAGGGGTTGGATAAACCCTAGTTTGGCATGTGCATCCTTGTATTGTAGAGCGCTCCATGTGCAGTTTCCTTGTTGGTTATTTGTATGTAATATGGACACAGGTCCTTATTTTATGTTAGCCTCCCTCACCTTCTTCTATACATAAGGGAGGGGAGAGCTCTTGTATCATTTTGTACTCTTCTTTATACTTGTCTTGGAGAACTTAATGTCCATGAGGAAACCCTAGGAGCTAGACGCTAAGTTTCATGAGGACACCCTAGGAGAAGATAAGGGGAAAGAGAGACATCTTGGATGTTCTTGGAGGGATTGCTGTTCTACGAGACTAGGGTTTTCTCTTGTGATCACTTGGATTTGTGATATACATATAAACCCTAGAGAAGAACATGTTGATGATGATGATGATGGTTCTTATGGTTCTTGATATAGCACTAGGGTTTCTATCCTAGTTGAATACATGGATAGTGGAGCTAATACCTTGTATGTTTTTGGAGCTTTGTTCTTATGAGATGTAAGGCTAGGGAAAGATCATGAAGTTCTTGTATTCTTGATAAGCCATGGAGGTCTTGATGCTTGTGATTATGCAAGAGTGGAAGACTTGGGGGTTTGAGGATTCAAGCCTTGTCATAGACATGTAGATTTGGAGGCTAGCACTATAGTTGTCTTGCCATGTACTTATATGATGCAACACGGCTAGGGTTTGCAAACCCTAGGAAAAACAATCGTTCTAGTGTGCAAAGCTCATGAGACATAAGCTTGTTGTTGAAGCCAAGGAGGACTTGCTAGTGTTGATGCTTGCTTGTTGGAGATCTTTGGTAGTGGCTAAGATTTTCGTGATTTCCCTAGCTAGGGTTTTGGAGAGCTTGAATGATTGTACCAGCTTTGTCATTAAGCTATGTATGTACACTTACTTCATTCTTATACATACATATGAAGATTCCAACTGTCAAATACTTGTGTAATTGCAGATTTAATTTTCAGCTTTCATTGTCTTTTGGAGAGTAATTTCCAGCATTTATTGTTCATGTTGATTTCACATATTAAAGGCTGAAATATTGAGTGATTTGACAAACATCTTGAAGATAATATGGCAGTTTTACTGCTATAAATCTGCAGTAATTAAAGTGATTCAGATCTGGTTTATGCTTTTAAATGTGTGCCCTAAGGGCTGAAACTTGTTGGCATATGTTTGGTATCCTTACTCTTTAATTGCCTAGTGGATTGGGGTTGAAGTGAATTGAAATATTGTCCGCTTTTTCCTGCTGTAATTTTTATTTCAGATCATCCCTAAGGCTGAATGTTCATAGAGTTTGGATCGAAGAAACCTCTGGTGTGAGGTGTTGAAATTTCAAAATTTCATTAAAAAATATAATTCCAAAATTTCTATAGTATCAGAGCATGTTTTCAAAGATTTTCAAATTTGGTGCATGGAGTGGGTTGTTGCCAGTGAGAAACTGTTGGAGGATCTCAGTGGGTGTGATGTTCTAGCTCTAGTGATTGAAGTTGATTTGTGCCTGTAGGGATTGAGATAAGTAATAGGTTGTTGGATGTGATGCTGTAGTTGCTTTGGGGACTGGAGTGTTGCTTATGCATGTGATAGGTTGCTGATCTGATTTGTTTATTGGCTAAATTGTTTTGTTGAAGTGTGTTCTAGGAGTTGCAGATATGGCTAATCTCAGTCTGAGAGTGTGACCATTTAGAGGGCACTTTCAACTCCACACCTTGGAGATGAAGATTGCAAATGTTACTAAAGGAGCTTGACCTTTGGAGTTTTGTGGGAGTTAAGGTTATAGCTCCTATGGATGCTGCACCATTGGTTGAGAAGAATAAAAATCAAGCCAAGGAAAAATGAATCATCCTTGATTTGGTGAAGGACCACTTGATACCTTACACTAATAGGAAGACATCTAAGGGGATGTATGATGCCTTAATCATTATGTCCTAGAGCGTGAACATTTCTCGCAAGTGCTTCTAAGAAACAAGCTTACCAATGCCCGCATTAGTAAAACAGACACACTGTCTGGCTATTCGATGAAGATCATCGAGTTGAGAGATCAACTTGATGCTATTGGAGAATAGATCAAGAGTGAGGAGCTGGTGTGGTCATAGCACTAAATGGGTTCTCTTCATCTTGGGAATCATTTGTTCAGGGTGTCTATGCTCATGAGAAGCTTCGCAACTTTGAGAAACTTTGGGATGATTTCACATAGGAGGAACCAAGCTAGAGATAGTGTTCACTGTTAACCAGAGTGGAAGAGATAAAAAACCTAGCCCTCACTGGGAAGATGGGGAGAGAAGGCAATAAAGGAGGATCCGAGAGGAGTCAAAAGGGTAAGGAGGAGAGTCAGAGTCTTCAAACTAGGGGAAGGAATACTTGAGTCACATGAAATGTTTCGAGTGCCATAAGATGGTTTACTATGCATCTTAATGTCCTAAGAGGAAGAGAGCCAAGTAACAGCAACAAGAGCTTGCGGAGAATGCGGAAACTTTAGCTGGAGCAAATGAGTTAGCATCTAGAATTGAGACATCTTTCTTCATGGCAGCATGCCTTTCTACTAGACTATTTTGTAGGATGGTATGTGGACAATGGGGCATCTAGACATGACCTTCAACATGAAGGCATTTAGCAAACTTCAGCAGCTACTGGTGGATGGCATACAGGTGGAGTGGGCAATGATGCCATTTGTCCAGTTACCCTATTGGGTTATGCCTCTCTCTGCATGCCTTCATGTGATGTTCTTGAGATAGATGATGTCTTGTATGTTTCTTTCAGTTTCTTGCATGACAAATCTATAGCATATGACTGAGTTTGATGGTCAGTGAGTGATCATTAGAAAATGTAGCCCTAAACCTTGTTGAGTTCTGGCCAAGGGATTTCAAAATGGTGGCCTTTATAGGTTACTTGTTGATCAAATAGAGCATGTATGGCAGGATGCCATGATGGAGGCATGTCCTCGCAGCTTCGTGGAGGCAATTTCAAAACCTACAATGGAATTATTGATTGATTACATGCAGTTGATAAGAATATTGAAGAGTACCAGGGCATGTTTATTGCTGAAGGATTCTCTCAGAAAGAGGAAGTTGACCTTGATGAGACTCTTACTTCAGTTGCAAGAGGATTCTCTCAGAAGAGGGAGTTGACCTTGATGAGACTCTTACTTCAGTTGCAAGAGGATTCTCTCAGAAAAAGGCAGTTGTTCTTATTGAGGTTTTACTTTAGTTGCTGAAGCTAATGAGGTGCATGGGAGAGATCCCCATTAATTCAGATTGCAGAATACCATATATGTGCAGTTGCATGCACCACGAGTTTGGTATTTTATGTTTGATGAGTTTTTACTCAAGTTGGGATTTTCCATATTTAGTGCAGATTTTAATTCTTTATTTGATAGATATGATCCATTTATCTTGGCCCTGTATATGCATGAGTTTAGCATTGCAAGATGTTTTAAACAACTCATGCTATGGTGTAAGAAGATTTTGCCTAGAAGTTGACATGAAGGACGCAAGAGGTTGGCAATTCACTGATGAAGTTATCCCTTGTACAAGGGATTTATACCTTGAAGATTCTAAAGATATTTTAGGTGCCGAAGGGAGCAGTGATCCAAGGTTATATTTCTTCAGATACACAGATGATCAACATGATGACAGCCCCTGGCAGGGAGATGTTCAAGATGCGGTGACAGTATCTTGTTTTGGTGGAGAACGCCTTTCTTGCAAGAGAGGGTGTTAGCATTACCTGGTTGATTTAAAGAAAGTTCTCCGCAGCATGGCAAACTCAGAATTCCATCCACAACAGTGAGGACAATGTATGATGGCGCAACAGTAGAAGCCTCTTGGAGGTGCACAGCAGATCCCATTGCCTTGGTTCCTGTGCAGCAGTATGTTGATGTGGAGGTGTAGTTATGAGGGTGCAGTAAAGAGTCAAGACTCAAGACACATTGCTTTGGTGGCTCTAGTCTGATTTAGTAAGCAGTGCTTTATTAGAGTTGTCTTTACAGTTTAGGAAGGCACCTGTCTTTTCCAAATTTAGAATATGTTTTTTAGGAGCTGTTTTATCTTTTGCATAGCGCTGTAGTAAAACTTAAAAGCTTCAGGCAAGGAGTTCTATTGTTGGATATTGTGCTATACATGTGGAAAGTTTCCTAAAATAAGAAAGTGCAGATTCTTAGGAAGCACTTGCTTGTATGCTTGTTCTCTTCCTTGTGGGTGCTTTACCTTAGATTAGATCACGGCATGCATGAAGCACACAATTTGAGGAGATCCAGAATTAGGGTTTTCTATTTCTAGAGTGTGTCCAAATTCTCTGTATAACCCCTCTTTTTATTCTATAAAAGATAGAGGGTGTTCCACTTGTTAGTTACTCAGTTTTATCTATGATTAGGAGTTGCAGTTTTAAAAGTTCCATGTATTACATCTTTTTGAAGTTGATAGGAAACAAATGTGTTTTGAGTGCTGAAATCTTCATTGCTGTCATAAATTCCAGAACCGATTTATATGCATATTGTAGGCTGTCCTGATTTTTTTATAGTATGCAGTGTTTGTACTTTTGACGTATATGGTGCAGATTTCCAAGTCTTAACAATACGCAAGTTTGAGAGGCATGTAGTTAGTTTCAGTTGGGTTTGTTCACAGGAAGTGTAGATCTGTGTCATGATTTGAAATTCAACATAGAGAAGGCAAAGGTGGAACAAATATGTATTCGACCAAGCAAATATTATATCCCAACATCCCCCCCTTAATATTCACTTGGGAAAAACATGGTACTACAAAAGAATTTAGCCAAATAAACATTCCAGTAATGACCTTAAAATTTTTAATTGGGTAGGGACTAGAAGAATGACCTATTTTGGCAACAATAACATGCCCTGGATGAGGTGCACACTGCAAACGAGATCTCAATGGAGAGTCCATCTATGGAAACATAGCCTCCTCAACTCATTTACACAATACTCTTTGGGAATTAAATGTAGCTAACATAAGTTTAAACAGAGATTGGTACTTTCAAACTGTAGCTTTCAAAACACCTTCACACAATCCTCTTCAGAAACAGTGAAACAAACACCAAGTTTAGAGGAACATATTCACCTGTGGTCTGAGCAAGGAAGTGAATCCCCACAATACTGTCAAAGAACATTGTCCAAGTCCAATCTAGAAGAAGGAGAAGGAGAGGAACATATTCACCTGATGGCCTCTAGAAGAAGGAGAAGCTAGAATCTGACGTTCTTTGCTAATGCTACTGCTAGGTCCAAGTCCAACTTGCTGTGTCTCTGACTGTTTTTGTGTGTTTGAAGGTGGTGGCACACTCCCAGTGTTAATAACCACCTCCTGTAATGGTGTTTGCTCTAGAACATCCTCCTCCTCTACCACCCTCTTTCCCACCACCTCCTCCTATATCTCCTCATGTAACCCATCAAGGCATGAGTCCATGATAGGCCTCTCGGTCTCCACCCTCCTTGCATCAATGGTGTCAATCTCATCCAACGAAATGGCATCCACATTAGGGGTTTTCTCAAGCCGCCTCAACCACAACCAAATATTGTAGTAGACTTAGACCATGTCATTAAGACATTGGGATTCCAACCTGTATGAGGGTCATCAATTATAAATTATAATTTAAATTTTGTAATATATAATTTAAAGGGTGACAGGGCATAAAATTATAAATTTATAATTTAAAATGAAATCAAAATTTAATTTGAAATTTTTAACTCGTTGCGCTTCTTGGTGTGTATTTTCTCAAAGACACTCCAGTTGTGCTTGCATCTTGAGGAGCTACATGTTTGGCTAAGCACCTAAATGGAAAGCCTCTTTGTAAATTGGGTACTCTTGAGCTATAGCTTGTTCACAAAGCATCTGCAACAAATGAGAGAAACATAAGAAATAACATTGAAATTTGAAAGTTGAAACAAAGGAAGAAGAGACATTAAACTTTGAAACAAAATGAACTTGAAGCTTGCTTGGCATTTTGGTCTCCTTGTCCTGAATAACCATGTCAAAGCCAAATGTTCCATAGGCCATCCTATATATTCCCATTTCTTTAAAAATCTTCGCATGTTCTTGCGAACTTGGAACCATCCTTTGAACACATGTGAGGAATCCATCCATATTCTTAGCATCAAATCTAAAACCACAAGAGTAATAGAACACGGGGTTGAGGTAGATCCCTGCAACATGAATGGGACAATGGAGTGTATTATTACATCGTTCCTCCATGACTTTCCATATCGATAATTGTTTCTCATACCTCTCATCCCCTTTGCCCTCATATTAGGCACGATTGGATTTTTTGGTCCTATCCATGTCCCCATACAAGTAACCCATTGCAGGCTTGTCTCCATCAACCAACCAAAGAACCTTAACCCAAGGTTCATTGATGGCACACCTTTTCACACCTTCCTAAAATCTCTCCTCGTATGACACTAGCCTGCACATAGCTTTCCCATCTAATTTAGTGCTAAACGATAATGCATGCCACTCATCTGAAAGGACCATTCTCTTCACCTCCCACATACAAGCTAGGAGAGGCTAAAGTGAAATAAAGCTAGTGGCAAAACATGTGATATCCAGACACACCAACTCGTTATTTGTGAATTGTTTCATCTAGCTAATCACATATGTATGATTATATATAAATTTTGTGACGCTCCTAGTTGATTCAACAATGTCTTTGATACAAGAAAATTTGTCTATATCCTCTAAAATCAAATCAATGCGATGTGCGAGGCAAGGAGTCCAAAATAAGGTTAGATACCTTAGCATAAGCAACCTACCAACAACCATATAATTAAAACAACATTATCCATTATGACTTGGACAATGTTTTATGGACCTATCCCTTGGATGAACCCATCCAACAACTCACATAATAATGTTGCATTTTTAAAATGTGCAGGATGCATCAACAAATTTTATAAACATTGTTCCCTTGGGACAATTAACCAAGAAATTAAGAAGGGTCATGCCCTTTTGATCAGTCCAACCATCTGACATCACAGTGCATCCAATGAGTTCCTATTGTTCATTTTGAAGGATAGGTCCTCTTAACTCATAGCTAATGGCCTTATACCTTGGGCCAACAATTGCAACAACATAAAAAATAGGCTAGTAGAACAGTTTTTTCTTACAATACTGAAAGGGATGTCACTCCATAAAGAACACCTACACACAAGCTTGTTTGCTTCTTGCCTCTCCTTTGTTTTAACCATTGACCTGATAGAAGGTTGTGCACCAACTGTGGTTCTTGGAACAAAGAAATTTGAGGCCATTGAGGGCATTGTGGAACTGGAAGGTGAGGCTAAGGAAGAGATCTCATTTCTATCTCTTGCAACCTCAATTCTCCCTAATGCTATCACATCTCTCCTATTCATATCTTGAAGTGATTTATTGTCAATGTGAATGATTTCTAGTTTTTTTTTTCACAATTCCCACTTCATGCCCTAGAATTTGTGCAAGGTTGTATTTCAACCAATTGATTCTCTCTATCATTTCCTCCCCACACAACTTGCAATTCAACTTTTGTTGATTATGCCCATCTAAGGGATCGCCATATACCTAAGTTACCAGGATACAGATACAAATTCGCCAATTTTTTTAAAACCTAGGATCTGGATATGGTGGGGAAACGACAAGTACAAAAAAATATAAAATATTTTTATAATAAATAAAAATATAGAGTGAAGAATCAAAACTATTTAGGTAACACAAGAGTAGAACTATAAGTTATTGCCAAAAAAGAGAGTTAATGTACCATAACCGATAATTTGATGAGTTGTCACCATGATTGATATTGATAATTTCAAAAACATTTTAGCATGAACTTAAAGCAAGTCATAACCATGTTTTTGTGAGTCACATCCACATGTCTCTGTCAGCAAGGATTAAAGTGGTTTTCTTAAAGACTATGGAAAGACTACATAACAGTGTAGGTGAAGTGAGCAACAACGTAGCATATAAAGTAGATCATCCCTTGACAATAGACCTTGACCATAAAGATAAATCAAATAAGAATGTTGAGAGTAGAACTTGATATTGATATGTCAGAGTTCAAAAGCAGATCTTGACATAAGGATAGATCAGACCTTGGTCATTAGTTGTTTAGAGTTTTTTATTAAAAACAATTTTCGGGAGTGGGGGAGGGGTCAATGGGTCATAGAAGCACTGGAAGTTTCAGGATCCATTTGAAAATTTCAGGAATTGTTTGATTTTTCACAAGATCCATTTCATGGGGCCAGGTTACCTTTCCTTTTGCAAGGGACCTGTTTTCCTGACGAATCCTAGGTGGATCCGATCCAGATACATATAAGATCTGTGGATCTGCGAATCCTACACACTGGGGTGGCGGAATATGGTAACATAGCCATATACCCACATAGGTTTCAAATCTTTCGTCTCTTTCAGGCAACAATGATTCAACCTAGGGCAAAGAAAAATAGAAATTGAAATCAAGATTCAAGATTGAGCAATGAAGACATTTTAAATTTAAAAAAAAATGCTGTAAATAAAAAATCAGATCTATATTTTACGTAAATGGTAGATCGCCCATTAGAAATTGGCAAGAAGAGGGAAAATTAATGGAAAACCCTAAACCTATCAAAAATATAAAAAATTAACAAAAGCAATGTAGAAATGGTTACACATACATGCAAATGTGGAAACCATTGATGGAAATCAATTCCCAATCCACAATAAATGGATTATGGTGGATCAAGATGGAAACACAATACTTCTAGTCCTTGGCTTCAAGAGAAATGGCAGAAACCTCCTCTGCTCTCAAACCCCTTAAAACTGATTGCAAAAGGAGGAAAAAGAAGTGAAAAATTCGGGTTATATGCTAGCTTGTCCACGGGCCAATGATATTTTGTATCAAATCACGATATTTTAAGGAAAACTCACAATGTTTGAAAAAATCATGATGTTATCCGATTTTTACAATTGAAAAAGATGACATTGTCGCATATTGTGATGTCAACTATACATCTTTAATGTTTGAAACATTGCCTAGATCCCCTTGACATAGATCAAGATATTTTGATGAAGTTGCCCTCATTCCAATCCTTCTTTTTGTGGATATGTGCACATGTAAATAAAAGTACTCCTTGCTAGAGGGGATTTTTTTTGGTGTTTAATGTATTATTTGTTGGAGCATGTGCAAATTGTCCATTATCCAAGGAAGTTGTTTTAATATTTGCATCTTGTTTATTGTTATTGCTCTGTGATCTTGTTTTTCTAACAATATATGGTTGGAAACCTCTTTCCAAAACCTTTCCAAAAGTGTAGAGCTCTCAACAAGATTCCCAAGGGTTTGAGAGCATTAGGGCCATCTTTCAGGTTGTTTTTCACCTTTTTGGGAGCTATTTCCAATAGTTGGTTTGAACTTATTGGCACATGCTTGGACCATTGGCACAAGTTAAGGAAGGTGGTTACACATTGGACCTTTCCTTGTCATTATTGATGGGATGTCTCACAAGTGTGGCCCATTTGAGAGTTGTTACATGTTTGATGGAGCGCTCTAGGATTTTTTATTCATGTTGGATCCCATGAGCATATGGCAAATGGTATTGATGGAGCGCTTTTGGTTTTGGAGTGGTTTTCTTGGAAGGCACCCTGTCCCCCCTCCTTTTTGACGTTTCCACGTCATTTGGCACCACTTTTGAGGAGAGCGTTGAGTTGTTAGAAGGATCTAAGGGGTCAAACCTTAGATCTAACCTCTTTTAATATATTGATTCAGATGGGGAGGAAGAATAAGGTTCACTTTACGCGGGCCAGCCCTTTCATAATTACGCTATTTATAAGAGGGGGCCATCATGGAGTAATAAATACATGACGTACATGATCTTCTTTACTCATTGTTTTACCTATATCTAGTGGTGTGTGCTCTCTCTTGGGCCTTATGTTTATCTTCAACATTGTACATGTGGCATTAACCACCTCATATCATGGTGTTTGTTAGAGTTGGTTCGAGTTTAGAGGAATATTTTTATTTGTTTACTCCTCCCTAAGATATATCTGGGGTTTTGGTAGATCTGCTATTGTAAAGGAAGTTGAGCTCCTTCCCTATATAAGAGAGCCTCTCTTCCTCATTTGTGCTCATGATTGGATTTTTTAGAGCTCTCTCTCGTTTGGAGCCTAATAGACATATCATTCATGGAGCAAATCGAATTTTAAGGTTTCCTTTTCCACTCTTAGTGTGGTTTTCCTTTTTCTCATCTTTAAAGTGATTTGTGGAATAACTAGACTTGTAATTAGGGTCATAAAAAGGAAAAATTATCTCATTGGAAGGGTTGTGAGAGAATATCTCGTCCAATTTTTTGTTGATTTATGCATGATTTGTATTTTTATAGCATCTTGTCATCTTTAAGTGTATTTTCCCTCTATATTTCATTGCATAAATCACACTCTAGTTATAATGTTTTGAGTTGCCCCTTTATGGGAGCTCCTAATGATTTCTATTTATCATTTTGTAGCATGTTGGAGTTTATTTGTGGATTGTGAAAGCAATCCTATCTTCCCCGACTCTTTATGAACTAACCTGTTTGATAGACTAGCTGCCCTTGACTCCGTTTTCCCGAGGGATTGGCACTAGTCTTCATGATCCTCCCATTATCCCTTTATCATATACTACAACACAAAAAATTGTTTTGCTGAAGCTACTCTTCCAAATCACCTTGTGGATGATTTACCAAGATTTAGTAATCCTATCCTAAGGAAGCCCCCCTTGAGTTGGAGAAGAGCCAACCGAAAGTGTAGGGAGGTAGTTATCGAGGTGACAATGGGTAACACCTCTACATTGTTAGGATTATTAGTCCTCCCTTGTTCATACTTTCTATTAGATTAATTAGCCTAACTTAGGAACCTTAATTAATTAATTGGGTTCACTAGTACAATTGGGTCCACTTGGCCTAATGGGGCCACCTGTACTAGTCACTGGAGTGTGGGGAACACTGCTAGAGGTTAACTGCCGCTTACTGCATGTGCATGCATCAGTTTGGGCGCCTCCTAGACCAATCCCTACATTTTAGGAGCCACTGGGAGTCTCGACACCAACCTACTTCAGTCAGTTGGTGTTAGTACTAGTTAGTCTTAGTTAGCCCTCAGTTACATTCAGTTACTTCACAGTCAGTTAAGCTAGCGCCACCAATGCATGGATAATGCATTGGTTGCATGGGGAGGAGCGCTTTTCCTACCTACCACACTCAGTTGCACTGAGTTAACTAGCTGTTAGTGGTTGTTGGAGTTATTGGTCATCAGGGAGTTGTCTATTTGGACTCCGATATTGATTGGGAGACCTTGAGTTAGAGATTCAATTAGATACAGTCATATCCACTTGGAGGATTCGAATTCATATCCCATGCATTCGAATTCTACCTATGTAAATTGTTGTAACACAGGATATTATTATTGTGAATGATACTGTAAATTCTTGAGCAATACTTGTCCGTTTCTTGTGTGGTTTGTTTTGCTTAGTTTGTGTCTTCATTCTCCATTCAATTGCTGCAAACATTATTAGAACTCTCTGCTTGAAGATCTAAATGGCATTCAAATTCTAATATACATTACAGTTGGTCTTGCTTTGTTATTTGGAGCTTTAATTATACATTCTAGTTCCTGATGTAACAGGGAGAATCTAGCATGGAGAAGACTTTTAGTAATTGTATAATTTAATATTCCCTAAATCATGGATCTATAACTTGCCAAGTAAATTTTATTGTTATCTCTTGGAGTAATTAGTGGATCTAGAAACCACTAAATAATATTTTATGGTAAGGAGATTGAGCTACAAATCTATATAAGGATTTGCTTTGTCCATTATTTTCTAATGGTTTGGATTTGTGAGGAGATCCCCTCCATGCCTAGTTGAACATCTTGTAGGAGGAAGTCAAGGGGTAAGCATATGCGAGGTTTTCCATATTTCCTCTTGTTTTCTTGGATGATTAGGGCTTTATGCTAGAGTAGCCATTTGCTTTTTGCTGTTGGAACTAATCTCTAGAGGGCAGGCTTGGCACAATGAGAAGAGGCTAGGGTTGAGGTTCTTAACCCTCCCCAGCCTTCGATGTAATCTTGAAAATTGGGGAAATATCTGCTGTAATGACAGATTTGGTATGGCACATGTTATGGCTTACTTAATCTTAATCTTATGAGAGTGTATGTGAAGATGTGATATTTGGTTGGGCTTTTCATTCTTTAGAAGGTTGTCTTACTTCATCTTTTTTACTTATCTCATGTTATATATTTTTCTTCATTATTTATGATTGCATATCATTTCTTGGCTACAAATGCATGGTGGTGATGTGTATTGTCCTCTTCTACTTAAACATCAGAAGCACCCGTTAACCTATTTAATTCCCATAGGTTCAAGCGGGTATTATGGAAAAATGGAATTAATGAGGACATTTAATACCAGGAGCAGAGCAAAGCATTTATTCAGTATTTACTATTATTAAGTCATTAGTATAGTAAACAGGGCCTTACTTCTTCAGGCTTAAGTCAACGAGCAATTAGAATTGCATGCATGCAAAAAGTAAAGTGCAAACCCTAAAAGTTACATGCTAACCCTAAAAGCTATATAAGAAGGTTAGTTGAACCAAAAATAACATCTATGATCGTTATTCACTTTGAGATTGGTTTCAAGAGCAGCAACAACAGTGGCCGCAGCAGCAAGTTGGGGTTGGGGGCTTAAGCCAACAACTAACATGTGTTTTCGGCAGTGAAATCTATCTGCCCTAATCACTTCTAACTAGATCACCTAGATTTATCATCAACTTTTCATCGTATTCATTCTTTTTCAGAGATCTAGCATACAGAGAAAGATATTATTTCAGGTTCACGTTTTACTGCTGGAAATAGCTGGAAATACCCTGAACAATTTGCTTGGACTCAGAGACTCATTATTTCTTCCACATGTCACCCTCATTCTTCTCGGTAGGCTCATATCACTATACTGGGTGATTATCATGCCATCCTTCGCACATCCAGAGCAGCTATCAGCATAAATGTGGAAGAGGGAGGGCGTCACCCACTCAAAGCAAACCAATTCGCTAGGGTATCAGAAAGGTTCAAAACTTGCGCATGTGTCATCCTATCTCTCTAGGGAACCTATACTACGACTCCTAGAAAGTCTCAGTAGCATCGACAACATATTGGATGATAAACGTGAAGATTAGCACCAAAGAGGGACGTTTTCCTAGCATGGGCGTCAACTCCTGAAGATCAACACGCTTTCACCTTTATTTTGATTGCATGGAATGCATGTCTCCTGTATATTGAAGGACTATCACCGCTATAATTCTTGGTATGTGGCCACACTCTTACTGAAATCTTATTTCCTATTTTTTCTCCAGATCTGTTATAGTTTAGGGCTTTATGGCATGACACTTATTTTGCATGCAAACTTTATTATATTTCAAACACACCTGAAACACATAAACCGTAAACATATTATCAAACAAAGTAGAATATTAGTTTGGGATATTACATGATGGTGCTACTAATGTTAGGCCTCTCACTTACTCTCATAAAACCTGAAAATTTACTTAGACTAATTATAGTACATCATTGTATGGCTTGATTCCGTCTTCCCCATACTCTCAATCCCCCTTTATTTGTTGATCCTTGACATAATTATCCTTTAGATTGGCACTAGTCTTAGTCCACCACCCCATTTTTAATCAAAGGTTCATCTTACAACTTTCTTATGGGCACACCCCTTGTGCTAGAGGAAAGTTGACCTAAAGTGAGAGGAAGAGTTGTTGCGGTGACAGTGGGCATCCTTCCTTAGTTCCCCTAGGTTTGCACTCGTTTTTGAGGGATTTCTCAGTTATGTGCAACTTTGGGCAACAACAATGCTCACAAGTACTGGTTTAGTAATTATTTGATAAAACTGTTGATAATTACATGTCCATGACCATGAGATAGAAATATAAGAAAAACATATTGTTTATTTATAAAGGAGTCATCAAATACATCAATATTACTTTCTTTAAGTGATTTAAGTACTTATATAACTAACTTATAGTCTAAGTCACTGCATTCGGCAATTTTTCTCCTTGAAAATCGAAAATTGACAAATTTATGAGGTAGGCAAACTAATTCGATTAAAATCGACAATTTTAATCACGCAGGTAAACCCCAGTCCCTACCAAAACTACCTTCGTGTCGTCTATTTTGCGAGTGAAGCTGTTGATTCTCATCTCGATCCATGAGTGAAGGCTAAACTGCGAACTATGAGGCTGTTGTTGTTCCAGAACTGTTACTCAAACTTGAGGGCAGCGTTTGCTCCCGACTCTGGTGACCAGTTGCTCGAGCGCCGTGTCCCGACTTCAAAGTTTAGGGTTCCACTTCGGTGCGGTCGTTTGGGGCCCGCTAAAGTTAGGGGTTCCACTACAATAGCAGTCGTTCAGGGTCGGGCTCCTGCTAAAGTTCGGGGTTCCTCTACTGCCAAATATATATATATATACACACACACACTATAATCTCAATATATTTATATACTTTGATATTATATTATATAAATATATAAATATAATATTCGTCAATAAATTTCTTTATATTAAATAATATTAAATAAATAATTCATATAAACTTATGTATTCTAAAAGTTATTATAATTAGA
>LPNX010498730.1:432871-451749 GCA_001517045.1 Pseudotsuga menziesii
ACTAGAACTCCTAACAACAAATGATTGAGTTACCACTCTTAACTTATATATACACTTAAATCCCAAGGGGTTAGTTGAACTGGTTGTTGCCAATGTTGCTGGGCACTAGAACTCCTAACAACAAATGATTGAGTTACCACTCTTAACTTATATATACACTTAAATCCCAAGGGGTTAGTTGAACTGGTTGTTGCCAATGTTGCTGGGCATTTGGCTAGTTCCATGTTGTGAGGTGCTTGGTTTGAATCCCCTATGTAAGGTGCACTATTCTACGATGACAGGTTCACTAAGAATGCCATCCAGGAATGTGGGGAAGCATACCTCGAGTTTCCTCACAAGGTTTTCTTTGAAAAACAAAATTCACACACAATTACATCAAAATATTATCATATAGTAAATATACGAACACTTCATAGTATCATACTTTTATATTTTCTGAGGCGACCACTTTTCTTCTCTTATACAAATGCTCTCTGACCTACTTTTTCTGCTATATGACTTGCTTTTTCTGAAACATGGCCTCCGTTTTGGCTTTCTTTTCTATTGCATGCCTTGTTTTATTTTTCCTTTTGTTGGAAATCCATCAATTATTTCATTACAAACAAACTTTCATGATACAACTGATCCATCTGATGGGGAGAAGTTATATTTAGATCAGAGTTTCTTGTGTAACTCTCGACTATGATGTATGTAGATATTCAATGTTGGAGCCACAACGGACATGCTTGACTTGCTTATGTAGGGGCTTCCTCTGTGACCATTCTTTGGCTTAATGATGTGTATTCTTTTTGGATGTACAACCTGCTTTTTATGCTATGCAACCTGCCTTTTTAGCCTTCATTTATGCTGTACATCTGTTTTTCTACACAGACTAATCCCTCTCACTGGTATGACTGGTTTGACACACCTGTGATTGATGGACTGCACGTTCTTTGCATTCTTGCCACTGCTTCTTTGTCATTTACTTGTGTTACAGGCTATACATCACTCTCTGCTATTTACACTAGTATGGACCTTCCCTCGCTAACCATGTAGAACCTAATTCAATTTTCAGAACATTAAGAAAGAAGTGCAACAAGTTTTACACAACCATATAAATAGGAACACATTTTTATTGCAAAATCATTATTTTATTGTGTTACAGGTGGCCTCATTTGTTCCATCACAATCACAAAACATTAGAAGGTAGGGTAGGATCAAACCCATTCACACTTACGCTAGGTTATATATCTATTTATAATTATAAAAATACAATGGGGTGAAAGTACAATCTAGAATCTTTCTTTACCTCTTCTTTTAGAACTTACTTGGAACAACCTTATTAGAACCTGCATGCTGAAATAGAACTTATGGGATATCACACTAACATAGCTAGTTGATGTTATCATGTTACACATGGACCCACATAAGTATATGTATAAAAACAAAGTACACTACCTTGCTGTTGTGTACTGGTCATTGTCATCCTCCTCCTGAGAAAAATTTAAAACGTAATTGCTTTCTATTCTTCAAGCTTGATACTTTTTTGTTAATGTAAAATTATTTGAAGTTTAATGTCTCCTTACTATGCTAATTTCTCTAACCCAACATTAGATAAAACAATTCCTAGTGATTTTCATTTCCTTGTTTAAAAATTAATTTTCAGCTCACTGATTATTTTACACTTGTTGGGATCTATTAACAGAAATAAAATAGCGAAAGCAAATTGTAGGAAACAGAGCAATAACATAAGCACAATTTTCTGCCCTTCAAAATCAGCGTCTCATAAATTAAATTCCAAGCTTACAAGGGCTCCCTTCTTGGGAAAATGGCCCACAGAAAAAATACATAGCAAACCTGGCAAAATATGCCTTTCAGAAGACAAACTCCCTCTGCAAATATGCCCCGGAAATCTCTAGCAAAAACCCATAAATTTTTATTTCTCTGCTGCCCTGTCCGTACGGACTACACTGATATGTACAGATTGATCTGTATGATTGTACAGATTCAGTATGGCCTGTCCATATGGTCTATACAGACACCTGTATGAGACTTGTACAGCTGCCTTCTTGGTTCTGCTGCTTAGCCTTGCCTCCACTGGACTGGTACGACTGCCTGCTGCTCCCAAATGGTTTCCTTTTCTCTCCCTTGGCCAAGAGACTGGAGATCAGAAAGTCTTTCTCTCCCACTCAATGCTTGAGTTTCTTTGTTGTGAGATTGTATCTTCTCCTCTCCCCTTGGATGCCTTTTATACTTTTGGGATGAACCAAAACCCTAACTTGGATGGCTGAGTTTAGATTTCACTCACTTGAGATTGACAGTTGTGATTCATTTAGTTAACTTATCACTAATGCCCAAAACTTAGGCGTTTCACCAAATTAACCCCAATTAATTATAAAAAGACATTCACTTTAATTAATCACTTCCATGAAGTGAATTTCCCAAGTTCCTGAGAGGTAATAGTGAGGATTCTCATGGGCAAAGCGCAAACCCATGGAAATACTTGTTTGAGCTACAAACATCAACACTCCCTCTTAGCGAGGAAGGTGTTTTCCATCACTCCTAGCTTATCTTTGAAGAAGACAAACTTCCCTTTCACCAAGGGCTTGGTCAAAATGTCTGGAACCTGCTCATATTTGGAAATGTACTAGAGCTCGACTGCTCCCTTTTGGACCCTGTCTCAGATGAAGTGATACCTGATTTCAATATGCTTGGACCCGTCATGGAACATTGGATTCTCAAAGAGTTTGATACAACTCTAATGATCATAATGGATCATTGTAGGCTCCAACTCCTGACCAAATAATTCTGTAAGCAATTTGCGAAGCCAAAGTACTTCACAACTTGCCATTCTCGCTGCCATGTACTTTGCCTCTATTGAACTGAGTGCTACGGAAGTTTGCTTCCTATTGAACCAAGAAATCACTACTGAGCCTAAGCTAAAGCAAACTCCCTGAGGTGCTCTTGCAATCAATTGCACTCCCTATACAATCTAAGTCTGAATAATCCTGCAACTCTACTTCATCACCTCCAAGGTACCTCAATCCATACTCCACTGTACCCCTCAAATATTTTAGCAGATGCTTCGTTGTTATCCAATGCACCTACCTTGGCTCCACAATGAACTGACTCAAGGTGTTCACAGTAAAACATATATTTGGCTTGGTGTTGATCAAATACGTCAAGGATCCTATTAGTTATCTGTCTACTTTGGGATCCACCCACTCTGAATTTGAAGTGTCAATCTTCTTTAGATTGGATACCATAGAACGAATGAGATCCAAGTGCACACCCTTTGCATGCTCCCTTCTTCTCAACACTAACATCTAAAAGACCAGTGACAATCTCGCTCAAAATCAGCAATGCTTTGTAATGCAAGTGTCACATCCTCCTGTGCTAAAGGTCGCATAGGTTGTTGTTATCACATATATAGTAGTCAGGCTACCATATTCTATCTTTCAGACACAGTACATATTTCAGCCAGATCTCTTACATATGAGATGCTGAGATGAGCAGTTTTGATGGATCATTATTATATTAGTGGACTATTGTACTCTCCCATGTCAGGACTGAGTCTCAGGACACTCAGATTTGAGGACCGATGTAGCCATTTATGTCATTACAGAGCAGTCATTGATGCCCAATTTTATATCAGTTCTTTCTCATTGGACAAATGGTGTCTCAGATGGATTATATTGCATGATTATGACTCAGCTTTTTATATTTTGTTATGGTTATTATTGCTCTTATACTGATTTTTGTGACATGTTTTAACTTGTGTAATCATGATCTGGCGGTCATAATTATATGGACCTGGATGTATTTGTATTTATGTATTGGTGTCCCTACTCTGACTTTGAAGTTCTTGATCTATACTCATTGGTTTTACCCTCCTTAGGGAGAATAGAGGTAGTCATTCCCACCATTGTTTTGGCTTGCTAGTGTTGGATCCATCATTCATTGTCTCCACCCATCCATTACCTTTCAGTTTAGTTTTCAACCCGACTGACTTCTTGACTTATGGTATGGAGGACCTTTCCTCGCTAGAACCCTTGTTGGACAAACCTTTCTGTTTATATTGTGTCTCGGCTCTGAGTTGGTGACAGAACTTGCCTTTGGTGAGTTGGATTGTATGCCTAAATCATTCTGGTCGGTTGTCCCGATGTTTGGCACTGTGAAGAACTTCCCTTGGTCACTTGAGATGTTGTTGGCTAAAACTGAAAGCTCATGTACTACCTGTATTGAAAATATTGAATATGCGCCCATGGAAAATGAAAATTATAAAACTGTGTTTCTTAACATATGTAAAGAGGGAAAAAGCAATGAAATGCTAAAATACTCCTTGAAGAGTATAAGAAAAGGTCCAGAAAAAGCAATGGTTAAAAATATGCTTATATCCAAATATTGCTGACTTTATAAAAATAAATATGTCCTGGATGAAAGCTGCAATTAGCTGTGCTTTTAAGCACTGGTGAAGTCCCAAAGGGTCATATAGGCCCAAAAGGCCATGGAATAAAATGATGATCCTAGTGAACTTGGATCAAGCTTGATGTAGGCATGATGCCTAAGTTGAATAAGCACTCTCTAGAATCTAAACAACTTACCCATTTGTGAGGCACTGCCATTCCTTGTGTTGTTGTTTGTCCGACATTGGTTATAGTGAGTATTCCCTTTCCATTATCCAAAGTGTTATGGTGTTGAGCAGGAAGTCATCCTTTGCTTTAGCCTTGTAAATTTCATCCTTCACCCTTCACTAACAAATTGACTACAGCTATGAAGTGAGTATAGTCCTGAAAGTCTAAGTCTGAGTAATAATAAATAAAGCCTTATATATGTATTGGTTGATGTACCGCCAGTGAAATGAATACTACTTGTTGTGATTGTTGCTTGAATGAGTTGTAGAGCATGTCTTAGCCTTTTAACACTTGCAGCAGATGGATGATAGTCTGAGTTATTATTGGTGTTTGATTATTTGCAGATGGTTATATTGTTTATTGGATATGATTGATGATCAGATAGAGACCTGTGAGGGGTATGAGTATATACCTTAGATGGATTTGGACTCTCTGATTCTAATGAGACAGTTTATTTTCAGTTCCGGGCACTTGCAGATATGATTAGGCTCATTCTGCCTTTCTGATGCAGTTTTTTTTCACAGGTTGATATGTCTGAGCAGGGAGATGTTTCAATTGGATCTCCTAGGGCGTTGTATGGGCATAGGGGGTGCAGCCACTTGTTTGTACCATATACCCCCACCCCAGAGAGCCTGGTGGGCTCAATTTGACAACGTAGGCACCCTAGGAGGCTGTTTTGGCAGGTTCACGTTTCTCGAGGCAGATTAAAAAATGATTAAATGGCTATTGAAGAAATCGATCTGGGCTACTGAGGCAAGGAAATGACATGGGATGAGTCATAATGATGAGAGTAATGTCCTCCACGCCTTCTCCAGCAGTTGCAGCGCCTGATTGGGCCCACACCTATTTTTGGGCATTTTTATATTATTTTCTGGAGCTTTTGGAAGGCTCACGATTTCCTCAAGGAGGCACAAAGTCAAAGAATTAAATTATTATATTATTTTTTTGTGCCATGGGGACACCCAGAGGGAGTTAGTCAAACACTCCTTGGACCCACCATGTGCTTCATTTATTTCTTGTTGAGTGGGTAACCCTCTTTATGGATGATTTAGTCTACTTTGGTACTTTATGGTTATATTGATCCATATATTGTATATTGAGCTCATCTCAACCATTGATTAGAACATTTTATCTTTTAATCTTAGCCACTCGTTTAACTTGTCTTCAAATATGAGACTAGTTGCTACCATAACTAGATCTTCACAAATAACTATTGTATGCTTTGTCCTTGAAGCATCCACCAAGATCTATTGTTGTAAACCCTAGATCTGCACTAGATATGTCTGTTGGTCACTCATATCTACTAGATCTACTGCAATCTGTGTTGCAGGAAACACCACCTAAAGGACTGTACTGTTAAGATTTCATATGTTAGACTAGATTGGGCCCACACCTATTTTTGGGCATTTTTATATTATTTTCTGGAGCTTTTGGAAGGCTCACGATTTCCTCAAGGAGGCACAAAGTCAAAGAATTAAATTATTATATTATTTTTTTGTGCCATGGGGACACCCAGAGGGAGTTAGTCAAACACTCCTTGGACCCACCATGTGCTTCATTTATTTCTTGTTGAGTGGGTAACCCTCTTTATGGATGATTTAGTCTACTTTGGTACTTTATGGTTATATTGATCCATATATTGTATATTGAGCTCATCTCAACCATTGATTAGAACATTTTATCTTTTAATCTTAGCCACTCGTTTTGAAAGTGGTTATGATTCGGTTATGATTGTGGTTCTCCCATTTCTATTTAAAGGAGAGAGCTTCTCATTTGTAAGGGGTCTTTGGCTCTTGGATCTGAATAATAGAAAGACTTTTTTTGTGGATATTTTCGGGATCTGCTTTGCATCTGAAGTTCTCAAATGGTGATTGGATAGTCTTCTGCTTCCTAGCATTGTGGAAATTCTTGTGAGATCTATATTTCTCTACTGTCATTGTTTTGCCTACAGGAGGGCGTTTTGGCTGGAGTGTTTTTGCAAGGGGGCCTCAACTCGCTCGGTTTTCTTCGTCTTGGATTAGGGGGTTTTCATTAGTTTCATTGTGATCTATGATTACTTTGTTTTACTTTCTTGTAGCATTTGGTTTCTTTATCATGTATTTGCAAATCTGATATTGTTGACATTTGCTCATGCAGGATAGGGGGCGCATTGGTGGCTTATGGCTTACATCCTTCATAGAAATCATTTGGATCTTCCAGAATTGATCGAGATAGCAAGGATCATCACTGTTAAAGACTTCTAAAAGCATTTTCAGGTAAGATCTAACAGGTAAGTCTCATCTCTTCAGATCTTAATCCATTGTACCTTGCTTTACTTCATTTTTTCTGAAAAACTCCTAAAATACTAAAAACCCTAAAAAGCACTAAATATGGGAATCGTCCGATCTTTGGCCAAACCACTTCTGGGTTTCATAGATCAGGCCTCCTCTTCACTAAATCTACTGCAACGCTGGTCAAATTCCTGCTGGTTTGACCTAGATCTGATTTTTAGCCAGAAAACTGCATTAACCCCCGCTGAAAATTTGACCTACTAGGGTTTTGATTTTTTCTGATTTTTGACTTCACAGACGAATAGATTGGGTCCCACATAGTCCAAATCACCCTCAACGCTGTCCCAATTCATGGCAGTTTGACCTAGATCTGAGTTTTTGATTGAAACAGCCCTAGTGCCCTCACTGAAAACTGGACTTTTCCGGAGTTTACTTTTTCTGAAATCTGACAGGCTAGGCTGATAGATCAGGGCTTGAGCACTCTAGAACACCCCCAGCGATGAGCTAGTTCCTTCCAGGTTGCCCTAGATCTGAAAAAACTGGTTTTCAACCCCTTAGCCCCCTTCATCACATTTTGACTTTTCCAAATCTGATCTTTACTAAAATTTTCTGACTTGGGTTTGTAGATCAGGCTACCCTGATCTCATTTCCCCTCCAACGCTGAGTTGATAGCCTCCTGGTGGCTCTAGAGCTGCAGATATGCCTCTCCAAGCCCTAGCGCTAGCCCTCCTTCTGCTAGTTTTCCTGTAACCTGAGTCTTCCAGGCCAAATCCTTTTCTGGGTCCATAGATCAGGGTATATCCCAGGTGGGTTCACTGAAACGTTGTGTTGATGCTGACTCCATTGCCCAATGCATTAAAGGCACTAATCTTCTATCTCTAGCGCTAGCCCTAAATTGAGCTTACTCCCATTCTCTTTGCCAACATTTATTGGTAACTCAAGTTACCTATCTTTCATTGAGTCTGTCTCCTTGGTACTAGACAGTCCCAACTCTGTCTTTGCTCACCCTGTCACAGTTACGTTTCCCAAGACAGTGGTCATCCCCATCAGTTGCTAGTAACTAAACCCTAGAGCTAGGGTTTCCATGCACCTTGTACCTTACGTACCTTGAAGCCCCATTTAATATGTTCTAGTGTCTAGGTCTGATCTCTCCTGTCGGGAGCAGATTCGAGTCTCCCTCGTTGTTGTCTTAGACTAGGATAACATAAAGTGAAGGCTGCCTTGATTGGCGTGACAACCATCCATTTGGGAGTCTAAACAGTCTTGGTTCCACCCCTTAGTTGCTTGCCTCTCTACCATCCATCCTGGATCCACCTCACACAAGCAACTACAAGGTTGGTGATAACAGTTGTCACTATCATGTACCAAGGCCTAAACAAGCTTCCCTTGCAACATGTATAAGTTGCCCTCTTGAACCTCAATCCTCACTGTTGTGTCTAGGCTAGCTCCCTCTAGATGTATGAGTACTTGTCCTCTCCTAAAGATAACAAAAAAACCACCGTCCTCCGTAACTGAGACTGAGAGCAAATTCTTCTTCAATCTTAGTACAAATAGCACATCCTGGGCATCAAGCGAACCACCTGACTCAAGCTGGAATCAAATTGTTCCTCTCCTCTGACTGCATACTTGGCATCATCGCCAAACTCCACACGGATCCTTGAGTTCGACTTTGTCAATCTGCTAAATAGCTCTCGTGCTTCTGTCATGTGACGAGATGCGCCACTACCCAAGTACCATGCACTCCTAGCAACTGTGTTGGTAGAAAGGAAAGAAACTAGTGAGAAGTCACTCTCAAACTTTGCAGCAAACTCACTCAAGGTGCTTCTTACCCTTACATTTCTTCTTCTCTGGACATTGAGATGCAAAGTGTCTATTATTGTGGCACACAAAACACTTGATTTTACTCAAGTCTTTCTTCTTTCCCGGTTGTGAGGCTTCCCCCTTATTGTTACCCTTCTTGCTAGAATTCTTTCCTTTTCCCTTTCTTGCCGTGCTAACAAGGGCCAAGTTCTCTTCACCATCTTCTTACTTGCGTGCTCTGAACTCCTCCTGAGTCTCCTTTTGGATGTAATCATCCCGTAGACTCTCTTAGTTGGGAATCTTTCCCCGAGCATAGATCCCTTTAACAAATGGTTCCCAGTGCTTGGTGAATCCATTCAACACCACTATGACGAGATTTGCATCTTTTACCTTCTCCCCAATGGCTGCAAGTTGATCACGAATCTGGTTGATTTTCATAAGATAGTTGGTAACATTGTCTGATTTAGCCATTTGGACATCTCTGAGTTTGTCTCTCAAAATCATCTTCTTGTTCATATTATCACTCTAGAATAGATCTGTTAGAGATTTGTACATTGCATGGGTCATTGTCTTCTCATCTACATAAGGAATCAAGTGATCATTCACAGTGTCCATGATCACTCTCTAAGATTTGATGTCCTTCTCATGTGTTGCCAATCCAGTTGGATCTATTGGTATCCTTCTCCATAATGTCCCAAAGTTCATGGTCTTTCAAGAGTAGTGTAACCCTTGCTTTCCATGGCAGGAAGTTAGATGCCCCATCTAACTTGTCTTCAAATATGAGACTAGTTGCTACCATAACTAGATCTTCACAAATAACTATTGTATGCTTTGTCCTTGAAGCATCCACCAAGATCTATTGTTGTAAACCCTAGATCTGCACTAGATATGTCTGTTGGTCACTCATATCTACTAGATCTACTGCAATCTGTGTTGCAGGAAACACCACCTAAAGGACTGTACTGTTAAGATTTCATATGTTAGACTAGATTCAATACTATTCAAATCAAAATCACAGCAGCAACATATCAAGAATCACTGATAGAAACAAAATCACAAGATAGACACAACATTTATCCTGGGAAACTCTCAAGGAAAAGAAAACCCAGCAAAAACTTCCTCTGTATAAGATGTATAAAAGACAACCCCAAAAACAGGCGTTCTCCTCCTTTTATTTTGTCTCTCTCTCTCTCTCCTATGCGCTACACAAGTGAGTGAGTGACTCTGTGTTCAAATAAGAACCACAACTCCTCGATTTATACACATGTGTCAATTGACTTTTGCACTAGGCAAGTTGGCCCCACTAAACTCTCTAGACTTCACCTAAGAATACTCAAAACAGTATATTATATTATTTATAGGGTACTAAAGACCCGACACAAGTGGAGGCTTTACCTCATGACTCTATGATGACCAAATACAATAGTAACACCCCGTCGGAGGAATATTAACATCTCCCTTGGGTTACATCAGTAAAATACATTTGGAATATCCTTTGAAGTTACAATATTTCAACACTCCCCTTAACGAGAAGGTTATTCTACTGACAACATCATCACAGACTATAGGAGAACAGAGAGACAATTACAATAATACATCGAGGTAATACATCTATACGTAACAGGAAGTTTTTCACAATCAGTAACTAAAACAATTACTCTTTATCTTCTGCATCACATGATCACTTGATCCTTTCTTTGCAGCACCGCTTCGATCTTTCGATCCTTCGTAGCAGCACTTCGATCTTCTAGATCCTTTGCAGTACTTTGATCCTTTGCAGCAGCACTTCGATCTTCTCGATCCTTTGCAGCAGCACTTCGATCTTTAGATCCTTTTGCAGCAGCACTTTGATCCTTTCTTGATTCTTTTCATCCGCTCTTCGATCTACTTGACCCTTCGCTGCTGTACTTCGATCTACTTGATCCTTTGCCACCGCGCTACCTGCAGTACACATGATCTATTTGCGGGATGATCAATCCTGATCACTTTAGGACATAAGTCCAAGGATGATGCAATCCTCCATCAGCATGATCCATGAAATCGATCAGCAGAATCGTCTACAACTAAGTGTAGATCTCGACCACACCCAGTGTCGGCCCTATCGTTCGTGATGACTCATCATAGACCATCCATACCACACAGGTTAGGACCACTCCCAAGTGAGTGTTATACTACGGTATCTACACTTGCATGTAGGCATACTCTTCCAAGCAAGAGTATTGTTTGCAGAGAAGATCTTGACCACATACACAATGTCGGCCCATCGTAGAACATCGATACCACACAAGTTAGGACCACTCCCAAGTGAATGTTATACTACGACATCCGTGAGGACTCATCATAGAGCATACATACCACACAGGTTAGGACCACTCCCAAGTGAGTGTTATTTTATGCCATCTACATATGAATGTAGGCATACTCTCCATACAAGAGTATAATATGCAAAGCAGATCTCGACTGCATACAAAATGTCAGTCCTGTCGTCCGTGAGGACTCATCGTAGAGCATCCAGACCACTGAGGTTAGGACCACTCCTGAGCGACTGTTTAATCTACGGTATTCACAACTGAATGTGAGTATTCTCCATGCGAGAGTAACATCTTGCATGGTCATCCTTTGACTAGTAAGGACCACTCTCATGCACAGAGTGTTATACCTGCTATCCTCAAAAGAGGATAATATCATCCACAAATAAATGTCAGACCATCATCACTGTCATCCATCATCGATATCAGTCTCAGCATTACTCCCCCTTTCCTGGGAAGTTTCATATTATCAACCTACTCCCCCTTTGTCCGAGGAGGGTTCATGTCTTCGACCTGATCTTCTTTTTCGAAGAAGGTCCATTCCTTCATCATTTGTAGTCCCATCACTTTTCCTCCTTGCGAGGAAAGTCCTTTCGAACTACACCAAGCTTGTCACGGAAGTATTCGAACTTTACTTGAGATAGAGGTTTGGTCAGTACATCAGCAACTTGCTCATCGGTACTCACATACTGGAGCTTGATGGCTCCCTTTTGTACCATACCCCTTATATAAAAATATCAGATTTCTATATGCTTCGATTTGTCATGGAACATCGGATTTTCCGTCATCTTTATACAACTCTGGTTGTCACAGAAAATTACTGTGGTGTCCACCTCCATGTCAAATACTCCTGACATCAGCTTTCGAAGCCATATCGCTTCATAACAAGCGGAGCAAGCTACAATGTACTATGCTTCAGCTGTACTGAGAGCAACACAAGACTGTTTCTTACTAAACCAAGAGATCATGGCGGATCCGAGACAATAACACTTCCTGCCCAATCTGAATCCGTATACCCATATAAATTGTAGTCATGATTTCTCCCATAGTACAGTCCCAAATCAATCATACCTTTTAGGTACCTCATCACATGCGTTGCAACTATCAAGTGAACCTGTCTAGGTTTAACTAGATACTGACTCAAGGTGTTCACAACAAAGCATATATCTAGCCTTGTGTTCGTCAGATACATTAATGACTGAATAATCTGTCTGTAGTGAGTCATATCCACTTGCTCAGATGTCTCATCAAACAATAGCTTTAAGTTGGTGTCCATGGGTGTGGCCATGGCTTTACAATCCAACATATAAAATCTTTTCAAGATTTCTACTGCATACTTTCCCTGATTCAAAAAGATTCCTTCTGGGCTTTGCCACACTTCCAGCCCTAGGAAATAATGCATCAATCCAAGATCTTTCCTCTCGAATTCTTCAGCTAGCTTCTTCTTGCAACCCTTTATCTGTTTCTCATTTCCAGTAAAAAATAGATCATCCACATACAACAATAGTATGACTGGTTCATCATTCATAATCTTCATATAAAGTTTAGGATCAGCTTTACTCTTGGTAAATCCCATGCTTGTCAATAAGCTATCTATTCTGCCATACCAAACTCTACGAGCTTGCTTCAGTCCATACAGAGCCTTTTTCAATTTGCATACATGAGTCGCTCTGTCTTCGACTTCAAATCCTTGTGGTTGTTCGATGTAAACTTCTTCCTCAATCACACCATTAAGGAAGGCTGTCTTTACATCCATTTGGTGTAAGTCCCACTTCATCATGGAAGCAAGTGCCATGATAGTTCTGATGGAAGTGTACCTTGCTACTGGAGCAAATGTCTCTTCATAATCGATCCCCTCTTTCTGAGAGAATCATCTAGCCACAAATCTTGCTTTGTACTTTTCAATACTTCCATCCATAGCATGTTTTATCTTGTAGATCCATTTCGAAGATACCGCACTCTTGTTTTCTGGTTTGGGAACAATATCCCAAACATCATTCTTCATGATCGACTAGTATTCATCCGTCATTGTTTCAACCCATTCTTTCTTCTGTGCAGCTTCCTCATAGCTGGTTGGTTCTTGATCTACAAGATCACACATCAAAGCTACATAATTGGAATATGGCTTTGATCTTTTGTTGGTTCTTGTGGAGTCTTCTGGTGCTCCATATCTTTCTGCTTCTTGTATGATTTCTCTTACCCAAGCAGGTTTTCTCTTTTGAGAGATATCCATAGTAGGGGTCTCCTGAGGCTCTAGCATGTCATGATCTTCTGATGCTGCTATTTCAGGAGTTGGTTCAGCTTTTGTCCTTCTGGGAGGTACACCTTCTTCATGTACTTCTTCAAGCTGACACCTTCTAGATTTCTTAAGAGTTGCCTCTTCATCGAAAGTTACATCCCTACTAATCTCGATATGATGGAATCCTGAAATGTATATCCTGAAGGCTTTGGAGACTTCACAATATCCTACAAATATTCCCTTCTTACCAAAAGGATCCAATATGGTTCTCTTCTCTTTCGGAATATGTACATATACTGGACAACCAAATATCTTGAGATGGCTTACTTCAGGTTTCTTTCTGGTATACATCTCTTCAGGAGTCTTGAATCCAAGAGCACTGCGAGATAATCTATTTTGCACATATACGACTATTCTTGCAGCTTCAGCTCATAGGTGCATAGGGAGGTCTTGGTCATGAATCATGGTCTTCACTGCTTCCATGATAGTTCTATTCTTTCTTTCTGCAACACCATTTTGTTGGGGATTATAGGGAGTGGTTAGTTCCCTCTTGATTCCTGCCTCCTTATAGAATGCTTCAAATTCCTTTGAAGTGTATTCTCCACCATTATCTGATCTCAGTGTCTTGATTCTCTTTTCTGACTGGTTCTCTATCAAGGCTTTGAATTCCTTGAATTTCTCGAACACTTCACTCTTATTCTTCAAGAAGTATATCCAAGTCTTTCTTGAGTAATCATCAATAAATGTGACATAGTACTCATATCCACTTAAGGATATGGAGGGCATAGGACCACATACATCAGAATGGATTAGTTCCAACGTACCTTTAGTCTTTGTGTCACTTTTTGGAAAGGGATTCTTGATGTTCTTTCCTTGTGCACATCCCTTGCAGGTTCCCTCATGTTCGATCTTCAAATCTGGTAACCCTGTTACCACCTTGCTCACATAGGGCAATGCTTTGTAGTTGATGTGAGCAAGTCTCCTATGCCACAGTTCACTTGAGTTGGTAGTCTCATGGACAAGGGATGTCTCTGGATGTCCTTTGAGCTTGTACAGTCCTCCTTCTTCTTCTCGAATGACTACATCATCTTCAAGTGTCTTTCCTTTGGACCACATCGGTACATGTCCATCTATAAAAGCAACTCTATATCCTTTCTTATCTAGAGCTTAGATGGAGAGTAGGTTCTTTTTCAAACTCGGTACATACAGTACTTCCTTCATCTTCATAGAGGTCCCAGAGTCAAGCTTGTAGCTTGATTCACCAATATCTCTGATGGGATGTTGATAGTCATCTCCCAATGATACCTTCTGAGGAGAGTTCTTCTCTTCAAGATTTGACAGAGTTGTCTTTTTTCCTGTCATGTGTTTAGAGGCACCACTATCAATAAGCCATGTATCTTCTCCAGATGTTACAGACCCAGAGAGTGCAGAGAATAGCACATATTCTTCTACATCTTCACCTCTAGTTCTCTTTCGAGGTCTTTCGTCATGCTCATCTTCAGCTAAATGAGCATGATGCCTTTTGTTGTTGTTGTTCTTTGATGATGGCCATTCTCTAGCAAGATGTCCTATCTTATGACAGTTGTAGTATATTGATACTTTGAGTAATCCTTCTTCTTCTTCTTCTGGAGTTTCTTCTTTGAAGGCTTATGATTACTCCTCTTGAAGTTTGATTGATTTCTTCCTTTAGTATGGGTAGCTAGAGCCTGATCATCTTCTCTGAGAAGAGCTTCTCTATTGGCTACTCTAGCTTCTTCTTGTATGCAATCTTCCCATACTATGTCAAACTTCATACTTTCTTTTCTTACACACAGAGTTTGGATGAATGAGTCCCAATGTCTAGTGAGGCCATTCAGAGCAGTCATAACCAATTCATCCTCATCAAGGGTATCTCCAACAACACTTAATTTCTCATTGATCTAGGAGACCCTTGTGAAGTAATCTTGAATAGATTCTCTTAGTTTCTCATTGATCTGGGAGACCCTTGTGAAGTAATCTTGAATAGATTCTCCTTTGCTCATCTTGGTGCCCTTCAATTGAGCTCTCAAATTCATCTTTCTGTTGATGTTCTTTCTTTCATACATTCTGGAAAGTGCATCATACATTCGCTTAGGTGTCTTCTTAGATGACACTTGAGGGATTAAGTGATCCTTAATGGAATCGATAATGATCCTCATTGCCTTGATTAAGTCTTGTTCATGCTTCTCCTTTGCTTCAACTTCTTCAGGTTCTGCAACTTCATTCTTGATGTACTTCTCAAGACCATTCTTTTTCAGAATGAGGCCAATCCTATACTTCCAAGCCAGCTTGTTTTCTAGGCCTTCCAATTTGTCCTCAAACTTAGTGCTTGGGGCCATCTTGTCCAGTCAGTCACTCAAAAATGAATTTTATAAAAAAAGAACATTGACCTTACCAACTGGAGGAGGCGAGTTGGTTGATCCAACTGCTTTCTGGAGATCCCTAATCTTTAGTCTTCAAATCCTACTTGCGAGGTTGCAGCATTGCAGATTTTCTGGTTTTGTTTCCCTACAGTTTTCTGGTTCACTGCCAAACTAGGGTTTGTATTTATCGGAGATCTAGCCACCCAAAAAATTTGATCTAGGGCTCAATAGATGCGCTCTGGGAGGGCGCAACTTTCTATGCAAGCAGATCTTCAAAACTCCAACTTTTGCAGAAACCTAATTTCTTTTGGAGAGAGAAGAGGGAGAATTTCACTTAGTGAAAGTTGCTCTAATCAGGTTAGCTCTAATACCATGTTAAGATTTCATATGCTAGACTAGATTCAATAGTATTCAATTCAAAATCACAACAACAACATATCAAGAATCACTGATAGAAACACAATCACTAGATAGACACAACATTTATCCTAGGAAATCCTTGAGGTGAAGAAAACCCAACAAAAACTTCCTCTGTATAAGATGTATAAAAGACAACCCCAAAAACATGTGTTCTCCTCCTTTTGTTCTGTCTCTCTCTCTCTCCTATGCGCTACACAAGTGAGTTTGTGTTCAAATAAGAACCACAACTCCTCTATTTATACACGTGTCAATTGACTTTTGCACTAGATAAGTCAGCCCCACTAAACTGTCTGGGCCGACTTCACCTAGGAATACTCAAAACAGTATATTATATTATTTATTAGGATACTAAAGGCCCGACACAAGTGGAGGCTTTACCTCATGACTCTATGATGACCAAATACAATAGTAACACCCCGTTGGAGGAATAATAACATCTCCCTTGGGTTACATCAGTAAAATACATTTCTAATATCCTTTGAAGTTACAATATTTCAACTCGTACTAGTATAAAAAACAAGTGGAAACCCGGAAAATGGTACGAAACGGCTTGGAAACATCACCGAGCGTACTGTACGACGTTTCTTGATTTGGAAATGTCGCACGGTACAACCGACGGTGTTTCCATTCTATTTTAGGTGAATTTTGCCACGTTTCTAATGAGTTTTAGCTAAGATGCGGGATCACAAATTCTAATGCTAGGGCTATGCACCTTGTAATTAATGGTTATGTTACCATTAAGTAAAAGTGACATTCTCCTTTATCTTACCTTTCCATCCTTTTACTTAAATTTTAGCGTTACCATTAATTGTTTCAGGATGTTTGAGAGTGGTTTTAACCTCATTGGAATACATATGGAAAAACTAGAATTTCATATCCCATTTAAAATTTAACAGACTTAATAGTTTTCAGGATTTCAGGGTTGGTAGCATTGTAGCATTTCCACTGGATTCTATCTTGTATGAGGGTACTGATTGGCATTAGTTAAGATCACCAAGCTTTAGGATTTTGTATCATGTAATCATCTATGACAATTAATATAGACATGGGTTTCCTTTTAAAATGTTATATATGTGTATCATTCTTATTTTCTTGCAATATATATATATCTGGCGTACCCATTTTTGGGGGGTCACGTTTCCAGATATTCCCATTTCCGAAACTTGGAAACATTTCCATGTTTCGTCCAACTTAGACTGCAATAGACTTCAGATTTACTCCCTCTTAGAGTCTACTCTGATACCGTGTTAATTTTTCTAACCCCAACACTAGATAAAACAATTCCTAGTGATTTCCTTGCTTAAATTTTTTCTTTTTAGCTCACTGATTATTTTACACTTGCTAAGATCTATTAACAGAAATAAAATAGTGGAAGCAAAATGTAGACAGATCAATAACACATGCACAATTTTTTGCCCTTCAAAATAAACCTTTAATAAATTAAATTCCAAGCTTACAAGGGCTCCCTTCCTGGGAAAATGGTCCACAGAAAAAATACACAGCAAACTTGGCAAAATCTGCCCTTCAGAAGACAAACTCCTTATGCAAATCTGCCCTGGAAATCTTCAGCAAAACCCCATAAAATTTTACTCCTCTGCTGCCCTGTCCATAAGGACTGTATAGAATGTATGAATATGTACTATACGGATTTGTACGTGCTATACAGATTCAGTACTATATGTATGGATTCAGTACTGTCTGTATGGATTACGTACGATATGTCTGTATACATGTACAGAAACCCGTACGGCTGTACCGTATGGCCTGTCTATACAGCTGCATGCCTGGTTTTACTGCTCAGCCTTGCCTCCGCCACACTGGTATGACTGCCTACTGCTCCCAAACTGTTGTCTTTTCTCTCCCTTGGCCAAGAGACTGGAGATCAGAAAGTCCTTTTCTTCCACTCAATGCTCGAGTCTCTCTTGTGAGATTGTATCTTCTCCTCTCCCCTTGGCTACCTTTTATACTTTTGGGATGAACCAAAACCCTAACTCCGATGCTTGAGATTAGATCTCACTCACTTGAGATCAACGGTTGTGATTCATTTAGTTAACTTAAATCACTAATGCCCAAAACTTAGACATTTATCTAAATTAACCCGAATTAATTATAAAAAGACATTCACTTTAATTAATCACTTTAATAAAGTGGATTTCCCAAGTTCTTGAGAGATAATAGTGATGATTCCCATGGGAAAGACACAAACCCATGAAAATACCTGTCTGAGCTACAAACATCAACATACTAAAACTATGTTCTGTCAGCAAGCATTGAGCAAGCCCTCAAAATAATAGGCTAACTATAATGTGTTTTTCCCTACCTCTTATCAATGAAAATTATTTTCCTTCAGGAGTTCTGAAACCTTGTTTTTTGGCATTTAACACCAAAGGTGATATCATTCAAATCAACACTAATTTGTTTGATTACCACAAAATGTAACAACTTCTCACTTTCTTACTTTCAACTTTGCAGTGTTGTCATTTGGGCTTATTCACAAGAGATACCATTGAAACAGCTTTGTTTTCCCATGCTTTTGCACAGGGAATATTTCAGTATGGAAATACTGGGGAAACAACTGGGAAATGTTTTCTAGGTGTTTCCTGTATGGAGATGCCTAGGAAATGTTTTCCATTCTTTCCCTGCACTTTTTTGTTGTCGTTTCATTTATTTGTTTTCTTTTTTTCACTGTTAGGCATAATAAAGCAAGCAAATAAATAAAACCCTTCTTTAGTCAAGACTCAAAAGCTAAGTTACCGGAAACTTCTAGGAAGGGGAGGGGAAACTTCGTTCCCTGTTTCGGAAACTTAAACGGAGGGGATACGGCTTGGAAACGCCACTGAAACGTT
>LPNX010498738.1:901-28401 GCA_001517045.1 Pseudotsuga menziesii
CATGATGTTGATGTCGATGGTGATGGTGAGGATGATGATGATGATGTTCATGATGTTGATGATGATGAGGATGATGATGATGTTCATGATGTTCATGATGTTGATGATGTTGATGATGTTCATGACGATGATGATGAGGATGATGAAGGTGATGATGATGATGAGGATGATGATGATGGTGTTCATGATGATGATGGTGATGATGATGATGAGGATGATGATGATGATGAAGGTGATGATGATGGTGATGATGAGGTCATGACATTGATGGTGATGATGATGTTCATGATGTTGATGGCGATGGTGATGGTGAGGATGATGATGATGATATTCATGATGTTGATGGTGATGATGATGATGTTGACGATGTTGATGGTGATGATGAATATCATGTTGATGATGATGATGATGGTGTTCAAGGTGATGATGAGGATGAGGATGAGGACGACGATGAGGAAGGTGATGATAATGTTCATGATGTTGATGGTGATGATGATGATGATGAGGATGACGATGATGATAAAGGTGATGATGAGGATGAGGATGGTGATGATGATGTTCATGATGATGATGGTGATGGTGATGATGAGGATGTTCACGATGATGATGTTGATGATGCTGATGTTCATGAAATTGATGGTGCGGATGATGATGATGATGAGGATGATGATGATGATGAATGATGATGATGTTCATGATGTTGATAGTGAGGATGATGATGATGATGTTCATGATGTTGATGGTGATGAATGATGATGGTGATGGTGATGAGGATGATGATGATGAAGGTGATGTGCATGGTGAGGATGATGATGATGTTCATGATGTTGATGGTGATGATGATGATGATGAGGAGCATGGTGATGATGATGTTGATGATGTTGATGTCGATGGTGATGGTTAGGATGATGATGATGATGATGATGAAGGTGATGTGCATGGTGAGGATGATGATGATGTTCATGATGTTGATGGTGATGATGATGATGATGATGTTCATGACATTGATGGTGATAATGATGAGGAGGATGGTGATGATGATGTTCATGATGTTGATGTCGATGGTGATGGTGAGGATGATGATGATGATATTCATGATGTTGATGGTGATGTTGACGATGTTGATGGTGACGATGATGATCATGTTGATGATGATGATGATGGTGTTCAAGGTGATGATGATGATGAGGATGAGGATGACGATGAGGAAGGTGATGATGATGTTCATGATGTTAATGGTGATGATGATGATGATGAGGATGACGATGATGATGAAGGTGATGATGATGATGAGGATGATGATGACGATGAGGAAGGTGATGATGATGTTCATGATGTTAATGGTGATGATGATGATGATGAGGATGACGATGATGATGAAGGTGATGATGATGATCTGGATGGTGATGATGGTGATGAGGATGATGATGATGTTCATGATGTTCATGATGTTCATGATGAGGATGATGTTGATGGTGATGGTGATGAGGATGATGATGATGATGAAGATGACGATGATGATGTTCAAGATGTTGATGGTGATGATGATGATGACGACGATGATGAAGGTGATGATGACGATGATGATGAATGATGATGAGGATGAGGATGAGGATGAGGATGGTGATGTTCATGATGTTGACGGTGATGATGATGATGACGATGATGAAGGTGATGATGATGATGAGGATGATGATGATGATGTTCACGATGTTGATGGTGATGATGAATGATGATGATGATGATGATGAAGGTGATGATGATGATGATGATGATGAATTATGATGATGTTCATGATGTTGATGGTGATGATGATGAGGATGAGGGCGATGATGATGATGACGATGTTCATGATGTTGATGGTGATGATGATGATGATGACGATGATGGCAATGATGGCAATGGTGATGATGATGATGATGACGATGGTGATGATGATGGTGATGATGAAGATGATGGTGATGATGATGAGGATGATGATGATGATGTTCATGATGTTGATGGTGATGATGATGATGATGACGATGATGGCAATGATGGCAATGGTGATGATGATGATGATGACGATGATGATGATGATGATGGTGATGGTGATGGTGATGATGATGATGATGATGATGAAGATGATGGTGATGATGATGAGGATGATGATGATGATGTTCATGATGTTGATGGTGATGATTATGATAAGGATGATGAAGGTGATGATGATGGTGATGATGATGATGATGATGATGAGGATGATGATGATGATGTTCATGATGTTGATGGTGATGATTATGATAAGGATGATGAAGGTGATGATGACGGTGATGATGATGACAATGACGACAAAAACAATAATGTTGTTGTTGTTGATGATGATGATGGAAATGATGGCAATGGTGATGATGATGATGATGACGATGGTGATGATGAAGGTGATGATGGTGAAGATGATGATGATGAAGATGGACATGATGAAGATGATAATGATGATCATGGCGATGTTGATGATGAGAAAGGTGATGATGATGACGAGGAGGGTGATGATGATGATGACAACGATGGTGATGAGGACAATGTTCATGATGATGATGACGACGATGGTGATGACGATGTTCATGATGTTGATGGTGATGATGATGATCATGTTGTTGTTGATGATGATGGTGATGATGAAGCTGATGATGACGACGAGGATGAGGATGATGATCATGATGATGAGGATAATGATGATGGCGATGGTGATGATGATGATGAGGAAGGTGATGATGATGATGATGAATTATTTCACTACAAGAGGGATTTATTATTTGTGTATCATATAAAGCACCTGTGGGAGCATCAGATGTCGCCATTGAACGAGCTAAGGTTGCCACTATTGGCATGATACTGGTGAGCTGATGCATTGTAAAATTGTAGCAGGTCATTAGGGCTACGAAAGAGGTTGCAGTAGGTCACTAGTGGAAATCCCTAGGCATCGTTATGTACCAGATCCCTCTCTCCATCACCAATCAGTGTACAATTAGTAACTAGTTTAATACTAATACTTCTAGTAGTAATAGTATACACACACATTCTATATCATTAGTGTGATACCATTTGATGTATTTTAGAATAATGAACCTACAAACCTTATGTTATATGTGGAGTGTACACCAACTTGAAGAATTGAAGCATTATGTCAAAATTATGTTGGCGCTATTTTTTTGGTTCCCAATATCGCGCACGCGATTTATATGTACATAACGCGCACACGTTTTATTGTTATATAACGCGCACGCGTTTTATTCTTATATAACGCGCACGCGTTTTAAAGTGTTAATTCGCGCGCGCGTTTTGTGAAATTCAAATTTTTATTCCCTCCAAATGATAAGGCCAAGCCTCCACCCATGCTTTCGTGGAATTCCTATGCCTATGTGTCTGCTTTGTACTTTGCTTCGGATTCAACATGCCTGTGCCTTGGAGTATGATAAACCATGGCAAATTCAGCATTATATCCATATTTTCAATATGCTCATGTTTAACGGTTCGTCTGATTGTGCTGCAAACCTCCATTTTTTATGAGATTTTAGAAACAGATATGGTTTTTTTTGCAGATTCTAAATATGTAAATTTTAACAAGAATACATAATTTTTTCTATTTTTTTCTTATTTATCTTCTGTCATCACTCCTCAACTCAAAAAACACACTGGTAGTGTTTCTTCTATAACTTTTTCAATTCTTGATCACTTCAAACAAAAATTGTATGGTGCACAAGTAGACACTAACCTCTACGTTCTATCAAAACTCAATTTCATGATTTTTGCATTAAGACCTTCAAAGGCTGCACCCACAAAACACGTACCATTTTCAAGGTTTTCTCACTTAGACAATTATAAAAATATTATAAAATTACTAATTTAATTTTCGAAAAATAATGCCGCACTAGTGCTATGGGTTCTCTACATGGATGTCAATTTGTGTAGCTTGATTCGATCATTTAGGCCCTCAAAAGCTGCACCCACAAAAACATATACCTTATAATTTCCCTGAAAAATAAAAAGTGCCTGTTAGGAAAAATGAAATTTGACATAGCTATGCAAATTTTCGATACATAAAAGTTATATATTCGGAAAGGTGATTCAAATTCCTACATTTCATGTTTTTTAATCAATGCAAGATATTTTGCATAAGTATCTCAAAAAATCCAAGTTGAGGGATGCCTGATTTTTCAGGTTTCTATTGCATCTAACGCGCCAAAAAGGTCCATCATCTTCTTGCACTCACCCTGAGGCTACTTAGGAGAATGAGGCCACCATGAGAAAGTCTTACCCCACCTTGTTTCATGATTTCATTATGAGGCCTTAGAACACCACGGACGATGTTTTTCTAATCGGGGATGGATGTAATATCCGAAATTTTTGACCTAACACTTATAGGCATGAGACTATTAATTATGATGTTATATTGATGTTTTATTCTGATATGTTGGGTTGAATACCCCACTGCATATGAACATGATGATTTGTTTTATATATCGGGCGTAAGCCAATTATTGATGATATATATATGCTTGTTTGTGTTGGGCATGGACCTTGAAGCACATGATTGATGAGATGTTTTGTGTTGAGCAAGGAGCTCTGGAGCACATGGGTAATTAATGTTTTGTGTTGAGAGAGGAGCTCTGGAGCACATGAGTGCTTACATTTGTGTTGAGCGAGAAGCTCTGCAACACATGAAAAGATAATTGGAAGTGTTCAGAATAATCCCTGGATCCTTCCATGTTGATGTTGAGCATAAGCTCTGGAACATCAAATTCTTGGCCATTGTATCCCTAGGTACTAGTAATAAGTTTGTAACTCCTTATTTTAGCATTGAATATGGGCTTTGGTAAGCACTAGGAGATACTGAAAAGAATTTAATAATTTCTGAGTGAAAACAACTCGAGAAAAATATTGATCTCATCAGAATTATTTTAAGTGATTAAATGAAATTTTGAATTTTTGTATTCTCTTATGGTACTGAAGAACTACCATGTTATACGAGGGAATCCAACATGCAAGGATGTTTAGATTTTCCTATCCTAGTATACCTAACCATATACATATTTGACGTTAATGAAGAAGTGTCATTAAGTCTAGGGATCATGGCATATGATGCCCAAAGACAAATGTTAACGAGTGTTATATTATTATGTATTTTATACATGGTATGTATAAAGAATAAATATAGTAATAATATTAATGATAAAAGAAAAAAAGAAAATCTCCATCCATTATTAGTTATTATTAAAAGACAATAAAAGTACAATACCTACAAAAGTGTAATTAGGAACTAGTTGAAAGTTCCTAAGTTAAAGTATTAAAAATTACCCAAATTAATTAAATAGGGTTAAATGAAGAAATCAAGGTTTCTTGATTTAACTGTCCCTTTGACTAAAAATTTTGTCTACAAAGTCTCAAGAAAGGAAAGACTTGGGCTTCAGATCTATCTTTTGGGAGTCATTATTATGCCTATTTTGCTCTCAAGTGAATTCTTTGAGAGAATTTTCCTTAAAGGAAAAATGAGAACTGATTCAGAACTAATATACCAGATAGGAAACCCTACCTTAGCAAAGCTAAGCTACTTACATGTTGGATTCCAAATCGGGGGGATCCGAATTGAAACTAGGAATGGTTCTGGGTCATGGTTGGGTGGAATGTGGTAGTTCCAAAGTGATTCAGTCATATAACAAAGAGGTTGGGTCTCCCTATGAATTGTGAATGCTTTTTATTTGAGTGTGTATGTTTAGCCATTAAATAATATTCAGATTATAGGTATGATATCCTAGACTGCCTATTCTATTTTTCTAGAATAAAAGCTGGCTGAATTAGGCAAGGTTTCACATTATATGTTCTAACCCTATGTGTTTGATTTCTGCCTAAATATTCTAGGGTTTATAATTTAAATTATAACCCTAGGCTGCACTTTATTTCTTATTCTATATTCAACTAGGGTTTATTCATTTAGTTTACTTCTGCAATTTTAATTCCTTTATAAATGTTTATCAAGGGTTTTTCACCCTAGTTTTATTCTTGTATTACATTTACTATTGAAATAATGTTAATTGCAAACTAGGTTTTATTTAGATCTCTTACCTATATGTTCTTTGGCCTATTTATTGTATTGACAGATTTCATTTGTCAACAGAGTCATGCTACAATTAAAATCTAGATTTAACTTAGTATATTTTAATTCTAATAAGAAGAAAACTAATTAAGTATACTATTAGTATATAATGAATATACTACTGGTAAATATATATATAGTCTAATAGTTATAAAATAGAACTATAAATCTAATCTATCAGGACAATTTAAATCTAAGATAAAAACCAGCGAAGACCCTTCAAGGACCGCTTAAACAAATCTATGCTAAATACCAAATCATGTCCATTAAAATAAACATTAGCATCATCACATAAACATTGCAAGTATCGAAACCATTCATTGGTTTATGATCTAGTCCCATCTAATATTACTCACAACCATCATATAACAATAATCGAAATAACATAACAGTAATGAAATAAAGAACCATGTAAGTGCAACAAGGTCACAGGAGCGAATCGTGTGGACACTCAGGGTGCCCAAATAAAAACCACATTATTATCTATACTAACTATAAATAACAATACCATCATCAAAACATTAATAAAATGATTGCATACATTATAAACCATGCCATTTTAAAATTTTATAATATGCATAACAAGAATCACTACCATACATCGCAAGGTCAAAATTTCAACCACAATATTATCTTTTAAACACATAAATTGTATATTAACTAATAAATCGCACCCAGGTAATAGGAATGAATCCTATAGACACCCAATTCTTTTTCACATACATAACACACATTGCTTCTTTTATAAACAACCATAATAACGTTTATGCATAATAATCCATTTACAAACCCTCTTCACAAGTAATGACCTAGGATCAAATTCATGTAGGGTCTTAAATACTTTACCCAATCCATGCGGTGTCATTTCAAAAGCAGGCTATATATTCACACTAATATTCTATTAAAGAGGTCGTAAGACCCTTATAAACCATACATGCTTTAAATACTATAAACAAATCAATAGTAAAACCAATTTGTTACCAAGAGGTTGTGAGACCCTCCCATTTGCACCTACACTGTAATCACAGCCCAGGCCACTTAATTAAACACACAGTCCAGTAAAATAAACCATTAATTATCTACACCCTGTCAACGATGAGACCTACAACAACACTATCAACCCAAGTTGTATATCCATGATTAATTACATTCCCACATTATACTTTAAAAGTCAACTGTAAGTCTAAAACCCCTTCGCTATCGCATCCATCATGGAGAGTACCGATGCCGTCTAAGGTGTGGCCCCAAATCGATATCACTGAGAGGGTATTCATCATTTCTAACTATTAAAAATCAACAAAGGAAAATACTATGTAATTAATAACCCAAGATCGAAACACAACATTATAATAAACCCAATGCTTATAACAAAGGAAAAATATACACAATACCAGTTTTTATAAAGCATTGCAAAACGTAAACATAGTATGTATTCACAAGTCAACATTTTATTACATTAACATAATTTATCCAATCAAACTGCTTACGGTGTTGCACCATTGCAAGTAATGTTGCTTCCATGGCCAACTTACATCTTCAAACAGTAAACAAAATTATACATAGAGCCTACCGAGTGCTCCAAGTTTTTCCTCACGGATAAACATCTTAAATAATTACAAGCACCCAATTCTTTTTAAACTCATACCCCAAGGCCAACATAGCCCCATAACTTAAACCCCAACTATGACCAATTAAAAATCTAGTCTTAGATCCATGAGGTGGCAAGTATCAACATGTTTAGCAGGCTTACCATAATGGTAATGCTATCCCATGGCTCACATTCATGCTATGAATCCCACATCTTCTCACCAGCACTGTCACCTGCAACCACAAAACAATAGGAGGGATGAGAAGTATGAAGGCTTGAGTCAGCCACAAACAAACATCAAATGTTGTGAAGCTAAACGATATCATACCTTCGAAGTTGCCTTCACCCACTACGCAGAGCTGAGACCAAACAATCAACAAAGAAAGCAAAATGACCAAAGTCCATCGTGAGCGAATCCCTAAGGTTGGCCTCCCACAAAATCCAAGGTGAATTAATGGCGCCAGCCTATGAACCATTATCAAACTTCCAAAACCCACTCTTCTATATTTTCAAGTCGACCCAGTAACCATTGTCTCCATTTTATGCAGGAGCATTAAAAACCCCAATGTGTAGCATTTAAACCATAATATATATTCACCACCCCAAATTCTAATGCAAGGTATAAAGTATTATATGCATCGTGTACAATAGGATCTAAGCCTTATAATGAATAACTTATAATGAATAATAAGTTTCACCTAGATAATTAGTCTAGGTCTTAAAAGGAATAATCATGGTTATTACCTTGTCGCTAAACCAAGTCTGTATGGTACAATAATAACAATCGGTAGGTGTCACTAGCTGCGAGTGTAAGTACACCTGCATGTAAAAAAGTTAAGAGTGCCTTAGTTCAAATAGAACTAAGTAAGCTAGCTAGACAAGTAGAAACTTTACCTCTCAGACAATTACATGGGAGAACTAGTCCTGCCACTCCGCCCACTTTGTTTCCAAGAACAAAGATATGTTAGAACCATGTAAATAATAAGTAAACACAACCTGAAATTAGCAAAGGATATAATCAAGTAACTACACATACACAACAATGCATAACCATAAGAATAATGTAGTAATCGGCATTATGACATCTGAAGTAAAGCACAGTAAGAATCATAGCTAAAAGTAAGATGATAGAACGTAAGAACAACTTATGAACAAATAGTGGTACATTCAGTGTACGTTATGTTCCGCTAGTTCAATAATGTCCAGCATAGGTAGTTTTTACTAGCTTAATAAAAAAAAATTATTTTCAATTTTTTGGGACATTACAATATATAACATATGCAATTGGATTATTCCCAACATATCAAACAAATCATCATTTTAATATACAGTGGGGTATTAGACCCAATATATAAAATAACACATCAATGTAAAGTCATAATCAATGGGGCTTATGCCCAAAAGTGTTAGGTCCAAATTCAAGATATTACATCCCTCCCCGCTTAGAACAACACCATCCTTAGTGTTCTAGGAACTCAAAATGAAATCATGAAACAAGGTGGGGTAAGCCTTTCTCGTGGTGGCTTCATTCTCCAGAGCAACCTCATCGACCTCAAAGTTCTTACATTGCACTTTCAACTGGACTATGGTGCACTTCTTGAGCTTCACCTCTCTCTTCTCCAATATATGAATGGGTTCAGGGGAAAAATCCCCTTCAAGTTCCAGCTTTAATAAGTTCCAAACAATAACATGTTTAGCATCATAAACATATTTATTTAATTAAGATGCATGGAACACATTATGGAGTTTTATGTAAGCGGGTAATGCTAGTCCATATGTCATTGGCCCTCTCTTGGCCAGTATCTCAAATGGTCCAATAAACATGGTTTCCTATGTGATATTGTTTATCTTTTCTTTTCTTATCTAATCCACCAGTCTATCCCAAGTAACCGGCGTTCTACACTTCTATCCAAAGATTACCTCAAAGGGACTCATCTTGGCGAAATTCTGGTATCTGTTGTTATATGAAAACTCTGCAAGATGTAGGTACTCTTCACACTTGGAGGGATTGTTCATGACATACATCCTAAGCATGTCCTCTACAAATCTCATTTACCCATTCTATCTTCGCGTCTGTCTACGGGTGATATGGAGTACTAAAGTTCAATTGCATCTCCAATCCGGAGAATGAGGATCTCTAAAATTTCCTGGTAAACTTGGTATCTCTATCTGAGATGCTTTCCTTGGGTATCCCATGAAATCTAAATATCTCATTCAAGAAGATATCGGCAATGTGTATTGCGTTGTAGGTCGACTTCACTAGAATGAAGTGTGTTGATTTTGACAATTTGTCAACTACTACAAAGATATAATCATTTTTTTCTTGCTCTTAGGTAGAGCTGTGATAAAATCCATATTAATAACCTCCCACTTCCATTTCGAAATGGGTAATGGCTGCAGCAAACTCGAAGGATGTTGGTGCTTAGCTTTGACCAGCTGGCATTCCTAACATTTTGTGACAAAGAATGCTATGCCAACATTTAAATAAGCCCGGAAAAGTGTCTCTTCATGAGGGATATCATCTTTTGATATCCCAAATCCACTGAGTAGGGTTTCCAATGAAATTTTGTGAGGATTTTGGATTGAATGTCCACTCCTTGTAGAATGTACACTCTCTCCTTCGACCACAACAGTCATGTTTCATCTACATTGTACACTTTTTGTTGTTGAAACAATGTGTCCTCTTGGACCTTCTTGAGGATTTAAACATAGAAAGGGTCAACTCTATTAGGCATTCCAATCCTTTCATGTAAGTCTGAATCGGTTCAACTTAAAGTCACCTCATATATCATATGAGTTCGTTGGCTCAAAGCATCATTAATATTATTCTCTTTTCCCTTTATATGCTTTAGCTCGAAATGGTACTCACTAAGGAAAGCCAACCATCTAGCTTACCAGGTATTCTGATTCAGTTGCTCGAATAAATATTTCAGACTAATATTGTTTGTTTTCGAAAGGAATTTCCTTCTGATGAGGTAGCTCCTCCACATCTTCAAGGCATGGATGATGTCCGCTAACACAAAATCATCGGTGGGGTAGTTCTTCTCATGCTCTTTCAACTTTTGCGATTCATAAAAGATCATGTAATCGTTCTGTAGGAGGAATCCTTTGAGCACTTCCTTGATTGCATCCATGGAAACAATGAAATCCCCATCAAGATCTGCAATTCACAGTATCGGTGCGGTCGCCAAAAGTTGTTTAATCTTTTTAAAACTTTCCTCACACTTGGTCATCCATAGGAACTTATTTGCCTTATTTTTCAAAGCGGTCATGGGACAAGCTATCCTCGAGAAGTTCTCAATGAAATTTCGATAATAACCGGCAAATCCAAAAAAGGATCTAATGTTGGGGACACTATTAGGGGTACGCCAATATTCTATGGAATTAATATTTTTTTGTCCCACATCTATCCCCATCTCGGATATGATGTGAGCCAAGTACTGTATTTGTGGTTTCTAAAACTCACATTTACTAAACTTGGCATAGAGTTGGTGTTCTTGTAACACCTGTACACTTTTTGGAGGTGTTCCTTATGCTCCTCTTTAATCTTAGAGTAAACTAGGATGTATTCTATAAATACCAAAAAAAAAATTATCCAGTTATTTACTAAATATACTATTCACCATACGCATAAAGTTTGCAGGTGCATTGGTTAACCCGAATGGAATCAATACAAAATCGTAGTTGTCATACCTTGTATGAAATGAATTTTTGTGAATATCCTCATTGTGAATCCATACCTAATGGTAGCCAAATCACAGGTTGATCTTCAAAAAGATCTTGGCACGTCCTACTTCATCGAACAAGTCATTGATCCTAGGGAGTGGGTATGGGTTCTTGATAGTCATCTTGTTAAACAAATGATAATCGATGCACATCCATATCATACCATCCTTATTCTTTACAAAAAATATCAGTGCTCCCTAAGGGGACACACCCGGTTGGATATGTCCTTTCTCAATCAACTCCTACAACTGTAGCTTGAATTCCAACTCATGCGGTAAGGTGATTTTGAATCCAAAACTGATCCTGTAGTCAATTCTATGGAAAAATATAAGTCTTGTTTCAGTGGTAATTTTGGGATTTTCTCAGGAAAAACATCCCTGAAGTCTACAAGAACGGGAAATACCTCTATGTGTTGTTCTCTTTCAACTTCTATGTCTTAGATTTTCACTGCAAACTGCTTGCATTGTTTCCTAAAGCACTTCATTTCTTGTAAAGTGGACATCTGTCTTACGGAAACTTTCTTAGGTATTCCTTGAATCTTTACTTGATTCCCTTGGTTATCTGTATAGAAAATTTACTTGTGTAAGCAATCGAGCGTGAAATTTTGTTTCTCCAACCAGTCCATGTCGATGAGGATATCATACAATCCTAAGGGTAGGATGTTCAGGTTTAATCTAGTAGGAAAATAATTCAGGTTTACCTCAGAATATTTAAATAATTCTGAAACTTTATGTTTCATACTGATGGCTAATTGCACCAGCCAAGGTTTACCATGTTTAACTTTTCCAAGTTTACATACGTCAACAATTTTAGGAGATACATAGCTTCGACAAGCACTGGGGTCAATCAGTATTGAAATAGAAGTGTTTAAGATTTTACCTTCTATCTCAACCATGGTAGCCTGATTGTATACCTTTCGGCCATCCAAGGCCACATAAATCGATGGTGTTTCAACTATGTCCTCTAAACTTGGTTCTTCTTGTAAGTTGTGCAAGACCCCATTGGTCTTGTTCTTACAGTCTCTGACATAATGAGGCCCTTGACATTTCCATCATTTGATTTGCGGTGGGGAACACTTGCTCCCCCATTTTCTACGACCTTGTTAGCATTTGGACATTAGAGGAAATTTTAATTCAAAATGGGCCTCCTAAGAAAAATAATAAAATAATAGTAAAAATAATAAAATAATATTTATTAATTTAAGATGAAGAAAAGAAAAAAACTACTTTTTTTTTGTATTTTTGACATATCTCCCTGTGATTTTGCTCAAATTTCATTCAATAGAACTTCCTGGATGCAGAACTAAATTCCACATCCAACGCGTACCTACTCAGCATACTTTTGACGGAACCCGCTACCCCAAACAACAAGAAATACCTGAAAAAACGTGATGTTGGCATCAACATCACGTTTTTTTAGGTATTTCTTGTTTTTGGGGTAGCAGGGACCATAAATAGTATACTTAGTGGGTACTCGTTGGATGCGGAATTTAATTTCACATCCAAAGAGCTCTTCGGATAGAAATTTGACTAAAACCAGAAGGAGATATGTCTAAAATACGAACAAAAAAGTAGTTTTTTTATGATACCTATCCCCAAATTTATATTAAAAAAATGTTTAATACCTTTATGGTATTTAAAATTTAAAACAATTTGATGGGCTAACGCATGATGACATGGAATTTGAATTATGGTTAAAATTCCCATTTTGAGTTGAAATTTCCTCTAATGGTTTGTACATATGGCTTTGTACCTATTTTGTTGAAGTTCTTGTTGGGTGGAAAACTGTTGTTCTATTTTCTTTACAAAGGTGGGTTGAAACCTTGTTTGATGTTGTATGAGAAGGTTCTAGACCTATCTCTAATTCTATTAATGTTTTCTTTCCTCAGTTTTCCATGCTCATAGAAAATCCTTGCTTTGTGTGAGGCGGTGTTAAAATTTTTAGGCATGTCAAATTCAATCCTTTCCCGAAAGTTGGGAAGAAGACATCCTAAAAACTGTTGTATTTTTACTTTCTCATCCTTGATGTATTAGATGTAATAAAACAGATCCTAAAATTTGTTAATAAAAGCATCCATAGTCATGGATCCCATACGTAACTCATGAAACTCTTTAACCTTTGTATCGAAGAACCTTTTTCACATGTATTTTTTTGAAAAATCTTGCAAAACATACTCCGTCGTATTTCTCTTAACTCATTTAACTTGGTATGCTTCAAGTCTCTCCACCATATAGTTGCTTTTCCATTTAAGTTATAGATGGATACGTGATCTTTCATTACTCTAGAGTAGTTATGAACTCAAAAATATTTTCTCATACCCAGAAGCCATTCTTCAACTTTCTCCCTTGTGTTTATCTCTCCTCACTACAACAAATATTGGAATTAGTGTCGCATTTAGCGTCCCTTTTTAGTGTAATTTCTTTTACATTGAGTGGTCAAACTAGATGCTAAATGGGATGCATCATGGACAAAACTTAAAGAATCTCAAAAATATCTTTTTTTGCTTCCTAGATAGCATCCTTTATGACATCTAAAATAGCATCTATTTTTTTTCTTCCATAATAGCATCCAACTTTGCTTCCTAAACAATGTTGAGGCTTGCTTCCTAAATAATGTCATATTTTGCTTCCTATGAGTGTCTACTTTTTCTTCTTAAATGGCATCTTGGTTAGCACCATATTTGCATCCTTAATAGCACCATGTTAGCATCCAAATTATCATCCATTATTGCATCCATTTTTTCTACCACTTTAGCATCCTATTTTGCACTATGTTTTACTTCCAAATATGTGCCAATTTTCACTTCCAAATTTGCACCAATTTTTGCTTCCTTTTTTGCATTTTTTTTGCTACCAAAATGATGCCAAATAATTCTTTGATTGTTGCACCATGTTTTGCTTCCTATGTAGTGCCATGTTTTCCATCCAAAAGAACATCTTATTTTTCTACCATATCAATGCCATGTTTGGCTTCATCATTAACAGCACATGTTGCATCCTTTTAAATTTCTAGTTTCATGTCTTATTTTACTACCATATCAACACCATGTTTGGCTTCATCATTAGCGCCACATGTTGCATCCTTTTTAATTCCTAGTTTCACGTCTCTCATTTTTTGGTCACTAATTTGGGCGTTTTTCGTAATTTTATATAAGGATTTTGGTCATTTTGTTGGGTCACTTGTCTCTCATTGTTTGGCCACTTATCTATTATTTTTTTCTTACTAATTTGGTTGGTTTTAACTGATATTGTCATATCATTAGGGCATGGAGGAATCGAACCACCAATCTCCTGCTTATAAGGTAGGCGCTCTTCCATTGAGCTAGCGCCCTTTAATAAGTTGGGAACCTAACTTACAAAGTCCTCTATAATGGTAAAAAATATAAATCACAACTTTGTGTATCTAATGATCGGGAAAGGATGATAGATTGTGTAATTTCACAATATATGATCAAGCAGGTTATGAAATCCATAAACCTTTTATAGGAATTTTAAACAAAACACAAGAAATAGGCTTAATGGGATTGTAAAAATCACTATTCCCTAGAAAACATAAGTGTACCACTATATGAGACCTATCAACAACAATTACCTTAGTGAGGATGCCAAGGATATAGTAGATAAGCATGATCATCCTATAGCAATGTATAAGTGGAGCAATAAGGATGTTGTACATGATAATGTAACCTTTATTTATTTCAATGTATCAAATTTGAATCACATGTGCTAAATATAAATAACCCAAAGATCCTTAACCCTTGACTCCTTTGGAATTCATACAGAAGACCCAAAATCACCCAAGGAACTTTTGATAAGTTATGCTACAAAGAAGTTTGGATAGAGATTGAAAGCCTATAAATCTTTTCCATTTGCTTTGTATGCTAGTAAACTTTCCCACATCTTTATCCCTCTTGTCCCTAATAAAAACACAAAGTCAAAGTCTTAAATATGGAAAATATCTATATTTTCATTTGCTTTATATGTTGGTAAAATTTCCCACATATTTACACCTCTCATTCTTCTTAAAACACAAATGTCAAGTGCTTAAATTTGTTTCCAAATCTTACAACTATTACTCCACAAATATCAAAACATAAACAATGGCAAGATTATGGTTTCAATGACCAGAAGCTAATACTTACAAGCACCTCGACAACCCAAATATCCTTAACCCTTCGCTTCTTTGGAATTCATACAGAAGATCCAAAATCACCCAAGAAGCACTTGATAAGTTATGCTACAAAGAAGTTTCGATAGAGATTGAAAGCCTATATAGATTTTCCATTTTCTTTATATTCTAGTAAAAATTTTCACATCGTTATCCCCCTCATCCTTCAGAAAAACACAAAGCCAAAGTCTTAACTATGGAAAATCTATATATTTTCATTTGCTTTATATGCTGGTAAAATTTCCCACATATTTAGACCTCTTATCCTTCTTAAAACACAAATGTCAAATGCTTTAATTTGTTTCCAAATCTTACAACTATTACACCACAAAGGTTCAAACATAAACAATAGCAAGATTATGGTTTCAATGACTAGAAGTTGATACTTACAAGCACCTCGACAACATTCAATAAAGAACATAAGCATACCCAGTCTTTTTTAGTACAAAGTTGATGCTTATGCTTTGTGATTCATCTAGACATAAGTCGGCACCTTAAATCTCTAACAAATACATATTAAAAATACCAGGATAATGAAAAATCATGTTATCTCTTTCCAGGACTACAATGCATCTTCCTATATTTGCAAAGTCATCTAACATTTTAAACATGAGATGATGAATATAAGATGTTTACATGTTCTGATTAGACTAGATATTTTATAATACTCCCATGGTTTCTAAATCACAATTGCAGAAATCCTTAGCAAAAAATTAACTGGATCTTTTAGACCAATCTCTTCTGTATGCACACCCTACGACCATTTATATGACAAGAGAAAAACCTGTAGAATAGCATAGGACTTCAAATTTTGAAATGAATACTTGAATGTCCCGATTATCTCGTTTGTAGAATAGTTGATAGAATCAAATGTAGAAATTTATTACTTGAATGTCCCGATTGTCTCATATGTATAATAGTTGACATAATCAAATGTAGAAATGAGTTCTTCAATACTGTCCCTACTAAGAAAGATTCCAAATAAAAACTATTTGGCAAACTCAAATCCAAATTATAAGTAGCCCAAAATGCAACAAAACTTTTAGCTGATCAATTTAGCACTCTGCCCTTCTCCTAGTAGATTTTAAAGCTTCTAGAATATAACCTATGTTTTCAATTACAAGGTAAAACTTGAAATAAGATCATCTAACTATGGAGAGGCCTTATTTGATTTAGAAACCCCGGATAGATTGTAAGCACTTTGGCTAACATGATAGAACGTTAACACCATTAAAAAGATGAACAAAAAAAATTCCTCTGAATGAATGGCATGGACAACAAACCTCAATTCAAACACAACATTCAAGCCACACAGATATAATGGGAATGTCACCAAGATTACTGCCATTGCAAGACAAGACTAGCTACTACCATTTAAACCTATTTCACAATATTAGGAAACTGAACTTGATAACAAAGACCACTTTTACATGTAGCAATATATAAGAATATTCAAGACTAAGGATATAATGGAAAAACTAAGGTACCATTAATACTAAATATGGTCTAGTTGAGGAACAAGCATAAGAAGAAAGTATAAATCAATAAAATTTCTTCTATAAGATAGATGCAAAAGGGAATTATATTAAAAATAGATAGGTTAATCAATAAGAACAGAACTATCAGAAGACCAATTATATACATTTAATGTTATTTTATAAAACAAACCAAATTTTACTCTATGAAAAAGATACCAAAATTTTGACCCTAAAATCATCCCACCACCTGAGTAAAGAGATTGCTTAAATAATCTGATTCTCTCTTCTACAACTTCACCCCTAAAAATATTATTTTTATTTTGTTTGGTTTGGTATATTTTCCCCATGAATATAGCGTATACCATTAGATTCATGATGTATTATGGAAAAGTACAATGAACATATTATCATACAACCATACACCATCAAACAACTTACAAAAATATACAAAGAATAACTCTAGAATATACCATGTAATGTTAAAACTTAACAACTTCAATGGAATAAAGGAAGAAAAGTTGTAAATCAAAAGAAAAAAATTCAGCCAATTAAAACATATCTAGATAGTATTAAGCCATTAAAAACTACAAATATGTACACAACAATGCAAGTAAGCATATACCTAAAAACCAATCAATTGAATTAAACCTATTCTGTAATGCAATGTATTTGTCTTGCGACCAAGCACAACAACTCAAGTGGACTCCTCGAGATTGAATACAAAGAAAAGAAATCACTCTCTTTACACCAATACTAGGCTAAGATACAACCAAAAGGTCAAAAGCAAAGGCTTAAAGTTAAAAGGCATGATTTGGAACCCCTAAGGTTTCAGCTACAATGCATGCTCTAACTATTGTAACCATCAGATGAATTGAACAAATTCATGCATGTACATTTCTAGAGTTGGCCGAAAAATAGGTAGTAAACCTGTCAACTTCTAATGTTGGTAGAGCATAAGAAAACATGGATTTATAAACTTTTCCATTTCAATCTTTACTTGCTTTTTGGAATCCGTAAAACTATACTGAACATTTCAAGTTATTTTTTCAGTACTTCCAAGGTTCTATACCAAAAATTCTATGCCCACAACAATACCAAACATTCTATGCTGACGAATGTAACATCTACATGAGGAAAAGATGATTTTACCAATAACAGTTCAATATCTTACATCCAATCCTCAAATATTCCTCATATTGATAGCAATAGTAAGAGGGAATCACAATTTTCCCTTCAACTGCATCCCTTGTTTTGGCCTTCAAAATCAAGTTAGGCATTTGGCAAATGTATCTAGGTTTGCTCATATTTTGCCATCGTAAGTGAGATACAAGGACATGCATTGTTGGGCCTGTGTTTGCAATTATTTTCCTTTATTTTTATTTGGAGGATGGATAAATCACCAACATTACCTTAATCACTTCGCATACCTAGGGAAAAATGGCCTTTCTAGACTTTGAAGAGAGGGATTACTCGATGCAAAGCATAGGAAAAAATTTAAAGACTGTATAGGGTCTAAAGAACTTTAAATACCATATTTTTCATGGGTTATCAAATATTTGTGAGGCTTGGTTTACCTAGTGGTACATCTCTCTATGTAAATCCTGTATTGAACAAAGCCGCATGCAAGCTGAGTTACTCTTCCCTTAAACATTTTGGTTATAAATGTCACCTGAAGGGCAATAGGAAAGTAATTCAGTTTCTTCATTTGTGTTTCAATTCAACTTCTAGGTTGTCTCCAATAACAAAAAAATATGGGAATTATTTAAATTACAACAGAGTGGGTTGTCATCAGTTAAGGGTTTCTATAGGGGTTGAAGAATTAAATGAAGAACAGTCTAAGGGTGGATTTTCTGAAGCCATCATTCAATTGGAATGCATGGCACAAGATCGTGATGATATACTAGAGGAAATGAAGAAGCAGAAGCAACTATCTACTCGTGACTTACATTTGGTTTTAGTATACTTTTCCCAAGAAGGAAGGGATTCCTGGTGTGCCCTTGAATTTTTTGATCGGATGCGGTGAGGTGATCAAGTAGACAACGAGACCATGGAGCTAATGTTGTATATTATGTTCAATTGGTTGAATAAGATAGTAGTAGAAGGTAATTATGTTGAAGAAGTGCAGTGCCTCTTGGGAGAGATGAAGTGTGTTGGGTTGAAGTCAAACTATGACATTGTTGAAAAGATGATATACATGTATTGGGACAGAGGTAAGATTTCATAAGCTATGAAGTTTGTCAAGTACTTGCTACAAACTGGTAGGGTTGTGACAAAAGAGGAAAAGGATCAAGACCCATCAAGCCATCTCATGTGGAAGATGTCAATGGATGGATAGTATCAAGAAGCTATTGAGTTGTTATTTGAGCTAAAAAATTGTGGGCTAATACCCAAGATTTACAGCTATGTTACTGCTTTAGTCATGTTTGTGATGGAGCAAAACCAGTTTACAAGGGTTGTCCACAAGCTCAAGGTCTTTCAGAATAAAGAGAAGGTCGGTGAACTTGAGGAAAATGATTTGGATCTCCTTGATGCATATCTAAGAAATATTCATGAAAAAGGGGAAAAACTTACAAAATGGGAAATCGAGGAAAATGCACCTGAGTTTATGGGAGTAATTCATGAGAAGTTGCTTTCCATGTACGATGTTTAAGTCAGAGGCATTGAAGTTGAGCATCACTTATGGAAAATTAAGCTTGTTGGTAGGGAGCCATCAACTCAGACATATGACATTGTATTAGCAGTTTCTGCAGTGGAGAAAAATTTGGTGGAAGTGGAAAGATTGATGGATGGAATGGAATTTGTTGTCAAACCACATAGAAAGAAAAAAATTTCATGTTTAGTCCATGGGTATGTGAAAGGTAAGGATTTTGAAGAGGCAGAGGCTGCAAAAACACTTATTAATATTCTCGACAAAGGACTATCCTCTGAAAATCTAGAAATAATAATGGTTCTTAAGGGTTTGCAGAAAAGCCTGCAAAAAACAGGTCACCTTGAACTATACCTTAGACTTTCTAAGCACCTTTCAGATTCAGGTTTGATCAAGCCTTTCCTTATATATTTGAATATAGATAAACTTTGTATTATAAGAATGTTGTGAGCCAGAAAAGTTAAAGATTGGAATTTCAGACCCAATCTAGATTTTGTTCCAGATGTATCTTGATACCATGGAATACAAAATGCAGTGCATAGGTGTGAAATTTATGTTTCTGTATATTTATGTTAATGGAAAGCAAACAAGTTTTCTCATGATTGAGAAAAATCCCGTTGAATTTGTATTATTGTCTCTCTCTTACTGGTAATATACTAATATTTTATATTTTTATTTTTGATAAATTGGATACTTTCTAAAAGTAACTTCAACAATTACACCAGTCATCCCTCATATCACCTATGAGCTAGCATCAAGTAATATGAATCATATATCAAAACTGAATTATGTGAGTTTCCGTTCGTCAAAATATTATAGAAATAAAATACTTGAAGTTCAATTCAAACCTTGATTGAATAATGAATCTACTATAGTATTAATCTCTCTATAAACATGTGAAAAGGATATTTGTATTTGTATTAAGTGTTGAGATGTTGTATTAAGTTTCAGAGCTGAAAGAGACGCTAATAAAAGTTACCAACAACTGCTTGCTCCAATACAAGAGAAGATTTCTGTATCTAGATTTGGATTACTGGCATACCTAGTGATGGGGGAACAAATGACAATATATGAGTTGTACCTGCAACATTTTCCATAGTGGCATCTTCTAGTAACTCCAAATCTTCTAGATCCTGTCCTCCTTCATCATCATCCTCTCCTCTCACTTTTGTATCATCTACCACCACAACCTCACCATTTTTTCCTTCAACTTCAGCAATGTCAAGGTTTTCACCCCAATTGGCTTCAACTCCTTCACCCTCTTCCTCATGGAATGCACCCAAATTTGCTTTAGCTCCTTCATCCTCTTCATCATGGACTCCTTATGTGTGTGGAGAATCAATTTTCTAGTGAAAAGTGTGTCATTGCATGAGCCTTGGAAGTGCCTCGTAAATATGAAGTTACTGGCGAGGGTTTTTATCCATATATAAATTCATATGGGCTTATTTTTGTAGCACTGTGGTAAGTGTATGGTACCACCACTCGACAAGGGTAGTCATTACTCCCATCAGTGTGGACTTTTTTAAGCAAAGCATTGTAAATAGGTTTCTAAGCACTTCTTAACCTTTTTTTACTAGCCATCAGTTTTGGGATGGTACATAATGCTCGTTTTCAACTAGGTACACTCAATTTTAAACAACTCCTTCCAAAATTTCATATTAAATGTGGAATCCTAGTGCAACATAATGGAAATTAGAATTCCATGTAACTTAAAAATATAATCCATGAATACTTGGGAAACTATGGATGGTGTAAATGGGTGTGATAAGAAACAAAAAAAAATCACATTTAAAAAGGTGTAAACTACTACCATGACTGGAGTTGTTACAAACTTAAAGGAAAATCCTTTAAAGGAGTCCAGGAAATCAGATAGGAGGTAAGGCAAGTGCTAGTAAGAAAAGAATAACCCAGAAGAAAACAATATAGGATGAGAAAAGGGAGGTTGTTGCTACCCTAGTAAAAATGGGACAGCAAAGAAAATTCCTCTCAAACCTCAAGTAGGGATCCCCTCAAAAGATAATAAGGATCAGATCATTTGACAAAGAGATAGAGCCAAGTCCCAAGTGGTAAAGAAACTAGAAATTGTTCCACAAATTCCTACCATGGATAGTGTAGAAGAAGCCATCCATTCTAGCCCAGCAAATAAATTTTAAGAAAATCATGGGGTAGAACACACAAATAAAAGTGAATTCAATACTAAGGACCTTATTACTCAACTAGAATAAGTACACTCCTTGTATAGAAAAAATTTAAAGAATCTAGAAATTAAATAGAAGGTACAAGAATATAATTTTCTCTACCACGTCATGAGCAACAAATTTCAGATTTACAATAAAAGTTTTAAATCATTTGAAAGTAGGATTAAACAACCTTAGGATAAAAATTTGGAATTAATACCAAAACTGGAAAGGAAAAACAAATATATTGAAAGCAGTGTTGATAACATTGATATATTGGAAGCATCAATTACCAAAGTTGTTGAGGTTGCAAAAGATATGGGGTAACAATTATTTCAAAGTTAGAGGCCTTGAAACCTTCCTAGTTCCTTGAACCTTCAGTACCCATAGATGCAGGTTTTCTCACATTCTTATCTTCTTTTCTCCTCCCTTCATAAATTTTATGCATTCGATATTGGACATAAATCATACCTTCTTCTAACCTCAATCACAATGTTATCAAACACCATATCTAGATGAGCAGGGCATAGATCAAAGGGTTGGTCATCATGCTATAAAAACACCTTCTCCTACATCTCTTCTTCCTCTTACCTCATGAAAAAACCAATTGATTCGCGGGGGAGGGAAGTCTTTAGACATATTTATATTAAATTGAGGTGGAACAACATATTGATATCCATGAGATAATCAACGTGCTCTTCAACACCTTGCTTATCATACTCCTCATAATAGGGAGGGGAGGTTAATTATTCATGTTCTCTAAAGGTATGTGTCAAATTTGGACCCCTTATTCTATTATATATTTACATCACATTAGGATCCCTTCTGAATTGAGTCTAGTTTTTGACAATATTATTTTCCAAATCCCCCGGAGCAGGCCCCAAAGAGGAGTGGGAAAACATTCCTTGATTTAACTTGGTTCAATTTTGATATTATCATAGGGAATAGAAGCACATATATTATAAATGTATTTATTTTACTAATTGAGTCTTTGAAGCATGGGACTTTACCTGAATTCTTTGTTATTATGACATTTTGACAAAATAGGAAGATGAGTTGAGATTCTGTATATTGAAAAATTTTGAGATTTTGAACTGAGATTCTGTATATTATAACCCACTTTTCCTTCTTTTATAGATAGAGAAATAAATGGTTTTACAAATATAGAAAGCCTGAATTTAGACGAACCCAAAATATTAAATTTAGCTAGAATACATCATCAATATTTTATTGAGTGGAAGAAATACAAATTACAATGCTCTAGTGCAAAACCCTAACTGCTAATCACTAGGTTTGTCAAAAAACTGAATGAATACAATCACCCACTTTGCCTTCTTTTATAGATCAAGAAATCAAGGGTAGATACCATATATGAGTAGCAATGAGTAATGAAATTTCAAACCCCAATCCATAACCTTTCTAGAGTAACTTGTCCAAACATATCAGAACTGGACTATAATAAGGATGGCATTTCCATCTCCAAGGTCTCTGAATTCAACATACATTCTAGACTTCACAAATGCAATTTACTCACCTACTATTATTAGAACACCAAGTAAATTGTGAGCCCAATTACTACAACCAAAACACCAGGTATTATGAGTTAAAAAATTAAAGAAGAAAAAAGAAAAGAGAAATAATCTTCATTTGATAACAATAATTTTTGAGTCGGTAACATTGAATGCAATTTGATGTCATTCAAATCCATTATATGTCATTAGGAAGGGATAGAAAAAAGTAGTGAGGAGTAAGGGATAGAATAAGAAGGTGAGGAATAAGTATTTGTTTCCTCATCAATCCTTGATAAGGAATGAATACACTTCTTGGTGCTGTCATAGAGTGAATCCCTAGGGGTAATTAGTTCTGGCATCCTACAGGTGACCTAGGAGGTGCTCCGGAACAGACAAATGAGACTCTCCTCATATTTGAGGCCAATGGAAATATGGTTTTGGTGAATACACTTATCAATGGGGACCCTACTTAGCAACAAGTAGGATTTCATACCCCACATAGGATGGGTGGCATACCAACATATATAGTGTCTAGAAAACATGTGTATTACATGTAGATAGGAGATAAGACAAATGAATTATATATTCTCACCTATGTTGGGAAAGGGGGTTGGTTGCAATGCCATCTAGAAAAATTATTCTCTAACAAAATGATGTGTTTTTAATGCAACAAAGATACATATTAAAAAAAAGGCCTCTGGAATATTTTTGTGCAACTATGTTTTCATACAAAAACATTGTTATGAGTTCTCTTTACTAGCATGTACTATATATTATTTAAGGGGTGTAATGTAGGGTGTTATTCTATACAAGCATGTACTTGTTGGTACCGACTCACTAAGAATTTTATGTTTCATTACTTCATAACATCAACATGTGTTGAAACTTATGATTTTCCTATTCTATGGGGTTGAAGTGATATTTTTAAGTAAGATACGATAGATATAAACCATCTTAGGGTTTTGGTCACATGGTGTTAATATTGTTTCAATTATAGTATAAATGAGAAATTTTGAAACGAATATTTATATCTTTCTTTTATCTCCTTGTCTAAACATTACAATTGTGGAAGGTTGTGGTTTGATGATTGTGCATTGACCTCAAACATTTAAAAATAAAGATCCTCAAACATTTAAAAATAAAGATAAACCAAAAAATGACCTACATATATTGAGTACTTTTTTTTTAACTTTTAGGTGGACATTTAGCGCTTACCTCTTTATATTTTCCTACTCTCAGTATTGTTCTAGGATTTTTTTTGCCCCCCCACTTTGTACCTACATTTGGTGTACTCTTTTATCCCCATTGACCTAATTGTGTGGTCATTTGTTAGAGATTAATAAAATTTTCTTATATGTTTCTTGCAGTGTATTCTCATATTAAAATTATTAATATCATAGTTTTCTCCTTTACAACTCTAACTCTCTCTAGAAGCTTCATCAGCTATTAGTGATCTATGATTTTTGTGATAATTCACAATATGTACTTTAATTTTTCCCATTATTTCTATTTGTATTTTTTGTCTACGCATTTAACCATTTTCAGATTTTCTATTTACCCCATTTCTCCTAAACATGGCTACCATGATATCTCACTCGAAGACTATTTTTATGACAAGAGTGTTGGAGATATAATCCACACCTTGATTTGGAACCAATATGGATTCCCATCACAAAAAGAGAAATAATCTTAGTGGTGTAGTATCCTTTCATCCCAGGGTGGACCATAGCTTTGATTCCTAGCATGTCTAGTTTTCAACAAAGTAATAGAGGCAGGTGGTTAGCGATGGGAGGTAGACCTGAGCCAAATTGTTGTTTGAAGGTAAACTGTTAAGATAACAAACCATTACAGATTCCCATTATTTAAAGAGGGGGAATCTCAATGGTAGATAACTCCACTAGCGAAAGGAAGCTCCTGGGTTTAATTCCTATCTTGTCCAGTTTTCAACAAGTAATTTAACAAGTCATCTTTGTTGTAGTTAAAGACATGTACACTAAGTATATGTGGCATTTTAGAGATAAAACGGCATTATCGATGTCCTCACTGAAGGTATTTAGTTCAATTCTTTCAGATGCATTGAATATATATCCTTATATTTTCAATGTATTATGCTCAATCATGCCTATGCAATGTGATCAAGATGCAAGTTAGAACATATTATACATTGCACTTCTGAAAAATGCATTTTACAACTACATTTCATAGGTAAAACATTCAAGATAATGTTATAGTTTACTAAATGTATCATTTCTTCCCAAGTTTCTAAAACTTGATGTTTAAAACAAAACACAATATTTTTCAATTTTTTAATCAAAGCCTCATAGATTGGATTGCTCTAGGTGAAAAACCTGTTCAAATAGAAATCGAAATAATATTTCCTTGAAATGCATCTCTCTTGATGTTAATGGGTGTCTCCATAATTTTAGTAGAGGAAAATTACGGCCAAGTAGTCATGATTTCAAACCCCATGGATCCATTACAAACTTGATATAACAGAAATACATACACAACACAGGCTACTTGTACCTCTATATCACTAGGGATCTCAAGGAAATAACAATTTCATTAATTATGAATGACACTTTAAAACCCATGAGAAATTCATAGATGCAAAAATCGCACCAGAAGAATCAAACAAATATCTAGTACATGCCGAAGAAGGGTTCCATGGACATGACCAAAAATGAGATGGCATGTGCTACTGATGTTTCCCTACTAAAGTACAACACAAATGCATCTTCCATGGCCTCCTCTGACGCAATGAAAATAAAACCCTATGAAAATCTATAAACATTCACACGAACCTTGGATGACAATCGGGTATTAAAACAGGGCACAAGAAGTATATAATTTGATGCGCCAAATGCAAATAACAGGAACAACATACATCACATACATCAAATAAGGGAAAACAAATGGGGATGAAAAATATACCAACGTACCTTAGCAATCCATGCCGGAATTCCCTTGACCTTTGCGAGCACAGGATCTTTGAGCCTCCATTGTCTCCAGGAAACTATTTTGCCTCCTCGTCTTTTATCCGGTGCCATGTCATAAAACCCTGATGGCAACAGAAAATACTATATGGCATACCCAAATACCCTCCCAATCCTCCTCTTCCACAATTTCCATAACACCATTAATTTCCCCTGTTGATGACGCCACAATAGTGTAAATGCCTCATAACAATCGGCTATCTATTAAATTATTGAATAATATTTTACGGAGGCAATATTTTCGTCTCTCGTTGGAAAATGAAGGAATGGGCTGATGATGGAATCCGGTGGCTGCAGGTTTCGACCGAAGGTCTAGGCTCGTTGGCAAATGGAGCAATGGGATGACTCCAAACCACACTAGCTCTCCGTCTTCTTTCTCGTCGGAGGTCTTGTGGATGGACAAAATATTATCTAACCTAAGAATCCTTGCAACTTTTTAACCCATGGTTTTCATTTTCCTCATTTTTTTAGATCCATAGAATAATATTTCTACGTGAGGGTCTCAAAAGTTTAATAAAATTCTATCACAAAGATCCCATGTGACTATGATATACACTCTTCTTCCTCAATCTATTATTTCATCATTTTCACCTAATCAAACATTGGATCATCAAGGTGTAGAGTATCAAATTGTTTTTTTTTTAATCATCCATGGGGTTTAACCTAAGAGTCCTTGCAACTTTTTAACCCATCAGGATTGATTTTATCATATTTTTTATCAAATTTTCTAAAAGCATGTGATTAATATGGTCTCTGTTTCGCTCTTCTATTTGCAAAATGATTTACATTGTGATTGTGATTTTAAGTTTCACTTCTTTTGGTTATAGGGATGAAAGTGCTCAAAATCCTTATCCTTTGCTTCTTTGTTGTTTATTACCATGGTTAATGTTTTTGACATGGTATTTAATTTTATGTTCACATTTGTAACATATTGCTTAACTTCATAAAAAAGAGTTATAATTTCCTCTTCCATAAAGACCTCCAATTTCGCTCTCCAATTTTCATCAATATGAGAGTAAGATGTTGTGGTTCCTACAAGGCCAAGAAAGTGGTTTTGATACTGCTATTTGAACCCAA
>LPNX010498738.1:30901-93701 GCA_001517045.1 Pseudotsuga menziesii
GGACAATAATTGGGATGTTAATTGGGATGCTAATTAGCGTCCAAAACAGCACCAAATTTTAAAAAGGGATGCAAATAACGCCATTAAAAGCGCCATCCCATGGAAAAGCATCCACTTTATCCAAAAAATGATGAAAAATACACTAAAAGTGATAGTGGATGCTAAAAAGGAAGCTAAAAGAGATGCTAATCACAGGGTTTTGTTGTAGTTCCTTCATATGTTGGGGATTTTTTTTTTTGGAAATCTCCCTAGAGATTGTCATCATTTCTCAGTTTCTTTCTGCATGGAGAAAGAGTGTCATAAGCCCAAAAATTTCAAAAAATTTAAAATTTTTAAATCTACAAAAGATTAAGTTAATCAGATTAACTAACATTAATTAGTTAAGTGTTAACAGCTTGCTATAGAATTTAGCAGTGAGTATGTTTAGTTGTTGAACCTATTTTATAGCTTACTGACTTTTGTTCCTTTTGACCATAAGGTGAACTGTTATGCATAACTGGGCTTACTTAGCTTTCGAGCTAACGCAATGGTTTCTACTTTTCTTACAGATGTACAGGTAAGAGGTTGTGACCCTGCACTTTGTAATTGTAGAGTATTTATTAAAAGATCATTGTAAGAGTAAAAGCTCGAAAGAAAGTAAATGGCAATATTATTTCAACTTATGTTAAGGTACATTCAACTGGATTCTTTTCAGCGGTAGTAATTTATATTTCTATTGATTCGTTACCTGAGTCTATTTCATTACAGTTGCATTTTTATACAAATGTATCTTTTGATTATTTTAAAGAAAAACAGAATATAGAAATAGAATTATGAAATCTATAAGAAGAATCCAGAAGTAAGGAAGCATTCCCATTCAAAAGAAAACTGATAAGGGTTTCCTGTAGTACTGCAAAGGTTTGGCTTATCTTTGCCAAGTTCTCGCTTTTTAATGAGGATATCATTAAAATAAAAACCACATCTCTATATGGTAAATACTACTTTCTTGACATTAGTAAAGGGTACTATAGATGCTATTTTAATCTCAGTAAATAATTCATCTTAAAAGGTTACAAATAGAAGAAGAACTATACCTATCCTTCTATCGTCATACCTTCTATCATGAACTTTAAAACTCATACTAATAAGAAATTTTAATTTATAGGCTAGAAGTCAATAATCAATTCTATAGCATTTATCATAGTCTTGAACTTGGAATAATTATAAGACTAACCCTTTTCAAGGGGGATGATTTTATTATTACAGAGTTATTATTTCATACAAGTGATAATCTACAAGGTTAATGTCGACGCTATAATATAACCCAAGTTTATGTAGCATGCACTGATTAACCATCTAAGATCTTTATCTTAGTATTTCTTTTACCTATTAAGAGCTTTGAGGCAGTTTATAATATAATGAAAAGGTTTATATTAACATGTGCCAAGTAAATCTCTAAATATACTATCACATACTATTTTACTCTCCAAAGCACATAAACTATAAAACCAATGTTACTATCCTAGATCGAATGCCCTTTTGACCTTCAAACTTCTGGTTTCTAGGAGATCCATAATAGATTTAATATGGATTTCAATGATTTAAGCAATTGAGTGGTGAATATTAACGTATGTCATTGCCATGCAGCGTTGAATGGCGAATATCGCTCCACAACTTTGGATAAACCTTGTTCCAACGAATGATTTGGGAAATCATTCCTCCATCGAAGATTTCGAGTTGACTATAGTCTCGAACCCACGTTGCAATGATAAATAAACTGCTATCGTGGCATTTTCCCACCCAAGCACTCCATGGATATAAGCCTGGGTTGTTAACCCTAAACTTCATTTGCTCCTTTTCCCTCGGCGTTGGTCGCTCTGCAACTGTGCTGGGCATTTCGGCGTGGACATTCATCTGTGAAGTGTTCTTCATGTTGGTTTCCCAGTCGTAGCTTACTCTATATGTTGCCTATTGAAGTTCAGTCCTTCGTCATCCCATTATATTTTCTTCTGTCATACAAAACTGAACCCTCGCCGATGTTAACCCTTCCTCCAGGGTTTCGATGGTTGAATTACAGTCTTTTTAATCTTTGTCCAAGGTTTGGGAGTTATTCTTATTATTCTTCCTGGCCATTGTGTTGCCTCCCTGTACTGTTTAGTTTGGATGCCGTTACCAGCAGTCATGCTTCTTTGAACCAACGGGTAAGAAATAATAACTTAAAACTTGGTTTACTATTTTTCCTTAGCTGTAAGTTATTTTCCTTTAAACGCAAATTACAGTATTCTAAGTAGGGTTTAAACTTTGTGGTTGCAGTTTTTTACAACTCCAAACGCGCGGCCTTTTGTAAGGATATCGGGGACAGCGACTGCAAACCTGGTAAGCCTGGTTACACCATGGCTTGTTCCACCTTATGGTTTTCAGTTGAACCTATGAGGGTTGGCTTACGATGCCTGGAACCCTTACTGCTTTATTTCGGTCTTAAGACTGCTGGTTAATGAAATTATTAGCTGAAACCCTTCATGTAATGTGAGGGCGTTACGGCGTAGGCCGATATTGTGGTTAATAGTTTTCTTCTGTGTTTTAAAATACTGTAAAGAAATATTGTATAGATGCACTGAGCTGTAAGCCTGCCTGTTGACAAGGTTGTGTCCTTGATTTCTCCTTTTGCTGTATAATTGGAAACGCTGGATATTTTTCCCACTGTCTATGATATAAAGTGTTATACTATCTTTTTCAACTGTATCTTTGTTTGTATTATTGCATTATTTCTTGTTTAAGATCTATATAAGAAATAAATAATATACAGGCTTAGAACAGCCTTATAATATTGTTTTACAATGCGGCCGTAAGTAAATCATTGTCATATTTTTATAATTATTATTTATTTGCAATAAATAAATATTATAGGGTTTAACCCTATTTTTTTTTTACAGTTTGAGAACAATACTATTTCTTAATTTGATATTAAGTATAATAATGCTACTTCTGTTGTATCTGTGGGTAAATAAAAGATTACTACCCTATAGATTAAGCTTTATGTATCAGCAATCTAAGTCCTATTATTTATATTTTTTTTAAGTGAATTTCTTTTATAAACTTACTGTTAGGTTACATACCTGAATTATACTTGATTTACTTGTTGTGTAAAACTTATTAAGTGATAATTAGGGTTTACATTCTTAAGTTTTAAAAGTTCTTATATTCTGCTTTTAATTTACTTATTGAAATCTTTAGAAAAGTCTAAATGTTTTGTAAGACAAAGTATTAAATTCAGGGTTGTATTTTAAATAATTATATTCCTTACATTTTTATAAGAATACTATTTCTATGTTAGGTAATATAAAAGTATGATATTATTATTATTATAATAACAATAGTACTTATCAATGCATAGTAATTAATCCTGTTATTATTGAAGCATTAAGTTCTTCAGAGGTGTAACCCTTGTTTATATTAAAGTGTACAGAGAATAGCATTATGCTATTTAAATTCCTATACTGTTTAGCAGATACTAAAAAGATTCTGATAAATCTTATTCTATCAGTTAAATTATTATTTCCTTATGAATATAGATGAAAATGAATTATTTATCACTACTTAAGGTCTATTTTATATAATTATATAAATAATAACGTGCATTTTTAATTCATAAAAATTATATTTTTCCTTATAAGTAATGTTAGAAAATAAAAATAAATAAAGGAATGTAAAGGAACTAAATACAATACTACAATTCTAGCTAACTTGCTTGAATATTGAAAAAAACTTAACATTTGTTTACTCCTACCAATGTTCTGTAAGTACATGTATTGACATGTTTATAATCTGAATAAAGAGATATAGTAGATCTGTAACTTGTTCTTGCTTTGAGTGAACTTCTTGAAGTAAAAGAATCCGAACACCAGGAAGAAAACTTTATAGTAATAGTATAAATTCTAATCTAACTTTTAGTATCTTCCCTTTACAGTAGAATTTTCTGAAACAAACAAAATACAATAAGAGAAGGTGGTTTTAATTCTATGAGAAAATATCATATGCATTTATAAGATATTAATAGTTACTGGAAATAAAATAAGAAAACTTGGTTCAGAAGGATATTACTTCATAATACCGAGGTACTGTGCTGGAGTACGATCTGGTGATACCAGATGTGGAAAAACACAGTAACTAAAAACAGATTTAACTACTGATATTCTGAGATACTAACTTTACTGAAACTAACTAACTCCTCAGACATATAAAATAAAAATACAGACATCCCTTCATACTCAGTAAACATAAAGAAATAAGTGACAGAACCTGTTTAAACTGTGGACAACAACAGCAATGGGAGGTCGTTCCTCCCTACCAACTCCTGGAGAGCGCTCAAACAACGACTTCTCAGGACCCCCGAGCTTGCTCTGGTCTCCCTGGATGGAACTAGGTGCAGCAATGTCAGATACCAGTCCTCAACTTAGTATGAATCCTGAACTTATCAGCAAGTCCTTCCAGCTAAAAGCTGTAAATAAAATCAAGTTACGGCAACAATCCACTCAGAACACTTCCTTACTGTTTTTCCCTCTTTTCTCAATGAAATTCCTGAATAACATTCACCTGAATGAATTCTCTCTGAAATAAAATATGAGCAGCCTCAGCTCTCTTCATTGAGTACTTTTAAAAGATTGCCTAGGTCTTTGTTGGGTTAATTGTCATTTAATGAGCCACTTGCTCTGATTCCACTTTCTTGGGGAATCATGACCCCAAATATAGGGAAGTTGCCACCTGCAACTTAGGAAGTGTTTGAGGATGCTGGCACTTGTCCTTTTGCGTTTCCACCTAGTTCCATCCACCAGTTTGACCAGTAACCTCTTTTAACAGCTCTCCCATGCTTTTGTCTCCATAATTTATTTATTAATAATAAAATATTCTGAATTACACTCCATTACTGTTGACTCTGCTGAGTCATCAATCCCTACTAAGGATTAAGTTTAACATAATGTCTCAAAATAAAATAAAACAATTCACATAATTTTACAAAATTGGGGTATGTGACATACACACCCCCTTAAAATGTAACATCATCCTCAATGTTACTTATTCCTCATCCTCTGCAACCTCCTGGAACAGATTCGGGTATGCTTCCTGCATCTTACTTTCTAGTTCCTAGGTAGCTTCTTCAGGACTAAGGTGCTTCCTTTGCACCTTCAGCTGTCCAATTGTGCGGTTCTGCAGAGTAATTTACCTCCTCCTGAGGATAAAATCCGGTTCCACCAGAACTTCCCCTTCTGGTTATACTTGTACAACATTCCAATCAATCACATGAGTAGCATCATGTACATACTTTTTCAGAACAGAAATATGAAAAACATTGTGCACTTTTAAATTAAGTGGTAACGCTAGCTGATATGCAACTTGACCAATTCTAGATAAAATTTCAAACAGTCCACAGTAACGTGGCGCTAATTTTGCACAACTCCCTAGTCTCAAGGAGCTCTTTTTTGGTCTTACCTTTATGAACACATGCTCTCCCACCTGGAACTCTTTAGGAGTTCTTTTTAAATCTTCTTGACTCTTTTGCCGATCCTGGGCAACTTTCAAATTCTCCTGCACTTGTTTTACAATCTACTCCATTTCTTTTAATAATTCGGGTCCCAACACTAATGTATCTATTGGATTATTCCAGGAGATAGGAGTGTTACATTTACGCCCATACAGAATTTCAAAAGGACTGAACTTAGCTGATGATTGATAATTGTTATTGTATGCAAATTCTGCTAAATGCAAGTAATCCTCCCACTTACCTGGCTGATCCTTAACATACATTCTTAACAGGTCTTCCAAAACCTGATTAACTCTTTTAGTCTGTCCATCCGTCTGAGGATGGAAAGAAGTGATGAAATTCAGTGTTGTGTTTAATCCCTTGAACAAGGATTTCCAGAAATTCCCTGTGAATTTAGGATCCCTGTCTGAAATAATAACCTTCGGTAGACCATGTAGTCGAAAAATATGCTTTAAGAAAATGTCTACTATATTTGCAGCCTTGTAAGTGGTTTTAACAGGAATAAAATGTGCTATTTTACTTAATTTATCTACTACTACCATAATTGAATCATTCTGATTTTGAATTCTGGGTAATCAAGTAATGAAATCTAAGTTGATTATTTCCCACTTCCAACTAGGAATAGGCAAAGGTTGCAATAACCCAGCTGGATGTTGATGTTCTGTCTTCACTTGTTGACAGTCCAAACATCTAGCTATATACTCAGCTACTTCAGATTTCATATTAGGCCAGAAATAATCTTTTCTCAACATGGTGACAGTCTTATGGTAGCCTGGATGCCCTGAGTAAGGGGTTTTATGCACTTCATCCAGAATCAGTAATTTAACTTTAGACACATTTGGCACATACAGTTTGTCCTTAAACAATAAAAATCCATCTTTATTTAGACTATAACCCTTAATTAAACTTTCTGTGGGTTCTTCTTTAGCTGTAGCTTATAATTTTTGATAAATTTCATCCAATTTTATCCCTTCAGTCAGCTGTTCATTTAAATCAGAATTATAAGTACTGATTGCTGTTGTAAAATTTAGCTTTGCATTTCTGCTTAAACCATCAGCTACTTTATTTTCTTTTCCTTTTATGTGTTGAATTTCGAAATCGTATTCACTTAAAAAGGATAACCATCTTGCTTTCCTTGCATTTAAGTTAGGCTGATCTAAAAGGTATTTTAGACCCTTATTATCAGTCATTAAAGTAAACTTTCTGCCTATTAAGTGGTGTCGCCACATTTTTAAGGAATGAATAACAGCACCTAATTCCAAATCATACGTGGCATAATTGTTTCATGGATCTTTAGTTTCCTGGACTCATAGGCAATGACATGCCCATCCTGAGTCAGCACTCCCCCTAGACCGTCATTACAAGCATCAGTGCAAACCACGAAATCCTTATTGAGATCCACTATTCTTAGAATAGGCACAGTTGTTAATAAAGTTTTTAGTTTCTTAAAGCTTTCTTCGCATTTTAAGTTCCAATCGAATTTCTTGCCTTTCTTTTGCAAGGAAGTGATTGGGTTGGCTATTTTTGAAAAGCCTTCTATGAATCTCCGGTAATAACCGATGATTCCCATGAAAGACCTAACATCTGTTACGTCTTTTGGTACTGGCCAATCTTCAATTGCCCTGATCTTTTCAGGATCAACTGAAATCCCGTCCTTAGTCACCACGTGACCTAAGTATTGGATTTCATCCCTAAAGAAATCACACTTACTGAACTTTGTAAAGAGCTGTTGCTCTCGCAATTCTTGTAAGACTATCCGTAAATGTTCCTTATGTTCCTCTTCATTTTTAGAATAGATTAAGATATCATCGATGAATACGACAAAAAATTTATCTAAATATTTATGCATTATGGTATTCATTAGACACATAAAGATGGCTGGGGCATTAGTAAGCCCGAATGGCATTACGACAAATTCTTAATGTCCATACCTTGTTCTGAAAGTTGTCTTAAATATGTCCTCTTCTTTAATTCTTACTTGATGATATCCTGATCTCAGGTCTATCTTAGATAACACTGTAGATCCACGTAGCTGATCAAACAGATCATCTATGCAGGGCAATGGATATCTATTTTTAATTGTCATTTTATTTAGTTGACGGTAATCTATGAAAAGTCGCATAGTTTCGTCGTTCTTTTTAACAAAGATTACTAGTTCTCCGCAATTGGACACACTAGGACGAATATATTTCTTATCGATTAATTCCTTTAACTGTGATTTTAATTCATTAAGTTCCAGAATATTCATATGGTACAGAGCTTTCGAGCTAGGTACAGCACCTGGTACCAGCTCTATTGTGAAATCCAGTTCCCTTCTGGGAGGTAATCCTGAAATTTCCTCCGGAAAAACATCAAAAAATTCATTTAACACAGGAATATCCTCTATTTTTATTTTATCTTTTTCAGATTTACTCGCCTCATTTGTAATAGTTATAGCATAGGCCTTACACCCTTTCCTGACTACTCTTTTGAGCTGTAAGGCAGAAATCTGCCTAATTACAGTTTTCCTAGGAACACCCCTAACTATTACTGGTGGTTCATTATTATTTACACACGTAAATGTTTTATCAAAATAGTTTAAAACTACCCTGTGTTGTTCTAACCAGTCCATACCAATAAGTATGTCATACGAGCCAAGTGGCAGAACATTTAACTTAACAGTAGTCTTAAAATCATTCATATCCAAAGCACATTCCTTAACATAACAGATTACCTTTCTTTTTGCCCCTGTGGCTAGTTGAACTAGCCAGGAGTTATCAAATTATTCAACAATCAGATTGCACTTTTCTACTATCTGCGGTAAAATTTAACTAAGACTTGCACCTGAATCTATTAAAATAGTTACAGGGGTTTTGTTAACCATACCTTCTACTTCCACCATGGAAGTTTGATAATCAGCTTGGCGGTTCTCCAACGCTGCATTGATTCGGGGCATATTCCTTGCAAAGTCTCCAATAGTCATTTCATCTTGTATTGTATGAATATTGATGTTTGGCTTCTTCCATTTTGGGCAAACTGAAGCATAATGTGGGCCATTGCACTCCCAGCACTTAACAGGTTCCTTCCTTTCGAAATTTTTAGTGAAATTTCCATGATTGTTAGAAACCTCCTTGCTGCCCATGAATTTATTGGAATTATTAGAAACACCACTTTTGCTTCCCTGGAAGTTCTTACTATTAGAATGGTTTCTGTTCTTGTTATTCCTGAAATTTTTCTGAGGTACAAACTCATTTTTCTTGAATTCAGGTTGATTACCATTCTTTTTATCCTTCCAGTTGGCTATTCCTTCTTTCTTTTTATTCTGTTCAAAATAGAATTTTGCCTTCCGCATGGCTTCTTCCATAGTTTTGGGGTTATCATATTCGATTCTGTTTTTTATATGATATGGCGAACAGCTGAGAAACTATTGTACTTTAGGTTTCTCATCAACTAAATATGGCACATATCTTAACAGACTTAAGAACTTACTATTTAAGTCCTTCATAGTCATGGATCCAAGCTTTAACTCATAAAATTCCTTGGCCCTTTCTTCATAGTATTGTTCAAACATAAACTTCTTCTTGAAGTACCTTTTAAAAGTACTCCAATTGACCTATTTTTCTTTGATCCTCTTAACCCTATTCAAATATTGCCACCATATATCTGCCTTTCCTGAAAGGTTATAGATGGCCATTCTCGCCTTTAGCTGATTTGAATAATTATAAATCTGAAAATATTTTCTCATCCCAGATAACCAGGATTCTGTCTCTTCTCCTTTTTCAGTTTCTCCATTGAAAGTTGGGGTTTTATTTTCTTGAACTCCCCAGAAATCTCTTCGTAAGGTCTGTATTTTTTCTTCCTTTTATACAACTCAGCCTCACTATTGTCACTAGTAGTGTAATAGATCTGTTGTTCCTTACTTCCTTCAGATGAGGAACTACTATCAGGTTTAGCTAGTTTCATCTTTTTGGACCCTTTTTGATGGCTAGCTTCTTCATATTCAGACCTTCTGTTTCTCCCTTCAGTCTGAATTTTTTCTATCAGAATTTGATTTAACTCCTCTTGAGTGTTCAGAATTCTTTCGTTGTCTTTCTTGACTGATTCTATTTCAATCTTTAAACTCTTTATGGTCTGCATCAGCTCTGAGGAGTGAGCAGTTACCTCCTCTATGATAGGTTCTCTAGACATCTGTCTTGTCTCAGTGTTTGGAGACTCCTCTTCAGCATATTCCCCTAAGTTCTCCATACCTTCCTGTTAGATTCAGAAAAAATATTTTTATGCCTTTCACATAAAACAAAATACAGGTTAGTATATTATTTTTACTGTTCTGCAAAAACAAATTGGGCCACATCAAGGCCTAGTGTTTGAACCATGCTCTGATACCACATGTCATAACCCCAAAAATTTCGAAAAATTTAAAATTTTTAAATCTACAAAAGATTAAGTTAATCAGATTAACTAACATTAATTAGTTAAGTGTTAACAGCTTTCTATAGAATTTATCAGTGAGTATGTTTAGCTATTGAACCTATTTTATAGCTTACTGACTTTTGTTCCTTTTGACCATAAGGTGAACTGTTATGCATAACTGGGCTTACTTAGCTTTCGAGCTAACGCAATGGTTTCTACTTTTCTTACAGATGTACAGGTAAGAGGTTGTGATGCTACACTTTGTAATTCTAGAGTATTTATTAAAAGATCGTTGCAAGAGTAAAAGCTTGAAAGAAAGTAAATGGCAATATTATTTCAACTTATGTTAAGGTACATTCAACTGGATTCTTTTCAGCGGTGGTAATTTATATTTCTATTGATTCGTTACCTTCTCTATTTCATTACAGTTGCATTTTTAAACAAATGTATCTTTTAATTATTTTAAAGAAAAACAGAATATAGAAATAGAATTATCAAACCTATAACAAGAATCCAGAAGTAAGCAAGCATTCCCATTCAAAAGAAAACTGATAAGGGTTTCCTGTAGTACTGCAAAGGTTTGGCCTATCTTTGCCAAGTTCTTTCTTTTTAATGAGGATATCATTAAAATAAAAACCACATCTCTATATGGTAAATACTACTTTCTTGACATTAGTAAAGGGTAATATAGATGCTATTTTAATCTCGGTAAATAATTCATCTTAAAAGGTTACAAATAGAAGAAGAACTATACCTATCCTTATATCGTCATACCTGCTATCATGAACTTTAAAACTCATACTAATAAGAAATTTTAATTTATAGGCTAGAAGTCAATAATCAATTCTATAGCATTTATCATAGTCTTGAACTTGGAATAATTATAAGACTAACCCTTTTCAAGGGGGATGATTTTATTATTACAGAGTTATTATTTCATACAAGTGATAATCTACAAGGCTAATGGCGATGCTATAATATAACCCAAGTTTATGTAGCATGCACTGATTAACCATCTAAGATCTTTATCTTAGTATTTCTTTTACTTATTAAGAGCTTTGCCGTAGTTTATAATATAATGAAAAGGTTTATATTAACATGCACCAAGTAAATCTCTAAATATACTATCACATACTATTTTACTCTCCAAAGCATATAAACTATAAAACCAATGTTACTATCCTAGATCGAATGCCCTTTTGACCTTCAAACTTCTGGTTTCTAGGAGATCCATAATATATTTAATATGGATTTCAATGATTTTAAGAAATTGAGTGGTGAATATTAACGTATATCATCGGCATGTAGCGTTGAATGGCGAATATCGCTCCACAACTTTGGATAAACCTTGTTCCAACAAATGATTTGGGAAATCATTCCTCCATCGAAGATTTCGAGTTGACTATAGTCTCGAACCCACTTTGCAATGATAAAAAAACTACTATCGTGGCATTTTCCCAGCCAAGCACTCCGTGGATATAAGCCTGGGTTGTTAACCCTAAACTTCATTTGCTCCTTTTCCCTCGGCGTTGGTCGCTCTGCGACTATGCTGGGCATTTCGGCATGGCCATTCATCTGTGAAGTGTTCTTCATGTTGGTTTCCCGGTCGTAGCTTACTCTATATGTTGCCTGTTGAAGTTTAGTCCTTCGTCTTCCCATTATATTTTCTTCTGTCATACAAAACTTAACCCTCGCCCATGTTAACCCTTCCTCTGGGGTTTCGATGTTTGAATTACAATATTTTTAATCTTTGTGCAAGGTTTGGGAGTTATTATTATTCTTCTTCTTGTCCATTGTGTTGCCTCCCTATACTGTTTAGTTTGGATGCCGTTACCAGCAGTCGTGCTTCTTCGAACCAACGGGTAAGAAATAAGAACTTAAAACTTGGTTTACTGTTTTTCCTTAGTTGTAAGTTATTTTCCTTTAAACACAAGTTACAGTATTCTAAGTAGGGTTTAAACTTTATGGTTGCAGGTTTTTACAGCTCCAAGCGCGTGGCCTTTTGTAAGGAGATTGGGGACAGCGGCTGCAAACCTGGTAAGCCTGGTTACACTATGGCTTGTTCCCCCTTATGGTTTTCAGTTGAACCTCCGAGGGTTGGCTTACGATGCCTGGAACCCTTACTGCTTTATTTCGGTCTTAATACTGCCGGTTAATGAAATTATTAGCTGAAACCCTTCACGTAATGTGAGGGCGTTACGGCTTAGGCCGATATTGTGGTTAATAGTTTTCTTCTGTGTTTTAAAATACTATAAAGAAATATTGTATAGAGGAACTAAGCTGTAAGCCTGCCTGCGGACAAGGTTGTCTCCTCGATTTCTCCTTTATACTATCTTTTTCAACTGTGTTATACTATCTTGTTTAAGATCTGTATAAGAAATAAATAATATACAGGCTTAGAACAGCCTTATAATAATGTTTTACAATGCGGCCGTAAGTAAATCATTGTCATATTTTTATAATTATTATTTATTTGCAATAACTAGATATTATAGGGTTTAACCCTATTTTTTTTTACAGTTTGAGAACAATACAGTTTCTTAATTTGATATTAAGTATAATAATGCTACTTCTGTTGTATCTGTGGGTAAATAAAAGATTACTACCCTATAGATTAAGCTCGATGTACAAGCAATCTAAGTCCTGCTATTTATCTTTTTTTTAAGTGAATTTATTTTATAAACTTACTGTTAGGTTACATACCTGAATTATATTTGATTTACTTGTTGTGTAAAACTTCTTAAGTGATAATTAGGGTTTACATTCTTAAGCTTTAAAAGTTCTTATATTCTGCTTTTAATTTACTTATTGAAATCTTTAGAAAAGTCTAAATGTTTTGTAAGACAAAGTATTAAATTCAGGGTTGTATTTTAAATAATTATATTCCTTACATTTTTATAAGAACACTATTTCTATGTTAGGTAATATTAAAGTATGATATTATTATTATTATAACAATAGTACATATCAATAAAAAGTAATTAATCATGTTATTATTGAAGCATTAAGTTCTTCAGAGGTGTAACCCTTGTTTATATTAAAGCGTACAGAGAATAGCATTATGCTATTTAAATTCCTGTACTGGTTAGGAGATACTAAAAAGATTCTAATAAATCTTATTCTATCAGTTAAATTATTATTTCCTTATGAATATAGATGAAAATGAATTATTTATCACTACTTAAGGTCTATTTTATATAACTATATAAATAATGGCGTGCATTTTTAATTCATAAAAATTATATTTATCCTTATAAGTAATGTTAGAAAATAAAAATAAATAAAGGAATGTAAAGGAACTAAATACAATACTACAATTCTAGCTAACTTGCTTGAATATTGAAAAAAAACTTAACATTTGTTTACTCCTACCAATGTTCTGTAAGTACATGTATTGACATGTTTATAATCTGAATAAAGAGATATAGTAGATCTGTAACTTGTTCTTGCTTTGAGTTAACTTCTTGAAGTAAAAGAATCCGAACACCAGGAAGAAAACTTTATAGTAATAGTATAAATTCCAATATAATTTTTACTATCTTCCCTTTACAGTAGAATTTTCTAAAACAAACAAAATACAATAATAGAAGGTGGTTTTAAGTCTATGAGAAAGTATCATATGCATTTATAAGATATTAATAGTTACTGGAAATAAAATAGGAAAACTCGGTTCAGAAGGATATTACTTCATAATACCGAGGTACTGTGCTGGAGTATCATCTGGTGATAACAGATGTGGAAAAACACAGTAACTAAAAACATATTTAACTACTCATATTCTGAGATACTAACTTTACTGAAACTAACTAACTCCTCAGACATATAAAATAAACATACAGACATCCCTTGATACTCAGTAAACATAAAGAAATAAGTGACAGAACCTGTTTAAACGGTCGACAACAACAGCAATGGGAGGTCGTTCCTCCCTACCAACTCCTGGAGAGCACTCAGACATCGACTTCTCAGGACCCCCGAGCTTGCTCTAGTCTCCCTGGCTGGAACTAGGTGTAGCAATGTCAGATACCAGTCCTCAACTTAGTATGAATCCTGAACTTATCAGCAAGTCCTTCCAGCTAAAAGCTGTAAATAAAATCAAGTTACTGCAGCAATCCACTCAGAACACTTCCTTACTGTTTTTCCCTCTTTCCTCAATGAAATTCCTGAATAACATTCACCTGAATGAATTCTGTCTGGAATAAAATCTGAGCAGCCTCAGCTCTCTTCATTGAGTACTTTTAAAAGATTGCCTAGGTCTTTGTTGGGTTAACTGTCATTTAATGAGCCACCTACTCTGATTCCACTTTCTTGGGGAATCATGACCCCAAATATAGGGAAGTTGCCACCTGCAACTTAGGAAGTGTTTAAGGATGCTACTACTTGTCCTTTTGCCTTTCCACCTAGTTCCATCCACCAGTTTGACTAGTAACCTCTTTTAACAGATCTCCCATGCTGTTGTCTCCATAATTTATTTATTAATAATAAAATATTCTGAATTACACTCCATTACTATTGACTCTGCTGAGTCATCAATCCCTACTAAGGATTAAGTTTAACATAATGTCTCAAAATAAAATAAAACAATTCACATAATTTTACAAAATTGGGGTATGTGACAAAGAGAGTCGTCACTAGAAGGACCGTGATAATCTCCTTCTGCAGGTTCAGGGGTATGTTCTTCTTTTCCTTCTTTTCCCGAGCTGCTACCCTCCTTATGACAAAATTTTTTCTTGAACCTGTTTGTGGAATGATTGGGTTTTCCCTGCAGGATTCCTTCCACCGTGTTTCACAACAATTCTTCATTGATTGTGTGTTTTTACTTTCTTCCATTCATATTATCATATTTGAAACTCTACAAGTCTTCTTAAAGACTTTTTATGGTTTTTATTATGTCATAATCTAGTTCCACCACTAGTTCCTCGCAGGTGGGGGTATTCAACTTTGCTTGGTGGCTATTGTCTTCTTCAGTGTTCATGTTTTGAACTATTCTTTTAAAATCATGCAATTGCAAAAAAAAAGTATAACAGAAAAAATTTATGTTAGTTAACAAAATTTAGAAACACACTTTATTTGCTTGCAACGAATGTCTGGTACGCCCATTTGGTCTCTTAGTGTAGAAACTGGGCTTTGATACCACTTGTAATGTCCCAAAAATTTGATTTTTTTTATTAGGCTAGTCATATACTACCTGAAGTGGACATTATCTTAACTTATACGAAATGTGTCGCACTTTGTTTCAGTGCACTATATTGCCATAAGTTGTTTTTACTTCCTTATAGATGTTTTCTCTGATGTGGTTATTAGTGTAATACTATGTTGTCATTATGTTTCTTAATATCTCAGTTCGATGGTTATGTATTTAGATCTATGTGTGTACAGTCAATTTCTTACTCATTGGTGGTAAAGTTTGATTACTGTTTTCTGAATAATCCTGACTTAACTTTTATTGTCAAGGGGTGGACTGGTAGGACTTGTTTCCCTTGTAAAAACTATTGGAAAGGTAACTGATTTTACTTGTTGATATAGGGATTAATTAGTTCTTATTGAGCTAATGCATTTCTCTCTTTGTTTGGTGGACGTGCACGTGGTGACAAAAAACTAACTGATATAGTGAAATAAGACATACTTCCTATGCTCTCTACCACACAGCTTTGATGGAGAACAAACCTACAATCCTATCCTAGTGATTATTATTACAACTTTTAGTTGTTTTTTACGCAATTTTGGGAGTTATTAGTCCTATATTTGCACTGGTTACCATTATTGTTTATGGTCTTATGACCTCAATTTAATTATACCTAATTATACCCGCACTTTAACATTTACATGGTATATAATGTTTAGGGATTAACATATTATAACTTATCCCTTTGTTTATTAAAGCCCTTGTGTATAAGGTTGAAGGCATAACGTGAGCCATTCATGGCATATTACATATACGATGAATTATGTATATATCCTAAGTATACGATGCAAACATTGGGGTTTATGTAATGCATGGTGGATGATCGTTCCACTCCATTTTGGGGTGCTATAAACTATAGACTTTGGGTTTTGATTTCATGTAGTGGAGGCCAGGGTGGAGAATTCAATGTGCCTTGGAAAGTGGGGGTATCAAGCCCTAAGCTTGGACTAGCATGAAGGTATGGTTCATTTGTGATTTTGTTGTGTGAGTTGTGTCTCTTGTATGCACTATGGCGTGAAGTTTGGAGCTCACCGGTGCTTGGAAAGTATGCCTTCCAATATGGTTTTAGTGTTGTAGTTTTGGCATACTTCTCATCTGCATCATGTTTTGTTTGTAGGTCAGAGGGTTCTTACAGCGTGGGTCGTGGGTCTTTAGGGTGGCCAACGCATTACCCTTTATGGGTAAGCCCTACTGTAACAAGTTGAAACTCGTTCCTTCTTTGTGTGTGGGTGTTGTCACAGAGCATGAAGCTCATTGTTGGATGAATTCTTGGTTTGGGTTTTAATGGTTTCCATTGGAAAAAAATGGACTGTCTGTAATTTTATGGTAAAACATGTAGAGATGCATTTATACTTTGGATAGGTTGGGTTGGAACCTTTGGGCCAAGAATGTTTGTGTTTCAATTCTATAAATGAATACTCTGTCGCTATCATTGGCCATGGTGAATAATACAGACTCTGTTTTTTTGTGTAAATTAATGGGTATGGTAAATGGTGATAGCACCATTTCTTGCAATGGTACATTTGCTTGACTGTGTATTTTTGTATATATTTTGTGATTGTTAAATTGTAATGCATTCGTTGTTGTGAATGCATCGTGGTTATGATTCCTTATTTTGGTGCTATTTCAACTCTATGTAATCTTGTATTTATAGTTTAAGTTGTTAATGTGGACATGTTAGCAGTGCTATTTGGCTTTTAGAACCATGTCATTGATGGAAATGGTGTTCCTACCATTTATAGTAGCGACTATATTGGTTAATGTTAATCGTAATTGTTTAATTCCTGAGTTGTGTATTTAATTGCAAACGGTCGTGACTGTGGGGTTTACCCTATTAATGGGATGTCATTACTAATCCTAGTGTAGACAAGGTTTATCTTGAATTATGTTGACGGTTTATTATTTTTCATATCTCCAAGCGAGCCATGAAATGGTTATGGTGTGTAAAACCATTTGGGGTTTTAATTTATGTGTAGAGATATATTGAATTGTTTTATGTCGCATGTATTCGATTTTATAGTGTAGACTGTGTATTTTGTATAAATGAAATGATACAGCATTTGGAAAACATAGCTAAATAATCCTACATAATTCAATGTTGGTTAATCGTTGTGGTTTGGAAATCAATATGGGGAAACGTTGATAGAGAAATGATTTTGATCTTCATTTACTCTTATGGCATTTGATTTTGATTTATAATGTAGTTGTTACAACATTTGGTAAAGCTATTAGCAAATCCTACAAGATTAGATGTGGTTAAGTATTTTAATTGTATTATTGGTTTTGAACTCATGAGCTTCACAAGATTTGATCCTAGGCCACGCTGGTTGTAAAGGATGTGTGTGAAATAACTTGTTTGGGCATTCATGCACATATGATTCGATCATGTGACCTCATTTCATTTATATGATATATTTAATGAGTTATATGATTAGTTTTATGGTTAACTTATTATGTGGAAATCTCTCTTATGATATAATATTTGGATATTTGTATTGTATGTATACGTGTATGGTTTTGCTATTACCAATGTGGCAATGGTGCTCACCGACATTAGAGGTATTCAATAACTTAAATGTATATTTCATTTATTGTTTACTTATAATAATGAGAATGTTTTGTTTATAGTCTTGTTTATTTATAATGTTCCTAGAGACCATTAGAGATCTTGATAGTTTTATCTTGGCATTTATTTTGTTTATAAGTGGAAATGTATTGTTTATAAATCTCTTTATAATATTTTACTTACAGATTAGATTAATGCTATAGATAATATTTGGGTGTATTTGTAATTACATAAGCCTGCTGGCAATATGAAATCTTCCAGCACAGATAATATATATATAGGCTCTATTTTGACTAGCTCTAGGTTTTGGAAATAAATTTAAAGACAGGAAATAAATTGCAGAAAGGGATTAGAAAAACAAAATCCTTAAATTATTATACAGAATATGAATTGCATAAATGAACTATAGAACAAAGTTTTACATTCATAGATAGGTTAAGAACTGCAAAAAAGATAACCTAATCTATAGCACACAGCTACTGCATAATCATTACTAATTTAATCTATTTCAAATAGTAAAACTGGTGTAGTTTAGAGGAAAAAATCAAGAACCTCATACCTACAAGAAGAAGCTAGTTCAATTGCTAAAAACCTGCACACTCAAATACTCATCATTAAAAAATACCTTTGTACACATAACAAAATCACTTGGGAACTACCACATTCAACCCAACCATGATTGAGAATTGTTCCTGGTTTCAATCCAGATCCCCTCGAGCTGGTTCCAACATGCAAATAGCTTAGAGATCCTAAGGTAAGGCTTCCCTAACTTGGATATCAATTTCTGAATCAATTCTCATTTTTCCTCTTAGGAAAAGTTGTTCTCTAAGAACTCTCTTGAGAATAATCAAGAAAAATATGGAATCCCAAAAACATGGCAGATCCCTAAGCCTCTCTTTGCCATGGGTCTTTATAGGAAGACTTTTCATTCAAAATGGCAGTTAAATCAAGAATCATTTGATTTCTTGATTTAACTCTTTTTATTTAATTTAGTCACTTTTAATATTTAACTTAGGAACTTTTAACTAGTTCCTATTGGAATCTTGTAGGTATTTTTAATATTTAATTTTTATTAGTAATAATAATAACAGATGGATCATTTCTTTATTTCTTATAACTATTAGCATTATTACTATGCTTACTCTTTATACATATCATGTATAAAATATGTACTTATAAATATATCATTTGTTAACATTTTGTCTTTAGGTATCATATAAGATGATCCCTAAGCTTATGATACTTTCTTTATTAAGTCCTTTGGATAGGTGGTTAGGTCTACTAGGCTAGAAAACTCTAAACATCTTTGCATGTTGGATTCCCTCGTATAATATGGTAGTTCTTCACTACTTGATGAGATAGAGAAATTTAAAATTTAATTTAATCACTTAAAATAAGTTAGATGAGATCAATATTTTACTCAATTCATTTTCACTCGACCTAATTAATTCTTTTCAGTAACTCCTAACGCTTATCTAGAGCCCATACTCAACACTAAAAAATAGGGAGTTACAAACTTATGGCAATTCCAAATCTCCTTGCTCAACACTAATTCTAGGATGTACTTGTAGGATACACCTAGGGATACAATGGCCAAGAATCCGATGTTATAGAGATTATACTCAACATCAACTTGAAAGGATCCATGGCTTATTCCCAACACTTCCAATTTTATCTTTTCATGTGCTCGATAGCTTCATGCTCAACACAAATGTCTCAACACTTATGTGCTCCAAAGCTTCTCGCTCAACACAAAACATCAATTACCGATGTGCTCCAGAGCTCCCCGCTCAACACAAAACATATCATGAATCATGTGCTTTAGGATCCATTCCCAACACATGAAAACATATATATATATATATATATATATATATATATATATATATATATATATATGAAATTGAATTACACCCAACATATCAAACAAATAATCACGTTCATATATAGTGGGGTCTTAGAGCCAATATATCAAATAACACATCAAGGTAACATCATAATGAATGGGGCTTATGCCAATAAAATTTAAGTCAACTTTTAAGATATTACAACACGATATTGATGACTTAACAACAGTGCAAAATGACATGTTAGATCATAAGGAAAATTTGCGGATTGAAAAAATCGAAAGACTTCCTTAAAAAGAAAGGTATTGTATAAAAAAATCTCTAGGAAAAAACAATAATAAATCTAAATCTAGACTCTCAAGGAAAAAGATAAAAAAAGGAAAAGAAAGATGGCAGTGTTGTAACTCAACAATAAATTATAGATGAAAACATTCCAAAATACATTGCCACATGAAATTATCTAAATTAACAGAATAACAAATCAAAATGGAAGGGTCAGAAAATAAGAGGTCGTAAATATGCCTATTGTAATATGAAATATTTTGAGAAAAAAACTTGTCGCTGTAAATTATTATGACGAATGGACAATATATGATCCTTAACTACTAAGTGGAAGCTTGGAAATTGTGCAGGAAGTCTCAAGAATTGTTGTAAGACATTCTTAACTTACGAGATTCAATATCGAATATGAAGCACCATGGGTATTATCCCTATGGAGAATTCGAATTTACCACTAAAAAAACAGAGGGAAATGATAATAACCCATTTCTCAATGTAATGTTCCATAGTTCCATGCTAGCAACCTTCTCGTATTGTAGGATTTCATAGAGGAGTTGTGTTTATTCCCTCCCAACTTGGTGAATACAATGGAAAAGATAGATTTGTATATTGTCTTCAGGACTATATCTCTTAATTCAATTCAAGTATACACAACAAGCTCTGCAAGAAAATTCCCTTTTTTCACCATCGGAATGTGTTATACATTTTAACAAAAATCACAATTTACTCAAATGGAACCCCTGGATTAGGTTAGTTTTTTTCTCTTCAGGTTAATCCGTGGCAATTTTTAATGTTATTTCTCATATTGTTATGTTATTTGGGTCAATCTTACTTCTTATCTCATTAAATTTCAATTTGAAAGTTGTAACTATACTTTGAATTTATCGAAATGTTTGAAATTGTCATTTGAACAATAAATTATCAGTTTAACCATTATCCCTTAATCAAATTATAATAAATACAAAACAATTTAAATTCCATGTATTAAACGTCACTCTACCGTAGGTTTGTTGGTGTCAGCACCTAGGAAAGCTAGTTGCTTTGAGACCGAGTTAAAAGGATCATTAAATAAAAGAAAGACGCCCTTTACATAGCTAACATAATATATGAATGAAAAAAATTCTCTTTAGACTTTTAACCAACGAAACATACAAGTCTAAGGATATTAAAACCTCAGTGGATCAAATTAGCTTGGAATGAAATGTAAATGTGAGGGAACTGGACTTCCAAAAAATGGAGGTAAGCATCACCATCCAATATATACCCAGTTCCTAGCAATTTATATTGACTAAATTTGATGGTTTTATTCCAACAATGAAATGTATATGGAAGGGGAACGGAATTCCAAATAACGAAATGTATATGGGAGGTTAGTGGATTTATAAATAAATTGGAGGCAATGATCACATCACCATCCAATACACACGTAGTGCAACATGACTACCATTAACAATTTGATGGATGTCACTATTACCCTACTCAACACCTGCTTGGAAAGAATGGTGATTGGAAAGAATGGTGATTGAGTCATGTAATCTTATAGCAAGTTGCATTTTATGTTGGCAACTCCATGGCCAATTTCAGGAAAGAAAAAATAAAATATTGCAAATTTTGTCATTGCAAATAGATTTATCATATGTATTTACATTTGGGAAACTGAATATTACATTTTATACTATTCAAACCTGCAATGCAAAAAGTTATGCCATATTTGTGAAAGAATAGAATGGAGCAATAGAAGTACTATGTGCAGATGATTTCCTTCTCATTATTAAGAGCAAATTAAATAGGAAATAGAAAACAACAATACTATGGGTGAATACCATAGATGAGTAAATACCGTCGGTTACCTAACTCACTAACTTAACTGCGGGTGAGATTACACTCTTTAACACACCCCCTTAATCTTAACTAGTAGTACATCATAAGCACTGTCTAGACCTAAGTGCTCTCTCTGACATACAAATGCAGATGTTCCCAATGGTCTGGTGAACATGTCAGCTAACTGCTCCTTAGAGCCACAAAATGGTAAAGAATTTTGTCCATCATTGACTAACTCATGAATGAAATGATAGCGAGTGTCAATGTGTTTTCTTTTTCTATGAAATACATTATGGTTAGACAATTGTATTGCAAAGTTATTATCACAGAAAATAGAAGTAAGATCTTTTGCAGTGTGTCCCATATCCTTTAGCAGTCTTCTTAGCCAAACAGCATGGTAAGCTGCTATGGTGGCTGCTACATATTCTGCTTTTGTAGAAGACATGCTCACAATGGGCTGTTTTTGAGATGCCCAAGAGATCAGATTTGTACCCAAATGGAAAGCATAACCAGATGTGTTTTTCCTATCATCAAGACTACCTGCAAAATCACTGTTAGTGTACCCTGTAAGAATACTTTCTGGTGTATGAGTGTACCTGAGGCCATAACTAAGTGTGCCTGCAACATATCTCAGTATTTTTTTTCCAACATTCTAGTGAGATTCTTTGGGAGACTCCATAAACTGGGAAATAAGACTGACAGCATACATCAAATCAGGTCTAGCTAAAGTCAAATACATTAAATTGCCTACCATTGGTTTATAGAGTGTATTGTTTATTGTTGGTTCATCACCATTCTTGGTTAACTTGGTGCTAAGAGCTATAGGGGTTTCTGCTTGTTTACATTTATCCATTCTGAATCTCTGCAAAATATCAGTAGCATACTTATGCTGGCAGATAAAAATACCTTTATCAGTTTGAGTAACTTCCAAGCCAAGGAAGTACTTCATTAGTCCTAGATCAGTCATTTCAAATTCGTTTTTCATGACTATCCTCAAAGCTTCAAGCATCAAATTACCAGTGTAAATCATGTCATCAACATAAAGACATATCATCAATATTTTACCTTGCTCTGTTTTGACATATAGAGTGGGCTCATTGTTTCTTCTGTTGAAACCATTGTTGATGAGGTAGGAGTCAATCCTAATGTACCAAGCTCATGGAGCTTGTTTTAGACCATACAAGGCCTTTTTCAACTTATACACTTTGTCTTCATGACCCTTGACAGTATAACCAGGTGGATAGTCTGCATAAACTTCTTCTTCAAGAATGCCATTAAGAAAGGCAGATTTCACATCCATTTGATACACAAGCCATTGATTTTGTGCTGCAATGGAAAGTACAGCTTTGATGGTATCCATCATTGCTACAAGACCAAAGGTTTCATCATAATCTACACCATATTTTTTTGCATAACCTTTGGCAACCAACCTTGCATTGTGCTTTTCAAGTTCTCCTTTTTCATTCAATTTGGTCTTATAGACCCATTTGACTCCAATACTGGTTTTGTCTGTAGGGATGTCAACAAGATCCCAAGTCTGATTTTTATCTATTGCATCAATCTCTTCATTCATGGCTTTTACGCATTGTGCATCCTTCATTGCTTCATTAAAAGATGTGGGTTGACAGGAGAAGAGAGAAAACTGAAGTTGCTCGTCTAGAATTGGATTCTATTCATATAACTCTCTCAAGCTTTCGGCTTTCTGGTTCTATGGTGAACCATCTGCTACGTCTTCTTGTTGTTGTACTTCCAATCTTGGAAGTCTGATAGGTAGATCTGGATGATATGAGTGATATTCATGTTGTATGTCTGAAGGATCACTCCGCCATTTGTCTTCAATGAACTTTATGTCTCTGCTTCCCACAATCTTCTTGGAGACAAGATTATATAGCTTGTATGCCTTGTGTTTTTCACTATAACCAGTGAAAATGCAGCGCTCACTTTTCTTGTCTATGTTTCTTCTGAGTTCATCAGGTATTTGCGCAAAGGCAATAGAACCAAAGATTTTTAGATGTGAGACACTAGTCTTAGTGCCACTCCATGCTTCTTCAGGAATCTTGTATTGGACATTCATTGTGGGTGATCTGTTGAGTAAGTAGACTGAGCATCCAACAGTGTCAGCCCAATACTCATTTGACAGCTTCTTGTGTGACACCATGCTACGAGCCATGTTCATGATGGTTCGGTTCTTCCGTTCGGCAACTCCATTCTGCTGTGGAGTGTCTCTGGATGCCATGCTGCTTACAAAATTCTGAAAACTCATGTGAATCATATTCACCTCCACCATCTGACTTGAGCATTTTAATGGACTTTCCAGACTTCTTCTCAGTGAGAGCCTTGAACTCTTTGAACTTGGAGAAAGACTCTAATTTGTGCCTGAGAAAATAAATCCATGTTTTTCTGCTAAAATCATCAATAAAGGTTAGAACATAAAAACTGCCTCCTATGGATTGGGTTTGCATGGGTCCACAGAGGTCTATATGAACTAACTCAAGTTTCTCTTTGGCTCAAGATGTGGAAGTGGGAAAACTATCCCTATGATGTTTACCAATGATACAGTCCTCACAGGTGCTGGATTGTTTATTAATAATCGGTAATCCTTTTACCATTAACTGTTTGTGCAGGAGATTGAGAATCTTGAAGGGAAGATGAACAAATCTAGAGTGCCATAACCAGGATTCATCTTGACTAGAAACTGTATGAGCTATAGGATGTGGAAGGTTGGCATTCCTAAGACTAAGAGGAAAGATTATATTCTTGGTCATTTCAACTTTGGCTATGAGTCTCTTACTGGGAGGTTTATCATAGATAGCACAGTATGTATCATGAAACCTAACATCATACTTATTCTGAAGTAATTGACCTATACTGATCAAATTTACAGTTAAATGAGGTACATAAAACACCTCATGAATGGACATTTTTTCATTTTGCTTAGTAAATACAAGAATAATACCTTTTCCTTTTGCTAGAACGAGAGAGTCATACCCTAGCTTGATATTCATGACAATAGAGGAATCCAGACTAGAGAATAATGACTTGTTACCTGTCATGTGATTGCTGCAACTGCTATCTAGTAGCCATAGATCTGAGCTGCAGTGTTCTTCAGTTGCTTAATAAGATAGAAACATCACCTCTGACAATCCTTCTTCTTCTCTGGAAACATTGGCTCTGCTATTGTTCTGGTAATTTTTCTAGTCCGCTTGCTTCTTTCTGCATTCTCGTTCATAGTGCCCATACTTCTTGCAATAGCTACACTAAACATTGGATTTATTGGTCCATCTCTTGCCTCTTCCCCTCTGAACTTGAGAGTTGTGACAGTGTTTTGAATGCTCTGATTGTTCATGATTGTGACTGGTTCTATCTTCTGTAGATCGAGACCATTGACCTCTTCTTCCTCTACCTCGTCCTCCTCTGCCTTGACCTCTATTGAGGGAAGCCTGGGTGTTAAATGCATTGGTCAACAATTCTTCTTCTTGAGTGAATCGCGCTTCATGAGATGGAAGAGATCGAGTCAACTCTTCTACGGTGAACTTAGACAGAGCTTTTGCTTCTTCTATGGCAGTCACTACCATAGCAAATTTCTTGGTGAGACACCAAAGAGTCTTTTGAACAACGATTATTTGTTCTAGCGGTTCACCATAGGTTTGGAATTGGGTCACAATACCCAAAACCCTAGTCATGTACTCATCCATAGTTTCTGACTCTTTCATCTTCAAACTTTCAAATTGAAGGCGTAGGGCTTGCATTCTTACTGTCTTAACACGATCGGTTCCCTTGTAAGCCGATGCAAGCAGATTCCAAGCTTGATGTGCACTGGTAGCACCTGAGATCCGTGGGAAAATGGACTCTTCAATGCAACTTTGGATCATGCATGTGGCTGTGAGATCTCGGTCTCAGCGAGCTTCAAGAGCATTCTTTTGGGCATTATTTATTGCGGTTAGAGTAGCCGCTTCAGGTTCTTTGAACTCAGTTTCCACCATATCCCAACATTTGTTGAGTTGCAGAAATGTCTTCATTTTGATAGACCAAAATTCATAGTCAGATCCGGTCAGAATAGGTCCGGAGATTGGCTTCAAAGCGCTCGTATTAGCCATTGGATATGACTAAAAAAATAAAAAATTGCCCTTGTTTTTTTTTTAATAAAAAAAATGCTTTGCTTAGCCCCTCTTTTTTTTAATATAAGAAAAAAATACCTTGCTTCTTTTTTTTTTAATAAAAAAAATATAAAAAATGCAGATCACCACTTTCCCTAAACACAGGCAGAGCGGTAGTATCGCTTCTTGCCTCTTCAATATGAGTGGTGGCACCTCTTTCCTCCTATGTGAAAGGAGCGGTACCCAAGAGAGGTAACGCTCTTTTTTTTTTAAATAATACCGTGCAGCCTTGCCATAAAAAAAAATCTCGAGGTAGGTTGGGTGTGTAACTTGATATGGAACAATGGAGATCTCTAGAAAAATCTGGAAATAGATTCAAATGGAGATCTCTTTTCTTTTTTAAATCAATGCAGATGAGATTAGAACTAAAAAAAGTCTGGCAATAGCTTCAAAAATGGAACCCCGAGCAATATCAGATCTAAAAAAAAATATGTGCTTCACGATCTGGATCTGGAGGTAGCAGATCTGAACGGATGGAGCTCTATTCCCCAAGTAAGAAACAAAAACGAATTCAGTGTCGTAGGGCTCCACTCTTTTTTTTTAGAGTTAGAGACAACCCAAATATCAGATCTGGAAAATAATAAAAAAATAGAAAAAAAAATAGAGTGTTGTAGCTCCATAGGCAAGCAAGTTACAAATGACTTGGCTTCTTGAGAGTGCTTTCCACTCTATGAAAATGCTTACCCCAACAATGGGCTGATCAGGCCGTAAGCTCTGGTACCATGTGAAAGAATAGAATGGAGCAACATAAGCACTACGGGCAAATGATTGCCTTCTCATTATTAAGAGCAGATTAAATAAGAAATATAAAACAACAATACTATGGGCGAATACCATGAATGAGTAAATACCATTGGTTACCTAACTCACTAGCTTAACCATAAGTGAGATTACACTCTTTAACAATATTTATAATAGAAACGCACAAGAAAATGACACTCAATTTGCTACCAAGTTAACATCTTCAAACATTCCATTGTTTTCCTCTAAACAATTTGCAGGTACTTTCTTGGCCAGTTACTATGTAAGCAATTGACCCTTTCCCCTTTTATCACAAATGAAGCAAATGATGCAAAATTCGATGTATGGTATAGGAAAATCACATGACCTTCTCTTAAAAGTATGCGTCAAGGTACATTAGAATGCATCGATCCTACCGACAAAGTTACGCCGTTTGGATCACTATGCATCTCTATCCATTTTAACTTCTAGTTGGTGAGATGAGAGATTGAATGTCCAACACACTACAAGCTATATTCACTTTGAAAGTTGATGCTACCGACACCAATCATTAGACTTTGATTGGAATGCGATATGACATTTAGTCAAATGGATAAAGATAGAAGGATGGATTCGAAACAAATGGATCGAAATTATTTTTAGAACACAGAGGGTACGCAAGAAACTATGATGCAAACCCTCAACATTGGTATGTTCTCTTAAACATCCCTCTTTATAGTGAATAGTTTCCCAATCTTGTTTGTTATGGGACTTCAAAAGAAAAACGACAGAGGCTTGGATTACTGAGGAGAAAGTGTTGGATTTACAAGCTTGGTTATGAAAAAATAGTTCAAACATAGAAGGAATAATATATAACCTGCAGAGGCAACAACGATTAGCTTAATCAGTTAAACCATTGGCTTGAGGCCTATGCCAATGGGGAGGCCATATATCATAGGTTCAAATCCATTTGAGTCTTTCTCTTTTGGAGGGTAGTCAAGCCACCTCCGTCAAGGTATTCCACAGAAAAAGGGATCCAACAAGGTTTCCTTGGAAAAAATATGTATGGGCTGCAAATTTTTATTAGCCTAGGCCAAATCCTATGAAATCTTGAAGCTTCTAATCAGTTTTTAAAAGGAGATTTTGCTTCCAAAAATTCCTTCCTCAGAAAATCGAATTTAGCACACAAAACTTTTAGTTTCCAACTCTTCTATAGAATTTAAAATACATAAGTTAACGCCTTGCTAACGATAATTCAAACTTGATGGAAGGTGAAGTCTTATAATTGTAAGATTTTCTTTTGGAATACAAAAATGATTCACAATTTGTTTCTTGGTCATCTCAAGCAAGTGATTTTAAAAGAGGAGAGATGTAAACCACTTACTAAGAGCCTTTTTCGGAGTCCCATTCTCTGGAACACACTTAAGCTATCTTTTGTTTTAGCAAAGATATGGAAAGGTAGAGTGTCTGAAACATGGTACTGCATTTTAGAGATGGATGTGCATCAGATATTTGTCCAAAACATGTTCCCTTCTCTGAGAATAAGTTCTAGATCAACAAATAGCATCTTTGTATGTCAAATATGTGATGTAAGTGTATCTACATTTACAGGAGTACATCCAACATATTAATTAAAATTAAAAAACTAAATGCACAACACAAACTCGTTAATAAAAAATGGCCAAATTTGGTCAAAGTCTATCCAATATAACCTATCTCTCAAACAATTCATTTCATATTTTCCCATATTATATAAAATGCATTTTTTAATTTCAGTTTGTAGTGGATGGGGCTGTTGGAAATATACCCCATATTTTAAAACTGACAGTAGATAGAGTAGTAGATAGAGTAGCTAGATCCAAGCTTCACAAAGTCTTAGTAATGTAGCATAAAGTTGGTAGAAGATGACACCTTAAGAGAATCTAAACAATGAGTCCGGATCATTACAAAAGTTGGAGAAGTAGGATAATTTTCAGACTCAGATTTTTTTAAACCACTTATAGTGTGAAATCATCACAAGAAACAACTTCGAACAGAGCAGGAAGTAGTAGTATGAACCATATTATTTTTAAGCTTCATTTACCATACAATTGTGAGGGCCAATTTCAATTTTCAAAAAGACGAACTGTGCCGCCTAAGCTAAATTCCTGTCAATCTCTTGGAATGTACGGTTTAAACTGAAGCATGCGAATTTTTTTCATCTTATATGTTTTTAAAGAATGTAGAACTAGAAACATGAAGGTTTAAGCAAGGTCAAACATAAGGGACTAATGGCCACTCCAAACGAGACACGAGAAAGGACTTCATAAACAAATGATTAATGGGTCCATGTGTTGTTCCTACCAAAAAGTAATATTCTAATCCAATAAATTAGACGTGGAAACAAAAAAAAAATTGAGAGTTGTCTAAACAACCTTCTCTCTCTATGATTATTTGATCCTAATAAGATAACCAGCACGACCACAATACATATTATCATTGATCCTAATAAGATAACCAGCATGACCACAATACTTATTATCATTGGAGGAATTTAGTTATATTGGGATAAGGCATTTTATTTATTTTTCTTAATATTTTTTCAACATATATTTCTTAATATTTTTTCAACATACAATTGTAGTCAACAATACTTATTATCATTGGAGGAATTTAGTTATATTGGGATAAGGCATTTTATTTATTTTTCTTAATATTTTTTCAACATACAATTGTAGTCAATCAATTAACATAAGTGTAGCTTTACTCCAATACTAATTGCAATTCACAAGTACCAAATAATTTCTCTCCAAGAAAAAATTTCACATAAGTGTAGCTTTACTCCAATACCAATTGCAATTCACAAGTACCAAATAATTTCTCTCCATGAAAAAATTTCACTACACACTCGCATTTTCACTACACACTCGCATGCTCACCCAGAGAATGTAATTTAGTTAGCATGAATTCAACAAAATCACATATGATGTCTTATCAACAAAGGGTAAACATTGAACAACTTCTCATTAGACCAAAGTCACGAGACACTGAAGCATCAAGAGTCAAGACTTAACAATATTTACATACTACAAAAAGACAGAAGACAGTTACTGTTTTTAAAGATTTTGATCTTCACATAAAATATTATGTTGAAGACACATGCTTATCCTCCTCTTGGAATTTCTGCACGAAATACATAATTGGGTAAATCATTGAACTATTCATTTGTAATCAAATGCCAAGAAAGTTTTTACTTTTAATAATAGAGTAATTATTCCTGAAATGAAATGTGGCAACAAATGCAAGAATGGAGCCATAAAATTCCAACTAAAGAAAATGTGCAAAGGACATATTTGAAAATTTCATATAACTTTAGTTCTTCAAACTAAGGAGTTATATCACATTTCACGAAACTATCTTACTAAAGCCACTCAAAGTGAGAACACATACAAAAGAAAAAAAAATATCTCTATTAATCACATTGAAGAATGAAGAATTTGTGTGGCGTGTGATATATATAATACTCCTCTAACTAATAATATTAGGCCTTTAAAAGTTACAAACAATAGTAATTACAGAGCCTGGGTAGAAGGATTTACAACCTTAAATATTTTTATATAAGACATCATTCATGAACGATTTTCTTGCAACCTATTATTGGATACTATTATAATGTTATGATAAGAAGGTAAAAAATGTATTACATGTTTTAAATATTTTTATATAAGACATCATTCATGAACGATTTTCTTGCAACCTATTATTGGATACTATTATAATGTTATGATAAGAAGGTAAAAAATGTATTACATGTTTCAAAGCCTCGTTGTACACTTAATATCCATGGCTTCATTTGTTCGATGCTATTATTGCTAAAATTTAAAATTATCTTACCATGCACTTAAGTTATGCGACATAAAGAGGATATTCATGTAGGTAAGGTGTCATCAACTAATTAATCTGACTTTATTACAACCCAAAAATGACATTTATAAAAGTATAACAGTCCCTTGCAAATAAAAAATAATTTCTTCGTCTTTTTAATTATACCAATACAGTTCCTAACCTAGTACCATATTTATGTGTAGTCTACATCTTACACATATGTCATTTTAAAGTTCAAAAGGCAAAATGATATTACAATATTCACTAACACTACCAAAAAAATTTCTCAAAAAAATAAATCATTTCGACATTACCTCTAAAGTTCCCAAAAGTTGTCCCAGCATTCTCTTATTTCTCTTCACCAAGCTTGGACCTTCGTCCTTTGATACAATACTTGGAACATTATTAACTGGTTGGACTTCTTGTTCCTAGCATATCCACACAAAAAAATTAATAGTTTTAGAAATAAATACATTCCTTAGAAAAAAAGACAAGAACCAAGTAAAGCTATCAATTCATAGACTTTCCTTATATAACAATAATCAAATGCAACTTCCTATATTGGTAAAGAATGTTGTTATTAATCCTTGTAATTAGTTGTAAGTGAGAACCCACTAAAATTACAATCTTAGAAAGAGACTCTCATTCAAAGACAGTAACTACAATAAAAGGATATATGTATATGATCTAAATAAAATGAACCGAAACACAAATCATAGGCTAATTAAAATACTATTAATCCATGAAATGAACCAAGTAAAAAATAATATGCTAATGCAATCCCTCAACATTGACACAACTTATTTCACACATCCACATAAAAAAAATATTTTGTTAAAGTTTAGGGTAAAGTTTGGATTTGACATAAAAATTATTAGTTAGAGCATAAACAAAATTATGAAACAAAGTTAGATTCAAAATAGTGTTGCATCAATAAACTCAAACATAATTTTCATCTCTTAAAACTTTAACACTCCACTCGTCACTATGTTAAAGTTGGTCCTTGATATTATTTACCAAAGGCCATATATAATAGAAATATTATAACTGATAAAAAATTAATAAAGTACAAGAAAAACCCAGATGCGAGTGTCAACGTGGCCTAGAGGAAGAGAGTGAGCATAAGATTGAACGTACAACTATCCCCCAATGTCATTCCCCAAAGCAATCATCATTACACTCTTAATGAATCAATCGTCATTATCTCTCGATCCATGAGGGCATTCAAGGTTATGGATGCAAGGTGACATTTCCCTCATCACATTGTATTTTTCTCTCTGCTGCATATTTATAGCTAGTTGAGGGAGTTTAATTCAGGCCTACAGTTTGTGCAAACTTAATATGGCTAGTTTTCAACATTCTTCATTTTGTTTCTTCCTCTGAGCGTAATTCGGTGAAGCCTTCCATCTCCTCTAAGATCCTAGTGACTGTTGGTTGCACTAGTTATCATCCTCGGACTCCTACTCTCCCCCCTGACTTCTAGTGACTGCTCCACACAACATCTTTGGTTCAACTAAAAATGTCCCATAGACTGTGAGGTACCCCACGGTGTGGGCATCGAGGATGTGGAAATGCTAATGATTGGGAAATGACTCTCCTCTCCATTGCTTAACATTGAAGGTTTTTATGTTGAGATCCCATACCACCTGCGTTAGCTTATGGAATTATGGACGACTCAGACGATGAAATCTTAGGCTCCCCCTCGACGATTAACGGGACGGTTCTAAATTGACGCAAATTTTGGGTGGTGAAGAACTTCATGGCCACTCTCATACTTTGTCTTACTGGTACTCAAAAAAATCATATGGATTCTTCCTAAATTCCTTATGTGGCTCTTATTGACATTGAGCAATTGCCACCTCCTTCTCCAAAAAACGTTGTTGGGACTCATGAGGGAAAATATGCCATCACTATAGCTCTAGAATGCAAGAAAATGAACCGCTCTCGGTCAAGAAGAATCCCTCAACCACAAACGATTCGAGTAGCAAGGAGGACACGAGAAGTGACTCCAAAATTCCTCGAAAAGATGGCGGCTAGACTTATGTCAACTGTGAGGCCCGCCAACTAAAAGTAGACAAAAAACACAGATTGGCTTTGACTTTGGTGTTCCCATTAAGGAGCATAAGCCTTCCAATCACTAAGTCCACGTTCCTAGGGTTTTTTTAAAATTTTCATATGGTCAATATGGGTCTAGTCTCGATGGTTATTTGTCACAACAAAACTGTGTTTTTTTGTTGCAAAACTGCCTATTATGCTCTCAGTATGATATGTTTTCCCTTCAGTAGGGAGGATCTGTTTGACGTTAAAAACTTGGTTTCCCCAACATACTTCTTCCAAACTCTTAGAGCATTGCGACACACATGTTCTCTTTTCCCATTACTTTTTATATTAGTGGTTGAGCAACTGAAGATATCACTAATCAAAATGAAATCTAAGGGTGGGACAACTAGAATGAGAGTGTCATCAAAACATGAAGTGACCCATTCCCTCTTTGTGGATGATGTCATTATATCCGGGAACAATTCCAAGTGATTCTAAACATATTATGTAAATCTTTTGATATTATTATTAGTGGGGAGAAATTTTTTATATAACATCACAAACGTTTCACTCAAATAAGTAGCATACTTCAACAACTCTTACCTTATTGGATTGTCCAAATGGAGGATGTGGTCTCATATATTGGATACAGATTCAAGCCTAATACTATCATAAAGAGGATGCGTATTGGCTAATGAAAAAAAGTAGAGAAGCGGCTTATGAATTGGTGTCATACATGGATAACTTCAGTGGGAAGGGTGGTCTTGGTCAAATCTATATTGGAATGTATCCTCATTTACTTGATGGTTCTAATATATATATTGGAATGTATCTTTGTTTACTTGTTGGTGCTTGGAGACGTCCCTATGCAAATTGGTGCTAAGATTCATCAAAGGTGCTTCAAATTTTTATGGGAAAGAAAGATTGAAGTTAGCATAACCAAAGTTGTTTGGGGGATAGGGCTTTTCACAATTTCAATTTAGGATCGCACTTGTAGCCAAAGGTCCATGGAGCCTTTTAACACATTATGGTAATTGGAGAAATCTAATTTATGACAAATATATTTTGGGAAGGACAACCAAGAACTGGGCTAGATCAAGGACAAAGAGGTCTTGTAATCCCTCTAATTTTTGGGTCTTCCTATGCAAATCCTTTCTAGTCATAGGTAAATGGTTAGCTTAGAGGATAGGTGATTGAAGGAGAGTAAGGCTGGGAATATATGTAAGGATTGGGGAACCAACTACATGATTTCATATTTAAGAAGCATTATTTGAAGCCTTTATGGTGAGATATATCAGTACTTTGGCTCGTTTTCCCCTGAGCTAGAAGTCCTTCCCTTGGGGGAATAACCAGGTCTAGAGATCAAGTGAATCCCTATGTTTGAATGGGTTGTTGAATCTTCAATGGGATCAATACTTGAGAGATACCAATAGTTATGGTATTACCCTTTGACAGAGTCATGATACCCTTGTCTCATCGTGGAATAAATTTAATGGCTACGTTGTGTCTGAATTGGCTTATGAACCTCTTCTATATAATCATTTGATTGAGGAGGTAAATTTATGGCGAGCTACGAGGTCTTACTAAATTTTTTTTTTGCTATCATCACATAAGATCCTAAAGTAGAATAATCTCTTTAGGAGTGGGTCCATCTGACCAAGGTGGTGCATTTTATATTTAGATCCTAGAGAAAGTATGAATCACCTTTTTGTTTAATGTTCCTTTTCCATGCAGTGTTGGAAGGAACTAAAAGGAATTCTAAGATTTAAAGGAAATTGGAATGGGGAACTAGAGTCATCTTCCTGGGGACATGGGTTGAGGAATATCACGTGGGACAATTTAAAGGAGTCCTTGGGTACCTATGTTGGGGGTATGGAAGAAGAAAAAGTAGGTTATTTTTTAAGGACAAAAACCTAACTTTTTGTGGCTTATTAAAAAAATTGTGGGTCTATTTGATGAGGGGGAAATCAAGAACAAAGAAACTTCTTCCATATTAATAGTGCTGAAATTTAGGGGTGATGATCCTATTAGTTTCGTTAATGAGGGATGTTAGGCCCTGGGTGGTCGATGAAGTAAAGGGTTGCTCATCAAAATTCACATCTCATTACTTCATAGTAAAAAATGGGGGACGCATGGCTACAATATTAGAGAGGAACTTTTTGTTTTGTGGGATCTTCTAAACTTTTCATCTAAATAAAATATCAAAACACTTTAGGTGGAAAGTGATTCCAAGACCATCATAAATTGCACCAAAGCGATCTCTTTTATGTCCATTCTCAATCTTGAAGTGGATGGGGAAAATTAGGAACCCAAAAAGTGTTTTCATGAAGTTATCATATGAAGCTATCCTATTAGCGCATATTTAGAAAATATAATTTGTTGGTGGAAAAAATTCCCAAGGATGCTCAATGGCTCTAGAATTTGAGAAAGGTAAATTACGTTATCAACAATATTCTATCACTCCTAAATATCGAGCTGATTTCTGGGTGATTTTTAAGGTTTTAGTGATTGCGACTCGTTTTGTATTTTCTTCTTGGCAATATCGATGTTATATTTTTGCTTTGATTACTTTCTTGTGTAGGTTAAGATTTTGTACTTTCCTTCTCGAGCGATGTTTGTAGGCATATCAATTTTGGCCTTACTCATCTACCTTGTACATGCATCAGTTTTGTTGCGGTTCTCCTAGGTGCTTGGTGGAATACTTTGAGACGTTTTTTACATTGTAAGTCCATGTAATTTTATTTTATTTTATTTAATGAGTGGTAATTTCTACCTTTGTTTTTGGTCCCTGGACTGATTCATTAGGGTGATCTCTATATTTCCTCAATTTATGTATTTGATTATTAAGGTTAATTTATTATCATTATGGAACTCTATTTGTTGGACCGGACCACTCAGATTTAATTTGTAATCTGTTTTCTTTGTTTCGTTAAGGGTTTTCTTTGTTAAGTCATGTACATTTAACAATTGAGATTATATATGGTTTTTTTCTGGTTGAAAATAAAAAGAAAATTTATTAATAAATATATGAGTTTGGAGCATGAGTGTAACATTCCCAAAATTGAAAAATAGAAATTTATTATTTATTTCAGCAAAAACATTATGTTAATTTTTATTGTAAATTTTATGACCAAGTAGGTCAATGATGACTGCAATTCTGTAAATGAAGAATTATTTATTTTATAAATTAATAATGGAAGACACCTATTCAGGGGAGACTATTAAATGAGCGTTCGCTACCCACTAGGAGGAAGGAGAAGTTATAAAATGTTGATTAACAAGTGGTAGCACTAGCATTCACTTCCTCCTTGTTGAAGGAGCATAATCCCTAAAAAGTGGTCATGTTCCTTGAGAGGGGCAAGAGAGTTGGGTGGCTCATTAAATTAGAAACTAACCCTAAGACCTAAGAAATCTTATATAAATCATTCTGTTTTTGAGAGAATGAACTTTGTGATTGCCACAAATTGAAAAGACACGAGATGATAGCTAAAGTGAATTGCTTACTCTTGAGTGTTGAGTTACATATAACTATGTTGTGTAGCATAGATAATTCATCTTAGTGGTGCAATGCGAAAGCTCGGGGTCCTAAGCAAGTGATTTGGATGCTTCAAGAAAATGTTGGGTGGAACAGTCTCCCTTGGGTGTCTTTCCCATTTATCTCTAACACTTCCATGTTCCAATTCTAATCTATTTATGTCCTTATTTAATGATGTTTAAAAGAACTGTAAGTTGTTTTTATAGCTTATAGAATTTTAGTATTTGGAAGAGGTTCAATGATCTAGAAATTATAATAATTATCCCGTGTATTTCTCCTAGTAGTTTGACGGTACATAAACTTTGGAACCTCTATGTTAGTTTTTTTTGTAATTTTATAAGTTCACTTTTCTTGTAATCTTTAAACTATTTTTTTATATCAAGTCGAGTGATCTACGAATCATAACACTGATCACAGGCTTCCGATCTTTTTGATATTTCTCTGAAGTAGATCTCGATGTTACAACCTTGGGGGTTAATTCTTAAAATTTATATAGCAAAGCTACTTTACTTAATATTTACAACTTTAAAACACTTTAACGAAACCCTAGATCTGACATAACTAATTTCCTTAGTAAGTAAACAGTCATTGTTAATAACTCTTCCTGCAAATAGATAATGGTGTAATTCCTTTTAAAGTTACTAAAACAAAAATCTTACCCATCGCTTTTTCCATAGTATCATGTAAGAATTTATTTTGTTTAAGTTATAGTTTTAGGGCTTACCCCTTCCTCTCATTTAAACATTATGATAGACGAGGGTTAGAGTTTATTTTGTTCAAGTTATAGTTTTAGGGCTTACCCCTTCCTCTCATTTAAACAGTATGATAGACGAGGGTTATTTTATATTCTCTAATTTATTAAAGAAGCAACTCTCGTAAATCGTATAAATATTTAGGCCAAGGAAGCATACCATAAACTTATAAAAAAAGATGTTTATAGAGAGGTTTCTAAACCCGAAGTTTACGAGTTAGTAAGTCTCGCAGCATAGATATTTATAGAAGAGAGTTCACGGGTTTTTCCTTTAAAAGTTTTGTTCTTCTCAATAATGCAATAATGCGACTTGGGATGAAAGCGAGCAAAGATTGCAAATAAATAAAATAGACTAAACCAAACTTAAGGTTCCTTAATAGATTTGAAACAAGCTATAGCCTCACGGGTTCCAAATATCACACCAACTTATTTACGAGATTTACAACTAGTAACAGAGATCTATAAACTATGAATTTTTTTGTCAAAACTAATCAAACCCTTGCGGGTCAAGCCATTTTCTAAAAAGAACAAATTAAACCATAAGTTACACAATATCATCATCTACTGAATACAGGACAATTTTTTTTCTAAAAATAAGCGTTTATATTGCCTCTCTTAACATTTACAGTAAACACGACGATTAAAAGTAATCATACAACCAACTGAGACTTGAAAGTAGCGTTTTGCACAGGCTCACAGCTAGACTGTCTGTATTAACACGAAATTTAAGCTAAAACTTAACATCAAAACCCTTAGGGTTACATGTTTCGCTGAAAGTGAGATTTGGTTCCAAAACCAAGGCAAAACTTTATAAACCTTCTTTTCTTTAGAAGAAAGAAACAAGATCTATCTTAGAGCCTCAGTTTATGGCACAGTGATTTTAAAAGAACGTTTTAGACAGAGTAACCTTACAAAACGCTGAACGAAGGACTGTGCAAACAAAAAGAAATTGATAGAGGCGGTCATGTTAAACGAAATCACAGAAGGCGGAGTGGTTTATCCTTCCAAGTAGAAACCTACTGGACACATGAAAATCTTTATTTTTTATTTTTTATTGTAAGTCTTATTTTAACTATATTTTTATGGTTGTTGTTGCAAAATTGCTCTATTTAAATTCAAATATTAAATATATATTTTAAAAAATAACTAATTTTTCTTATTGTACAATTTAATGGTGTTTCTAATGTCATGTACAAATTACCCGAGATTCATTAGAGCCACCAACTAGGCCATTTTCTCAGGTTTTCCTTCTTTCTATGTGTTTAGAAAAAGTATCAAATTTTTAATGGGCATAATAATTATTAATACCAAACTTTTTTATGAGCATATAGTAAATGTTATGGCTTTTGGATTTATTTGTAAGGAAATGGAGTTGAATGTGTGTAGAGGTCATGAAAGAGGCAGGACCACTTGTCAATTAAAAATATCCTTTTCTTTGGCCTAGAATAACAAAGACCAAAAAATGATCTTTACTTAAGAGTCCAAGTTCTAATTATTCTAATGTTGAATATTGTAAATAGTAGTTCAATAATTCTATTAGAAATAGATAATGTATTTATTATTTTAAAAGAGATACTTGATACATAAATATCTTAAGTAAACTATTAGATTATTGTCTTTTTATGACAGTTTAAAATCAACAAAATAAAAACTACTGTAATTGTGATAAAAAAGGTTCTTGTTTTTAAAAACAACTTTAACATACATACATACATACATATATATATATCAATTATTGAAAATAATTGTCTTTAACCATCTAGACATGGAATTGTTTTTTTTAATTTAATAAAAACCAAGTATATTGAAATATGTTATTTCATTAATTTTTTTTGTTTCATACCAATATAATTCAAACCTTTATTAAAATTAAAAAGTGTACCTTTTTTAAAATTATAAAATATAAATGATTTGTTTTAATATTTTATTTTCTAAAACTAGTTGTAGGTAACTCTTTGTTTTTATATATAAAAATATAAAACTATAAAACCTAAAATCCTTAATCAATAACATTTGAAACAAAATAGCAGTTAGTCACAAGAAAAAATTATATAAAGGATCGATTAATTTTCAAAAAAATCTTGTATATATATATAAATATAAAACTATAAAACCTAATATCCTTAATTAATAACATTTGAAACAAAATAATGGTAAAGAAGAAAAAATTATATAAAAAGATGAATTAATTTTAAAAAAAATCTATGTTTTTTTTTAATAATTATCGTATTGCCAAATTCGAACTCAACACCGTAGTTCTAAGGCTTACCCTAAATAACAATCAAATGCCACCATTATCGCGTGAACTTATGCAAGGACCAATAACAATCAAATGCAACCAATATCGCGTGTCTTTGAAATTGGAGAAAAATCCTATATCATTTGCCATTGAAAAACATTAAGTAAGCTAGTTTTTATGCTATTGTATGCATGTAAGCAAGCAAGCTCTCCTCCTATATTAAAGCACCCAGGAAGACAAGCATACCTCTAATTAAGTATTCCATCCAGAAGCCAGAAGCGAGCAAAGCAAGGAGATCAGAATTGGTATGAACTACCCAACCAAGGGAGCTATTACAATGATTTGTTTATTGATGAACTAGCCAAAGCAAGGAAGCCAGGAAGAGGTGCGTTAAGCCGCTAGACCATATGAAAGAGGTTTTCTGAATCTCTCCAAGGATTTTTAGAAACCGAAGGTATTTATCCTCGGTTTGTTCGTCCGTCACCCCCCTACTTTTAGAGGGCATGATCCACCGAATTTATAGCAATACCCCGAACAATGGGATATCTGCCTAGCGCCCCTAAGGGATTCATGATCATGTGCAGGGATCAAATTTGAAGGGAAAGGTTATATTTCAATATGAAGAGTTAATATGTTAATAACCCTTTGTGATTGACAAGCTAAAAAAAATATTATTTTCATATGAAAATAAAAATTGATTCAAAATTTCATAACCAGAACATATTAATTGCAAAAAAAAAAAAAAACTTATATCCATTAAAATATTTTTTTTCATAAGAATGAAATATACTCATTTTAATAATATACTCCCTTTAATAATATGGAATACCTCTTCAAAGTTTACCAAATCTTTCAAAAACACACATTTATATAAAACAAATTCATTTCATATTACTGTACAATTACTGTAAATATATATGAAACAAAGCTAAAATTATTGTGAAAGAAATCCAAATTTATTGTGTAAATTTTATTAACATAATTTTATGTTATCAATTTATTTGTCTATAATTTATGCACTTTTATTTTATGCATTAATAACCACAACAAAAGTAAAGAAAAATATTTGATAGAAATATTATAAATTGATAAAAATATCTATTCAAATACAAATCTATATAAATATAAACAAAGACAAATTAATAAAAAAAATTACAAAACATTACAAACAAAACTAATAACTATTGATCTGAATGGAAAAATTGATATGTTTGTCAAATTTTATAAAAACTAAAAATAAATTAAATATGCATTTACCTCGCACATATAATGGTTAGCAAAATGAATTCTAGGTAAGCCCGCAATGCCCTTATACTGGACAAAATTGAAAACAAATAAACACGTATAAATAAAATAAAAGAAATAATTAAATTATATATATATACACCCGTTGCTCACACAGTACACCCAAACCGATCTGCTTCAAATAGAAGTCCTACCAATGCCATGGAGATTGCAATATTGTAATTCATTCTAGAAAACTAGAAAACCCAGACAAATGCTAATACAGAAGATTCAAACAAGAAAGCTGTCCAAGATGGAGGAATGAGAAATAAACCTTAACCTTTAAAATCTGATTTCCAATTTCGAGGTGTGGCAATTCACGGTGCTAGTGGAGCATTTTACTGGTATAGCAATAGCTATGAGAACATGCACTGAGAAATTAGTTCAAGAATCATTTATTTTCTTGAAATAATGTTTTACTTGATTTATGTGAAATTAATATTTATTTAACTTATAAACTCTTTGACTAGTTCAGATTTTGACTATTTTAGGTTTTAAATATTTATTTAATTATTTTAGTAAATAATAATACATAGGTTCTTTATTTATTATTTATAGTCACTATTATTACTACATATTCTTACTCTTTTATTCATAACATATATAAACAATATATATATATATATATATATATATATATATATATATATCATTGTTAACATTTACTTTAGGTATCGTATAGGATGATCTCACTCACATGGTACTTTCATTAGGTTGTAATTATTTCTTTTATTAAGGACTTCACATAGGGTTGGTTAACTAAGTTAGGAATCTCTAAACCTCCTTGCATGGTAGATTACCTTGTATATAGTGGTAGTTGGTAAGTGCTTGATGATAAACAAAATTTCAAATTTTCATTTCCTCAACTTAAAAATAAGGAAGATGAGGTGAGTGTTTTACTAGAGTTATTTTTATGCAGCACAACTAAATTTTAGTAACCCCTACCATTATTCAAATCCAACACTCAACGCTAAAAATAGGGAGTTGCACATAGTGCAATTCTAGAGCCTTCAATCAACACTAATGCTAGGATGTACTTGTATAATACACCTAGGGATACAATGGCCAACGATCCGATGTTCCAGAACTTACTCTCAACATCAATTTGGAATGCGCCACGGCTTCTTCCCAACACTTCTAATTCTTATCTTTGATTTGATTTAGAGCTCATAACCAACACAAACATTATATCACTCATGTGTTAAATAGCTCGTGGTTAACACAACCATCAAATCACTCATGTGATCCAGAGCTCATGCTCAACACCAACATTAAATCACTCATGTGCTCTAGAGATCAAGCTCAACACAAATATCAAGTTACTCATGTGCTCCAGAGCTTGCACTCAACACAAACATTAAATCATTCATGTGCTCTAGAGCTCTTGCTCAATACAAAATCTCATCAATCGCATGCTTAAGGGTCCATGCCTAACACATTCAATGACATACATGCCAAATAAAATATATGCATTGGATTATGCCCAATATATCAAAACAAATCATAATACTCATGTGTAGTGGGGTCTTATGCCTAATATACAAAATATAAACATCAAAGAAACATCACATGCAATGGGACATATTCCCATTAGTGTTAGGTAAAAATTTGGTATATTACATCCCTCCGAGCTTAGAGCAATACCCTTCGTGGTGTTCTAGGGACTAGGAATGGAACCCTGAAAGAAGAAGGGGTAAGCCTCTCTCATGGTGGATTCATTCTCCCAAGTATCCTCAACAGCTTCAAACTGCATCCACTGCACTTTCAACTAGACTATGGTGCACCTCTTGAGCTGCACTTCTCTCTTGTCCAAAATATAAATGGGTTCAGGTACAGAATCCGCTTTAGTTTCCACCTATAATAAGGACCAATCAATAACATGTTTAGTATCATATACATATTTCTTCCATAAGGATGTCTGGAATATGTTTTGAACCTTTATATGAGCATATAAGGCTAACTCATAAGCAACTAGTCGTCTCTTGGCCAGTATCTTGAAGGGTCCACAAAATACTACTGCCAACTCTCCAGACCTTCCCAAGCTCAATGAGCTTCTTTGTGCTTTTTGTTTTAATTAAACATGTTCACTGATTTAATAATATTTACCTTTCCTTTTATTATCAGCGTAACTCTTCTCATAGTCTTATGCTTCTTTAAGGTTCTATTGGACCTTGGTGACCAATTGTTCCAACTCTTTTAGTAAATCAAGACCTTAGATGAGTCGGTCCACCACGCTCTCCCAAGTAACATGTATTCTACACTTCCTATAATAGAGTATCTCAAAGGGACTCATTTTGGAAGAGGTCTTGCGCTATCCCTTGTTATATGCAAATTCTATGAGATGCAGATAATCCTCCCACTTTGTGGGGTTGTTCATAACATACATCCTAAGCATGTCTTCCAAAATATTGTTTACTCGTTCTATCTTCTCGTCCGTATTTGGGTGGTAAGAAGTACTAAAGTTTATCTTTGGCTCTAATTCAGAGAATAAGGATATCCAAAAGTTTCCGGTAAACTTTGTGTCTCGATATGAGATGATTTCCTTGGGTATCCCATGCAATATGAATATCTCTTTTAAGAAGATGGTGATAATGTGAACTTCCTTGTAGGTTGACTTTACTCAGGTGAAGTGTGCCACTTTCGATAAATTTTCAACCACTACAAAGATGGAATCATTCTACTTCTTTATCTTTGGTATACCCGTAGTAAAATCCATACTAATGACCTCCCACTTCCATTCTTGAATGTGTAACAGTTGCAGCAATCATGAAGGATACTCATGCTCAACTTTGACTAGCTAACATTCTTGAAATTTTTTGATAAAAAAACGCTATGTCCGCCTTTAACTTAGGGCAAAAAAAGTGTTCCTTTACTACAGATATCATCGTTTTAAATACCGGATGCCCTGGGTAGGGTTTCTAATGAAATTTCATGAGGATTCTCAACATGATGTCCCCTCCTTCTGAAACATACAATCTTTATTTTGACCACAATAGCCCTGTCTCTTCCACCTTAATCTCATTTTGTTGTTGAAACAACCTGTCATCTTGGACCTTGTAATATCCCCCTTATGTACCCTAAATGTTTTGTAATTTCAAATATTTATTTTACTTGTTTTTCTCATGAGGAGCTCAAGACCAAGGCCCCACCAGTAAAACCCTATAACTAGGTGATTAATTCCCTAAGTTCTGAAGTTAGGATACCAAAGGTATTAACGTAACATTCAATGGGAACCGAGTCCATTAGGGGGAGAGGCTATAGCTTATCAATACCTTGCAGACCTAGTAAGGTTTAACCTAGTCTCCTTACAATCTTAATTAAGTAGCGGAGGTAAGCTAGCTCCCATAATTATTGGTAGGTTTCATAGTCACCAAATTTTGGGTAAGAGCAACATTAAAACATGTATGAAAAAATATGCACATACATAATATATATGTGTGTGTGTGTGTGTGTGTGTGTGTGTGTGCGCGCAATGCACACACACACACACACACACACACACATATATATATTTTATCCATGGGTTAAATTGGATGAAAATAGAACCTATACATGTATCTATCTATATATTAAAGAAAGGCATATATATATGTATGTTTTAAAAGAATGGAATAAAATGCACTTAGGAGGATCCAGCAATTAAAGGAATTTTCTCTGTGTTAAGGAAGCTCATTTTGGGCCTGTTATTTAGGAATCTTGACAAAAGAACATTTACACCTTCAGCATTTTTTGGGAAATCCCTGCCAGATGGTGAGAAGGTAGCGCAATATGCCCATAGATTCCTCCTTTATCGCTGAAAATATCCTTCAAAAGGAGGGGAGAGCCTATTGAAAAGGAGGGGGAAACAATTTGGGGAGGGTTTTCCACTGTGGGAAGGAGCCCATAATATTTCCTAGCATTGGAGTAGGTAGGGAATGGATAGTTTTGTGAGAGAGAAACTATGAGGTTGAAGGGGTGAGAGCCCAACACTTAGCATGGGTGGTGTGAGAGAGAAACCATGTGGTCGAAGGGGCGAGAGCCCAACACTCCGCATGAGTTGTGTGAGAAAGAAACCATGAGATCGAAGGGGAAAGATCCCAACACTTAATGTTGGGGAAAAAATCCTTCAAACACCTACGTTTTAAAGATAAGCAGATGCAGATCATGGGAATTGCTTAGTTATTTATTGTTTCCTTTTGAGTGGAATGTAGGATTTCCTAGGTCTAAAAGATGGAATTGGAGGTTCCATTTTAGGCTAAAAGATTCACCATCAGCATGTTAATGATTTTAGGAATCGTCCTAGAATTTTTAGGTATGAATTCCACCTTTTATTACATTCGAGTCTCTAGAATCTCTTTCTTTTCTGTGTTTTATTGTCTTGGAAAATTCATTCACACATTTTTCGTTCATTAATTTTTTCAAACTCTCCCTCTAGTTATTTTACAAATTCCCGCATGGAATTTCGGGCTATATCTGAGGTTACTCTCCCTTTTGAATGCTAGTCAAAAGTTTTCTCCTCAATGACATCAAACATCGTCCTGTCTTATAGATGTCAAGTTTTTCCTAGGTATTACTATTGATATCATAACTCTTTCACGATTCCCCTCAAGCCTCCTTGTTAGAGTCTAGGAAAAACAATGTAGAGTTAGATAATCAATTTTCGTGCCACTTCCTATGCCTAACACCAATGTGCGCACACAACAATATTTTACCTAACCATTGTGCTCCCACAACATATATCCCTAACACCAATGTGCTCATACGGAAATCATTTGCCTAACACCATTTTGCTCCCACATCATAAATTTTCCTTATCTATATTTGATGTTAATTACAACCTTTGACTATTTGTGACACACACAACTTTGTTGCTTAACATGACTCCATGGTCATTGTCCCAATTTGTGAATCGGCTTCATGACTACTTAAATATATAATCAACATCTATCAATAAATAATAATTTCATTAATTTAATCAACATTTCATATTTTGCAATGATTTTTACCTATACCATCATTTGGGATTCATACAACCCTATAAATCATCCAAAATAACTCCTTACTCAAGTTTGGGCAATTGAGCACAACTTGTTTTAGCAAGTGAATTTATATTCCATAATGTATGTGACATCGGTGAGAATCATGATAAAACCCTACAATGTTAGTACATAAATAATATAATCCATAGTTAATCCTTGGTTCATGCAAACCTGGAAATCCTACAACTTATAATAAGTTAAAGTAATACAACACTCATTCTTAGCTTCATTATTAAGCCAACAAATATTTTTACAAACAGTTAATTTCAATTGATAGTGTTCCCGGAAATCTCCTGCAAGGTTACTGTATAACATTATTTCCAACTCACTCCTTATGATTTTCAACTATGAATAGTTATTAGACATCTTTACTCATCTATCCTTGGATAGGGACATTCCAACTCTATACAACAATACCGAGTGGTAAGTGGGAGACATAGGAATCTCAAGTGATATTTTTGTTCCATCTATCTACTAATACCCTTAGAGGAAACATTATACTCTTTGTTGGGAATCTTGTACTTTGAGTAACCCTCTGCAAGACATGAATACACACATGTTAAAAATTTCATAAAAAATAATTGATAGTGGCCATTAGAGGTAACAGTAGGTTTAGAACACCATTTCACCTAATTCAACCCACACCTTTCGCAAGAAATTCAACATTGATTCAACATACTTGAAATCCCATGTGTCAAAATAGCCAAAATGTTTTAACATGATGGGATTATGATCCAATATACATGGTTTTCTAGCTATCCTTTTTAATACAAGAACATAAGCATTAAAGAGTATGTATTGATACTTTACTTAATATTCCCAATCCTCTATATTCGGTGTTAGTGACTAAACTTGTGTTATCACATGTTACATGAAACACATCAATACCCTAACGAGTGTTGTTTTGCTAGGTTACCCACCCTACTTTTGTGGTTAAAGATTTAGCACCATGTTGGATTAAAGTCATTTTTTTTAAATTTAGACTTCTCTTCAAATTACAATCTCCGTGTAAGAATTGTTCTTAACATTAAGCAATTACTAATTAGTGTTGACCAAAACTTTAAGATAAGCCTAACATTTCTAATGCTTACAACCTTCCTTATATATGAAGGGTGTCTTCAAATTTTCCCTCAAGTAGTGATGATTTCCACGTTACCCAACACTTAGGGCTTTGGGATTCTTTGCAAACATTTGAAAATATCAAATTATTTTCACAAAGTAAGGTAGACACATGATCTTCATTATTTCCTATCATTATTACCATTTCTGTTGTTATATAACTCTTACCATTTATTTCTAGGAACCTGTGCATTTTTTCTTTTCTCAAGCTTCCAAAGTTTGTCACCTATCTAATTGGTGTCTTATGTTTTAAAAAGGTGCCCATTTGTATGAGGATATCATTTGCATATATATATTTATCGTTAGAGGAAATTCTATGAAAGGACTATCTTCCTTAATAAATCAGGAATAAAGTTTATAGTCCGACTCCCATTGAGTGTGTAACCATAAACATAATTCTTACAACAAGATGAAAATTACTCACACGCATTGTTTATAACGTAACAACATACCTTTCCAAAGTTACCTCTTTCTATTTTACTTCTTAGGGCCCGCTCGGAGGGGTTATTTCCTCTAGTCCATCATTATCATGCATCCATAAACAAAATAATTCATTGGTTACTTTTTTTTTCTTCGATCATCTTAATGCATCCTATATTTAGGTGGAGCACAAAATAGGCCTGAGTGCTGTCAACCTCACTCTGATACCATTTGTAACACACCCATATCATTCAGAACAAAAACTTATTTGAACGACTACTTATGCCTTTGAATAATTATCCTTAAGACTTGTGAATGATAATATAAGACTAAAAAAACTTGTAAATCATTCATCCAAACATCATGAATCAACTGTGTTAAATTTGGTCCTTGTAATCCTACAATCTTTAAAATATGTAAAACCTCAAACATTTCTTTATCTAAAGAATAATTCAAACCCATACAGACGTTTATTTGTAACTATGAACTGATAAGGGGATTTATACTTTACATGTATCTTTAACCTTACTTATATTTGATAAAGGAAAACATTTAAGTATCATGTTTTCATCTCTAGAGCTCAACATAAATGGCATTACAATTTAAGTGTATCCCAAGATAAATATTAAGTTCCAAATAGAGAAGGGAGAAGATATACTCATTGTAATAGTTGCTTTCCATAGTTTCTATTAACGTGTACTTTATGTACATTCGTAGAGGACTTTAAACACCAATATCCATCATGTTATTGATCGTGCAAAATAGCCTTGTAAAGATAGATCCTGATGCATAAAACAATCATTTTTAAGATCATTAATTGCAGCTTGTAAGATACTATTTAATGAAAATCATATGCAAATCAATATAAACACAAATGAAACTGAACAACATGAGGTACAATGGTAAGGGAGACACCAATATAAATGGTTCACCCCTAACTAGGAGTTACATCCACCACTAATCATTCCATTAACATATTCAACTAAAGGTTACAAAACTACAGTTCTAGTACTACTTTGTTTCCACAAATATCTCTCATAGAGGACAAAAAGAAATTTTCTAAATAGCCTTATTGAAATTATTGAAAGGCCCTCCCCCTTTAAGAATAATAATATTATTAACCAACTCAAATCATTTCTACTTAGACGATGAAGACTCTAAGGCCACCCCAACTCGCATGAATACAGGGAGATTGAGTTCTTCCACATTCACTCAAAATAAGTCACTATCAACCCCACCCTGATCTAAATCGTAAAGATGCCTATTTCCATCAACAGACTCAAATCTATAAAACAAAAAGAGGGTCGTCACTTGGTATACATAGATATATAATATTCTATCTAATCCAGTAGCATCTAAAATGTATTGATGCCCATTTCTTATCAAACAAGATAGAGGGTCATCACCGATCACACATACAGATATATAAGCAAATCCAGATCTCACATATCCAAATCGTACGTGGTGGAAAGACATATAGTGGTCGTGGTCATTCTATGCAAAGATCTAAGTCTAAGTTTTTAAAGCGAGATCTGAATAGCAGCTGAAGGAAATGCATACTAGTAACCTTGATGCTAGATATGTAATGAAAACCGATACGAGTAGTGGAAAGGCTAGATCCAAATGCACCTAAAGGAATACACCGTCAAATGTGATTTTTGGGTAAATCACAACTATGCTGGTTCTGCATCTACAATTACAATCCAATACAACCCGGGGATGCTAGATGTAAGTGCAACCCATGGAAATGCACAGTAAGGTAAATCGCACCTATTCTGGGTTCTAGATCCACAGATGAAATCCAATACAACATGGGATGCTAGATGTAAATGCAACACACAGAAATGCACAGTAAGGTAAATCGCACCTATTTTCGGTTCTAGATACATAGATGAAATCCAATACAACATGGGATGCTAGATGTAAGTGCAACAGACCGAGATGCACAATAAGGTAGATCGCATCTATTCTGGGTTCTAGATCTGCAATTAAGTAAGATCCAAACCCGTAGAGAGGACTCTTGAATCTGTAAGTATAATCCAAAACAAAAACACGGTTTTAACCTATACCAGATCCAGATCTGGAATTTAGTGACAAGTCCGAAATGTTGCACCTTTCAGAATCCTCACTAAAGGAACAATCCATCCATGTTTGACAGGTCTGAAAGAAAATCGCATACGGGAGCACGCTCATGAGGGAATATAAGTTAAGTTCCAGTATTGAGGTCATGTCAAATTGCATTCAGCCTTCACGTGGTCTCGGTATCCAATGCTTTCCTGGATTCTAAAAAATTCACGGTCAGCCTCAGGTATATATCGTGGAAGTTCGAATCCAATCATTTATATTAAATGCAATTAAACCAACAAAACCATGCCACACCCACTACTTCATGCCTGATACAACTCAAAATGAAAAACAAATATTTACGGTCATGTCGATGGGTCTTCCCCGACCTAAATTTTTAACCTCACGGAGGCAGAATAGCTAAAGATCATGTCGTAGGTAGGTTAAGTCGAAAATTAATTACTTTAGATCCACACATACAAGGACAAGTATCTCTTAGTTATCAACAACGTGGAACAAGTTTTAACAGTCCTACCCTCATATCGGATCTGGATTTTATCTAATACAACCTTAATTGCAGATCCTAAACTGCTGACAAGGAAATGACCTTCCAAAATAAGAAAACACAGACAAGGAAGGGATTCCAGAGACTCATATGCAATAAAAGGTGGAATTCATACCTAAAACTTCCAGTCCAGTTCTTGAAATCAGTAACATGCCGATGGTGAATCTTTCATCCTAAAATGGACCCTCTACTTCTATCTTTTAGACCCAGGAACTCTTATGTTCCGCTCGAAAGGAAACAGTAAATCGCCAAGCATTTCCCATGATCTGCATCCACTTATCTTTAAAATGCAGGTGTTTGAAGGAGTTGTTCCCCGACGTTAAGTGTTGGGATCTTGCCCCTTCAATCTGATGGTTTCTTTCACACGCAACTCAGTATTGGGATCTCCCCCTTCGATCACATGGTTTCTCTCTCACACCACCCGTGCTAAGTGTTGGGATCTCTCCCCTTCAACCTCCAAGTTTCTCTATCACAATTATCCATTCCCTTCCTCCTTCAATGCTAGGAAATATTCCCCGTTCCCTCCCATAGTGGAAAACCCTCTCTAAATTGTTTCCTCCTCCTAAACCAATGTTTTCCTAATTAACTATAGCCTCAATGTTTTTTCACATGGTTTGTGGTGGCTGTTATTCCACATGGAGATTATTTTCACAAAATTCATTCATCCTTTAGATAGTTGATGGATCCTCCTATTATCCATGAGGATCCACCATACCTTGAAGCAAATGGTTTATAGTTGCTCTAGAGCCATAATTATGTTCAACATAGCGTCCGTTTAATATAATTATTCTATTTCTTGTGGAAACAATGCTTAAAGTGGCCTATGGTATTAGAGAAATTCCATTGGAATCTTTTGAAATGCTTGTGATGTTTCTAACTACTAAGGAAAATTTAATTGGATATTTGTGTGGGGTTAAATATTTTTGTTCTTATTGAGTTTTTGAATGATGAGATTTTTAGGGTTATAAGTAATAAGTTGGATATCTTCCTTAAAACACATATGCTTGCTATGAATTTTTCCAATAGAGAGGCAATGAAAATTATTGTTTAAATGGATCGCATCTAGGGAATTCTAGAAGCTATTAGTTTTGTTGTGGGTGATAAGAAATTTTGGACTACTAAAATATACACTTAAATTTTTCATATTACAAATATTATAGACATCTTAAATTTAATTTCATTGCACCGAGAGGTGCATTCTACAGCCCGGTATGAGGCAGAAGTGTAATTTCGTGCTCAACGTGGAGATGACATGTGCCACATAAAAAAGTCGGCTTATATATCTATATATATATATACAAGTCGGCTTAATAATTAATAATCTTAGGTGTGTGTATATATATATATATATATATATATATATATATATATATATATATTTGTAAGTAAATCAAAACACCTATACACACTTCACAACAATACGTACAAGCTGGACCTTCGGAATAAGGCTGAGAGCAATTACAGATTTGTCTTAGATTTGGAGTGCAATTGTTGAAGCAGGGTTTGCACCTCGAAATATTTGATCCCTCTCGGCGCATGATAGAGCCGGGTAAAGCTGGATCTAAGCTGGTTAGCAAGAAACTAGGAAAAACAAATGAGAATATGCACTTGCGAAATGGTCCCTAGTCTCTCTAAAATAAGTTGGTCTCTCTAAAACAAGTTGACCAATAACACAATGAACATACAAAATTGGAGGATAATAGCACTTCACAAAGTTCTATTCGCTCCAATGGCAATCATAATACACGTGCTCTACTCGATGAAGCCAAACTAAAATTGGGTGAATTGAGAGAGTGATTCAACTTTTACTCTATTTAAATAGTTGCAATCTTTCTACTTACTAAAGTAAAATGTTAATAAGACGCATGTATTGGGTTAAATTTTCCTTTCGTATTATTGAGTTTTGGAAGGAGAAGATTTTGAGGGTTTATATGGTAAGTTGGATATCTTTTTGAAAATTTATATACTCATTATGGAATATTTCAATTGTTATGTAAAAAACTAGTATCGAAAAGTATGGATATGCACTTTTGAAATACTCTCTCATGGTACAATAAAGTCTAAGTAAAGAGATGGCCGCAATAGTTCTCCTTAAGAATAAAAGAGTTTTCATTGCATTATAAATGGGAATAATTATGTGAAGTTAGATGAAATGTACCACATAACATCATTTCAACCATATATTTAAATAGCAAATGTTTCTTTCTAAAAACGTGTTCCCTTCAACATATTTTATTGGTTGAGTAATGATAGCATGAGATAAATGGGTTTTCCTATGGTAAGCCAACAACAATAAAGTGTTCACTACAACAGCTTTTATTGTTCGACTAATGATAGCATGAGATAAATAGTTTTTTGTATAGATAGCCAACGGGATAAGTGAAGGGATACCAAAATTTTTAGGCACGCATGACCAGTATAATTTCTATCACAATAATATATATATATGTGGCAATTTTTTATTAATTATTCTCAATTTACATTCTACAATGTTTTTAAATGAATGCATGGATATATTTTATTGATTCTAGGAGAAAATATTAAAAGATAAATGTAGTGTCCCTATAATTCTAAAATAAATTTTTTTCGTAGGCTAATAAAATACTAAAATTTAAGGAATTGTTCAAAACTTCTACGGAATAAAACTAGGTTGTATACTAAACCTAAGTGTCGTAAGTATTTTTCCTCTCTCATGATGATGTGTTTAAGTGATGTTGTTCTATCACTTGGTCTTGTTTGTATGGTTACTATGCGTGTCTACTAGTTGGAGAGATTTGTCGATGCTTACGTTATGCCATATTTTACTTTTATTTTCTACGTCTTTAAATTCATTTATGGTTTTGTTGATAAGAGGCTGACTTGCCTTTCTATGTCAAGGCGTGGAGTGGAGGGGTTTTATCCCTTGAGGGACCAATTGAAAACGTAAGGATTCCTATTGCTAAGGGCTTATTTAGTTCGTCATGAACTAATGCAAGCTCCTATTCTATTGTGAAAGTTATTCATCGGTGAACTCTATCTATGATCGTGGAAATAAAAAAATCATACATCTACAACACTACATCTACACTACACTATTCATGTTCATAGCTAGGTGAAAAGAGGACTAAATTCCTAGGCCTAACTATACCTAATTCTGATGTGAATAAGGTTCCTCAAAGATTAATTTTATGCATGCTTTTTAAAGTTTACTATATACATTAATGCTAAGGTTTGAGACCTTAATGGCCTTGTAATATATACTTTGAAACTATATGAAAAAGGGTTTATGGTTATGGAATATTCCATACGCCATCGAAACTTTGTATTAGCATGACATTGGATGGTTTTAAGGTTTATACATTAGTGGGTGGTGAACTATGGAACAACAATGTGAACCAAAACTATAGAGTTATGGGTTTTGATTTGGTTGACAGTGGTGGATAGGATGACAACTTTAATGCTCCTTGGGAAGTGCAAGAAGAATGCCTCAAGTGCTAGGTAGGGTTTGCTATCATTTCATTTTGTCTTTTGCTGGTGGAGGTTTGGTGTTCTCATGCCTCTTAGTCCCATGATGCACAACTCAACATCCATCTGTCTCTCTCATAAGTTAGGGATGTCTTTGTTCTGCACAATGAATGTTTTGGGTTGATTACGATTTCATTGCATACTCGTGATGGTGGTTGCATTGGTTTGTGTAGGTGGCGGAGTGTGGCTCTATTGTGGCTTGAGAGTGGCACCATAGGCTACATGCACAACCATTCTTCAAGTATTCCTGAAAACTGGCAAGGCCCTTACTACTATGTGTCTCTTTGACAGGGTTTCGAACTTGAGTGGGGAAGTGCATCATTTAGTTGTTTCTCTTTGTTGGGGTTTTGATAGTTCCTATGTATCAAGGATGTGAGTGTCTTGTCTTTCCATGGCTCTATTGTATGTAAATTTTTGGGGATAAGGGTTTGACTCTCTGAATCTTGGCTCGGCTCTGTGTATCAATTCATCATTTTGCAACGATTTGTAATGGCTTTTATTTAATTTAGTTGAATCTCTAGGTTTAAATTTACAGTGTTTTTTATTGCAATGGCATAATGGATGATTCAACTATGTATTTTATGCAATGTATTCTTATAATGATACTGCATGATAAAAAATTTGATGAAGAGTTTATTATTTAATGTGGTTGGGTTGTACCTCACATGTGTAAGCATGAATCTTGTCTCATATATTTAGGAGGGATACGCAACCAACTATATGTTTATGTTTTTCATTGTGGCTAGTGCATTAAATGTAAATAGTGTAGCTCTGTTTTTTTATACTGTTGGTTATATTTAAGTCCTATTGGGCAGCCTCAGAGGAGAAACCCTTAATGTATAAATCGTAGCATTTTGATTGTTGGACTCTACACGAGTCGATCCTGGGATATTTAATGAATCAGACTTGTGGTTTGATAGTTTTGGGTTTGGGAATCTCACACAATTCGATCGAGGATGCATTTCGTATTAAACAAGCAAAGCTGTAAGAAAATGCTTCTTGGATTTGCTAATCTGAGTTCATGGTTTTTCTAATGAGATTCCACTAGCACGATGTGCAATGAATGTCTCAACATTAATAATTTTATTTATCTAATTAGTTATTTTAATTTGTTGTTTATCGTTTTGACTTATGATATGAATACATCTATACCGAGAGCCAATTCTCGACAGGATTCAATGGTTGGGCTGGGTTAATCATACTTAGTAGTGTTTATGGTTTCATAGCATGGATTATAGTGTTTATGTAAATTTTTCATTGTAATAACACTAAGATGTTTATGGTTTATTTACAACGTGGAAACAAAACCATATTCGCTGGCAATATGAAATCTACCAACGTTTTGGATTTATGTTTAAGAGTTGGATTTTAATGGTTTAGGATATTCGATCTCTTGTTAGTTTGTTTCTTTTAGTTTCTAGTTTATTAGTTGTTTTTAAATAGAATCCATATTAATGAGTTCAGAGATTGGTTCCTTGGTGAGTATATTTATAATTTATAAATAGTTGAACTAAATGTTTTAATGCACAGTTTGTAATAATATTTTAGTTTTAATTGCTATTTAAGGTTTAGTTTACCTAGATTTATGAAAATTATGTTTAATCCTTCATTTATGTTTGAAAAACATATAATAACTATTTATCTTACTAACTAGGGTTTAAGTCTAAGGTATACTCTCTTTGACAATTAAATCAATACTAAGAGGATTTAAAATATAAAATTCCTATCTAGGAAAAATAATGGCTCAGTTTAATGTTTAAGTAATAAGTCAACCTATAACATAATATATATCCCTAGAGTTTTATGTAGAGATAGTTGAGAGTAAGATTCTATAAAAAAAAATGAAAACCTAGATGAAGCATACATTTAATGTACAAATATTCATTCGAGATTATAAATCCTACTTAATGAAATCTGTAAGAACTTTAGAGAAGGTAAAAACCTCATACCTATAATTTGCAGTTTATTAATGGCTAGAACCATGCACACTCAAGAGCACACAATTAATAAGAACATAGACAATTCTAACCTCAGATCTATTAACTGAATAACTTGGAAACTACCATTTTCCACCCAACCATCACCGAGAACCATTCGTGGTTTCATTTTAGATCCCTCCGAGCTAGTTGCAACATGCAAGTAGTTTAGAGTTTGTAAAGCTAAGGCTTCACCTATTGAGTATATGAGGTTCTATACCATATTGTTTTACTTTCAAAAGGTGCTCTACCTAAATTCTTAGGATAATAATGATCACATAGAATAGAATGGGGATCCCCAAGCCTTTCTTTGGCTTGGGTCTTTATAAACACTCTTTAGGAAAAATGACTCTTTAATTCCAATTAGATGAAGAATCATTTATTTTCTTGAAATAATATTTTACTTGATTTATGTGAAATTAATATTTATTTAACTTTAACTTAGGAACTCTTTGACTTGTTCCTATTTTGACAATTTTAGGTTTTAAATATTTATTTAATTATTCTAGTAAATAATAATACACAAAGTACTTTATTTATTATTTATAGTCACTATTATTGCTACATATTCTTACTCTTTTATTTATAACATATATAAACTATATATATATATATATATATATACATGTATCATTGTTAACATTTACTTTAGGTATCATATAGGATGATCCCAATCTCATGGTACTTTCATTAGGTTATAATTATTTATTTTATTGAGGACTTCATGTAGAGTTGTTAAACTCAGTTAGGAAGATATAAACCTCCTTGCATGTTGGATTACCTTGTATATCGTGGTAGTTGTTCAGTAGTTGTTCAGTGCTTTCAAAATTTCATTTAATAAAATTCTAAATAAGGAAGATGAGGTCGGTGTTTTATCACATTTTTTTTAACTCAACATAATTAATTTTCAGTAACTCCTATCGTTATTCAAATCCCACACTCAACATACACTCAATGCTAAAAATAAAGAGTTGCACTTAGTGCAATTCTTGAGCATGTCACTCAACACTAATGCTAGGATGTACTTTTATAATACACATAGGGATACAATCACCAAGGATCCGATGTTCCAAAACTTACTCTCAACATAAATTTGGAATGCTCCACGGCTTCTTCCCAATACTTATTATTCTTATCTTTCGTGTGCTTCAAAGCTTTACACTCAACACAAACATTTCATGACTCATGTGCTCTAGAGCTGACGTTCAACAAAAACATCATATAGTCATGTGCTCAGAGCTCGCAGCCAACACAAACATTAAATCACTCATGTGCTCGAGAGCTTGCTCTCAACACGAATATTAAATCACTCATGCACTCCAAATATCGTGCTCAAAAGAAATATTAAGTTACTCATGTGCTCCATAGCTCATGCTCAACACAAACATTAAATCATTCATGTGCTCCACAGCTTGAGCTCAGCACAAACTCTCATCAATCATGTTCTTCATGGTCCTTTCCCAACACATACAATCACATACATGCTAAATAAAATATATGCATTGGATTATGCCCAATATATCAAAAAAAGTCATCATACTCATGTGTAGTGGCGTCTTATGCCCAATATCCAAAATATAAACATCAAACCAACATCACATGCCATGGGACATATGCCCATTATTGTTAGGTCAAAATTCAGGATATTATATCCCTCCCCACATAGAACAACACCATATGTGGTGTTCTAGGGACTACGAATGAAATCATGAAATAAGGCAGGGTAATCCTCTCTCATGGTGGCTTCATTCTCGCAAGTAGTCTCATTGACTTCAAAATGCATCCACTGCAATTTCAAGTGGAATATTGTGCACCTCTTGAGCTGCACCTCTCTCTTGTCTAGAATATGAATGGGTTCATGTACAAACTCCCCTTCAGTTTCCACCTGTAACAAGGACCAATCAATAACATGTTTAGTATCATATACATATTTCTTCGATAAGGATGGATGGAAAACATTATGAACCTTTATATGCATAGGTAAGGCTAATTCATAAGCCACTAGTCCTCTCTTGGCTAGTATCTCGAAGGGTCCGCAAAATCTTGGTTCCAACTTTCAACACCTTCCCAAGCTCTATGAGCTTCGCTTTGCTTTTACTTTTAACTAAGCATGTTCATTGGTTTAATAATCTTTATCTTTCCTTTTCTTTTCTGCGTAACTCTTCTGGAGGACTTGCACTTCTTTAAGGTTATGTTGGACCTTGGTGACTAATTTTCCAAGTATTTTAGTAAATCAGGCCCTAAGATGAGCTGGTGCACTGGGCTATCCCAAGTAACAAATATTATAGAATTCTGACTATATAGTACCAGGAAGGGAGTCATTTTGGAAGAGGTCTGCTATCCCTTGTTATAGGCAAATTCTATGAGATGCAGATAATCCTCCCACTTGGCGGGGTTTTTCGTAACATACATCCTAAGCATGTATTCCAAAATCTTGTTTACTCGTTCTATCTTCTTGTCCATCTATGGGTGGTAAGAAGTAATAAAATTTAACTTCATCTCTAATCCGGAGAATAAGGATCTCCAAAAATTTTCGGTAAACTTCATGCCTCAATTTGAGATGATTTTGTTGGGTATCCCATGCAATATGAATATCTCTTTTAAGAAGATGGCGATAATGTGAATGGACTTGTAGGTTGACTTTACTCGAATGAAGTGTACCACTTTCGATAAATTTTCAACCACTACAAAGATGGAATCATTCTGCTTCTATCTCTTTGGTAGACCCATAGTAAAATCCATATTAATGACCTCCCACTTCCATTCTAGAATGAGAAACGATTGCAACAATCGTGAAGGATGTTGGTGCTCAACTTTGACTAGCTAACATTCTTGAAATTTTGCGATAAAAAGAATTATGTTTTCCTTTAACTTAGGCTAGAAAAAGTGTTTCTTTACTGCAAATATCATCTTTTGATATATTGGATGCCATGAGTAGGGATTTTGATGAAATTCTATGAGGATTCTCAACGTGATGCCCCCTCCTTCCAAAACATACAATCTTTATTTGGACCACAATAGCCAGGTCTCGTCTACCTTATAGTCCTTTCGTTGTTTAAACAACCTGTCCTTTTGGACATTCTTGAGGATTTCAACATAGAAATGGTCTACTCCGTTTTCCTTTCTAATCCTCTCATGCAAATTTGAATCATTTTGACTTAAAGTCACCTCATATAACATATGAGCTCATCGACTTAAAGCATCAGAAATTTTATTCTCCTTTCCCTTTATATGCTTTAACTCGAAATGGTACTCGCTAAGGAAAGCCAACAATCTGGCATGCCTAGAATTTAGATCTTGTTGATGAAATAAATACTTCATACTCATGTTTTCTGTCTTTAGATGAAATTTGTTCCCCATGAGGTAAGCCCGACACATCTTGAAGGCATTGCTAATGATTGCTAGCTCAAGATCATGGGTGGGTTAGTTTTGTTAGTGTTCCTTTAAGTTTCGTGACTCGTAACATATCGCTCAATCATTCTGCAAGAGGACTCCTCCAATTCCTTCCTTGATCAAATCCATGAAAACAATGAAATCTCCATCAGGATCCACAATTTGTAGTATAGGTGCAGTAGTGAAAAGTTTTTTAAGCTTATGAAAACTTTCCTTGCACTTAGTCGTTCATAAGAACTTCTTTTCCTTCTTTTGCAAAGCAGTCACGGGACAAGCAATCTTTGTAATGTTCTTGATGAACTTTCAATAGTAACCAACTAATCCCAAAAATGGCCTAATGTTAGTAACACTTGTACAGGTAGGCCAATCCTCTATGGCTTTAATCTTTTTCCAGTCAACGGCTATCCCCTTCTCAGAGATGATGCACCATAGGTACTACATCTATGGTTTGTAAAAATCACATTTACTAAACATAGCGTAAATATGGTGTTGTCGTAACACATCTAGTAATATGTGGAGATGCTCATCGTGTTTCTCTTTACTCTTAGAGTAAACTAGGATGTCATCTATAAATAGAAATACAAATTTATCCACATATTTACTAAAGATATTGTTCATCATACACATAAACTTCACAGGTGCATTGGTAAACCTAAATGGCATTACTACAAAGTCAGAGTGGTCATATCACATTCAAAAGGGTGTTTTATGAATATATTCATCACGGATTTGTACTTGATGGTATCCAGAAAACATGTCAATCTTATAAAATATCTTGGCTCCTCCGACTTGATTGCACAAGTCATCGCTCCTAGGGAGTGGGTAACGGTTCTTGAAGGTCATCTTGTTAGTTTATGTATTCGATTAACAAGGCTAATTTATTATCATTATGGAACTCTATTTGTTGGAATAGACGACTAAGATTTAATTTGTAACCCCTTTTTTGTTAAGTTGAGGGTTTTTCTTTTTTTTGCTATGCCATTTATAATGGAGATTCTTTAAGGCCACATTATTGATCTTTTTAAGAGGTAAAGATACATCTTTATTCTTAATGGAACACAAGAAATATATGGTTTTTTTCTCCTTGGAAATAAAAAGAAAATTAATTAATAAATATATCAAAAACTCTACAAAATGGGGCACTATAAAAGTAGTTTCATTATTTAAATCAACATTTCAAGAGCATGGGCTATTGAAATATTCAGCGAGTGAAGAAATGTTTAATGTCTATCTAATGGGCACTGAAATCTTCCCTCGGTGAAGAAATATTTAACGTTTATCTTATTTAAAGAAGAAGAAACTTTTTGTACACATGAAAGTCTTTATTGTAATTCTTATTTTAACTATATTTTTATGGTTGTTGTAGCAAAATTAGCTTATTTAAATTCAAATATTAAATATATATTTTAAAGAATAATTAATTATTTTTATTCTAAATTAATGATGTTTTTAATGTCATGTTACAAGGCCATTTTCTCAAGTTATCATTTTTTCTAAGTAAACCTGTTTACTTAGAGTATCAAATTTTTCATGGGCATAATAATTGTTTGTCAAAATCTTCAATGAGCATATAATATTTTTTTTGGATTTTCACTTAATTTGTAAGGAAATATAATTGAATTTGTGTAGATGTCTTGAAAGAGGAAGGACCACTTATATCAATAAAGAATCAATTCATTGGCTTAGACTTCAAAAAACCAAAAGATGATATTTTCTTAAGAGACTAATTTGTAACTATTTTACAATTGAATATTGTAGATACTAGTTCAATAATTCTACTAGTCTATATTTCATGTATTATTTAAAAAGTGATGTAAGTACCCAAATATTTTAAGTAAATTAATTGATTATTGGTTTTGTTGATAGTTTTAAAATCCATTTTACAAAATGAAAGGAAATAAAAACTACCATGATTATGATAAAAAATTATCTAGTTTTTAAAACAAGTTTAAAATATATATTAATATATATATATATCTTAATTATTAAAAATAACTTAAAAATTATCTAAGTTCTAAAACAAGTTTAAGATCGATATTAATATATATATCCCTCAATTATTGAAAATAATTATCTTTAAACATGTAGTCATAAAATTGGTTTTTTAACTTAACTTAATGACAACCATAACAACAAGCTTGTTAGAATAATCCGTCGGGATTATTGTAGATAAATAATAAATAGGAATATGAATAGATAGGAAGGTGAAAAGGATGGTTCTCAACTGCCTCATTGTAATGTATACGTATATGCATTTGGCTATGTAATATTATGAATCGGGAGTTATTACCAACAAGTGGTATTAGAGCTGCGATTTCATGAGTTTATAATCTGAAGACTGATATATATATCTATTATGTTGGAGCCTGCGTGGAGAAACTGCACTGTGACTGCACTGTGCATTCTATTGTATTTGCATTCATGATAATGTATGCTACGTAAATGGTGAAGCTTTGCACCATTACCTGCGTGTAGTATTGCTGCCACTGGTGTGAAGTGCGTGTAGTATTGACTGTGACCTCTCATCTACAATGACTGTGACCTCTCATCTACACTTTGTATAGATGCTGTAATTGGAGATTGATGGCTCTTTCTTTTTCCTTTGCGTTGGAATGAAACCCTAATTTCTATGCATGGAGTTTAAGTGAAAAGTCTGCAAATATTTTCATTTGCATTGTTTGAAAGAGGCCCGTGACCTAGCTTCTGTATTGAAACTTTGATATAGATGTAATGACTAGTGCCTTCTTTCATATGCGTGAAGGATGATGGGTGGAATGGGCCCATGGACGTTGTAAATTTGAATTAAAGTGCATAAAACCCTAGTTTTTCCCTAGTTCCAAACTGATATAATGAAGACTGATATAATGTATGCTGTCAGACTGATATAATGCATGCTGCGATTTGAGACTGTGTAATGGATGCTGAGATTTGAGACATTCTTATGTGATTGATATCATACTGTATAAAACCTATCTTTTATGCTGGAGACTGCTGGCTGCGTTGGAGTGTGATTGATATCATATATTGAAGACTGCATAATACCTCTCAGCATATCACATCTGCGACCAAGTTGAAGAGCTTCCTGAGTGGAGCTGCGTGGAGCTGAATGTGAAGATTGTTGCTGCAATCTAGACGATTGCTACTGATAATTGCTGCTGCTAATCACTTGATTTTGCAGGTTATATAGTCTGGTGATTTATTTTTGTGCACTTATATCCTTTGCACACTAATATATTAGCTTCTGGTGCCTCCAGATATTGTAAAAAAAGGAATGCTGCTGTATATTTCAAGCTCGTGATTGGTATATTTTGTATACTAAAGAAGCTTGTGTATGCTCACCTGAAGCTTGCATTGTATTCACCTTGGCAGAGACTGTAGACCTGAAAGGTTATTATTTTTTCTATTTCTCTTTGCCATATCTTACACTAACAGTTGTAAAGATGCACTCTTTGGCATCTAGTATTGGTGCTGCCCTAGCTGGAAAACACCAATCCAAAGACCCTTCCAAGGGAGACTGCAGGAAGAGAGGACGAGGAAGAAGAAATTTCAAAGGCAAAGGGGGCAGAAGCAAAAGATCAGATTTGCAGTGCAAGCGTTGCGGAAATACTGGGCACACATTAGATTAGTTTTGGTCTTCATGGGACTCCATCAAAGACAAGCACAACCAGAAGAAAGATGACCAAGATGCTAGTAAATCTTCTGATTTTTGTATTGTTGCACATTGTAATATTGGATTTAATGAAATGACTTCTCTTTCATCTTATAAAGATTGTTGGCTGCTTGATACTGGTGCAACATCACACATGAAATTTAGAAAAGACTGTTTTGAAGAACTGATTGAAACAATAGATGGCATAGTTTACTTTGCAGATAAGTCAAGTATTAAACCAAAGGGAATGGGCACCATTCGAATGAAGATGCCTGGATTCGCTGATTTCTTATTGAAGAACATTCTCTATCTTCCAGAGTTGCAGAGAAGCCTGCTGTCCTTGGTGGAGATTTGACAGCAAGGCCATTCCATCCACATGTTTGATGGAATCATTGAAATAAGAAAGTCCTTTGACAACCAAGTCATTATGACTGGATATGAAGATGGGAAGCTGCTGAAGCTCAAGGGTTCATCCGCAAGATTTCAGAACTATGCCTACCTCTCTCAGCATGGAGAAGGGAATATGTCATCTAGCTCATTGTGGCATGCAAGATTTGGTCATCTAAATTATAACAGTCTTCGTTTGTTGAGAAAGAATGGTGTATTTGGCTTTCCCACCATTCCCAAAGAGAAGAACAAATGTGATGCATGTATATTAGGGAAACATAGTAAGCTGCCATTCCATGAATCTAATTTCAGAGCAAGTAGGAAATTAGAACTAGTGCATTCTGATTTATGTGGCCCAATGCCAACACCTTCAGCAAATGGGAATAAGTATTTTATGACATTTGTCGATGACTACTCACGAATGTGCTGGATTTACTATTTAAAGAAAAAATCAGAAGCATTTCAAACATTCAAAGACTTTCATGCATTGATTGAAAAACAAGCACAATC
>LPNX010498738.1:93736-111511 GCA_001517045.1 Pseudotsuga menziesii
GGTGCTCGAAGCGGAAAGTGCATTTTCCTGGGGTACGAAGAATACTCCAAGGCATACTATTTGTATGATGAGGTAAACAAGAAATTTGTTATTTCTAGAGATGTCATTTTTCTTGAAACTAATAAAAATGTCCATTCCATTGAGAGACAGCTTGATCATCTGGAAAATTATCCTCATCCAAAGATATATTCTGAGAATGAATATGAAATTCCAAACCTTGAAGGGGGGATTCCTATTTTGGATCAACCTTTGGAATTTCCATATGAAGCACCAACTCCCCCACATGAAGAAGTTCCTGCTACTTCACTTGAACAAGAGGTTCAACTGGATGATGTGATTGAGAGAATTGAAAGACTCTCAATCAATGATGAAGCTCCACCAGCTGATCAACTAGTACCATCATGGAAGATTCCTAAATGGGCCACAAAGACACTTGAAAGTGTCCATCCAGATGAAGTTGGAAAGACGAGAATGAGAAGTTCGAAAAGACATGAAGATGGAGGAGGAGCAGATAATTCAGGTGATGACATGGATGTATCATTTGATTGTGAATTTAATTTATCTGCTAACTTTGAACCAACTTCCTTTGAATAAGCTTCTACTTGAGTTGAGTGGAAAGAAGCTATGCAGAATGAGTATGATGCACTCATAAATAATGGAACTTAGAAGCTGGTTGACCCTCCAGTTGGAACCAAACCAATTGGCTGCAAGTGGGTGTACAAGAACAAATACAGATCAGATGGCTCACTTGACAAGCACAAAGCGAGGCTTGTAGCAAAAGGCTATGCACAAAAAGAAGGAATTGACTATGAAGAAACATTTTGTCCTACAGAAAAATGGGCTACCATTTGAACCTTACTCTCTTTAGCTGCTCAGAAAGGGTGGAAAGTTCATCAAATGGATGTGAAGATTGCTTTCTTGAATGGAGAATTGAAAGAGAATGTCTTCATGTCTCAGCCAGAAGGCTTTGTTGTGAAAGGAAAAGAACAAAAGGTATGCAAGCTTGTCAAATCCTTGTATGGCCTAAAACAAGCACCTCGTGCATGGTATGAAAAGTTAACCGAGCATCTTTTGAAGTTAAATTTTGAACATTTTGATCTTGATGATGCAACACTGTTTATAAAGAAAGTTGGAAGATCTGTTGTGTATCTTGTGGTGTATGTAGATGATCTTTTGATGACAGGGAATAATGAGAGCTATATATCATCCATAAAGAAAGATTTGAAAAAGATCTTTGAAATGACAGATATGGGACATCTCCACTATTACTTAGGAATTGAAGTCACTCAACATCCTAAGTACATATTCCTATCTCAGAAAAAATATGTTGGAGAACTACTAAACAAATTTTGCATGAGAGATTGAAATCCTATATCTACTCCAATGGAACAGAACATGAAGCTCACATCAAGTGAAGGAAAAGAATTTGAAGATGCGACCAAGTATCGACAACTTGTAGGAAGTCTTATCTACCTTACAACAACTAGACCAGATATTTCTTATGTTGTTGGCATACTTTCAAGGTTCTTGCATAAACCTTGTGAAGGACACTGGTCAACTGCAAACAGGGTTCTAAGATACTTGAAGGGGACTCAAGACATTGGACTCAAGTACTCTAAAGTGGATGACTTCAAACTTATTGGGTACTCAGACTCAGATTTTGATGGCCATAAGGAGACAGGAGTATCAACTTCTGGATACACCATGAGTCTTGGATCAGCAGCTGTTTCATGGAGATCACGCAAACAGTCAGTTCCAACAGATTCAACAACAGAAGCGGAATATGTGGCTGCAGCTGAAGCAAGGAAAGAAATAGTATGGCTCAGGAAGATACTTGAAGATTTGTAAGAAAAACAAGAGAACTCCGCTCCATTGTTGGTCGACAATACTTCTGCAATCAAGCTGGATAAGAATCCTAGATTCCATGATCGAACCAAACACATCAACACAAAGTATCATTTGAATCGACATCATGTAGAGGCCAAGACAGTCCATCTTCGACATTGTTCCACAAATGATCAAGTTGCAGACATCTTCACCAAAGAGCTTGGACGAGAAAAGTTTGAAAGATTCAGAAACATGCTCGGACTTACGAACACCCCTTCGGATTAAGAGAGGGATTCTTAGAATAATCCGTCGGGATTATTGTAAATAAATAATAAATAGGAATATGAATAGATAGGAAGGTGAAAAGGCTGGTTCTCAACCGCCTCATTGTAATGTATAAATATATGCATTTGGCTATGTAATATTATGAATCAGGAGTTATTACCAACAAAACTATATTGAAATATGCTATTGAATTGAGTTTTATTTTTCATACAAATATATTTTAAACTTTTGTTAAAATTATAGAATATGAATTATGTGTTTTAATATTTTACTTGTTTATTGAATTGAGTTTTATTTTTCATACAAATATATTTTAAACCTTTGTTAAAATTATAAAATATGAACTATGTGTTTTAATATTTTACTTGTTTTTCTAAATGAGATTAAGTTGTAAGTAACTCATATAAATAAATATAAAACTATGAAACAAAAATCCTTAATCAATAATACCATTTGAAACAAATAACATTAACGAAGAAAAAAATTATAGAAAGGTTGGATTATTATATTTTTTTAATTAAGGTATTGGAAAATTCAATAGTGTAGCTCTAAAAAATATTCCACGACCCATAACAATAGAATTCGAGGGTGTCTTTGAAATTGGAGAAAAACCCTATACCAGCCTAGATCCAAATTTTAGGCTCTCTGACACAAAACTCGAGTTTCTTCAGCATATTGCAAAGAAACTCATTAAATCGAAAACATAAATAAAATTATAAAAATTATAATAATGTAAGTAATAAGTATTAAATATTTATCTTTAGTAATTTTGAAAATATATATATATATATATATATATATATATCACATTTTCATTTAAAATAAAAAAAATTGTTTTCGTTTATTTATCCTCTTCACTATTTCATTACTAAGTTTTAATTAATTTTATTGAAAAAATTAAGAAAAAATAAAAAAATAGATTTTAAAATAAATAATTTTTTATTTTAATCTTATTTATATTATCAAAATTTGGAAACTAAATTTAATAATTAGTTTCTACATTTAATTATTATAATGACTATATTTACTTTCTTTTATTTAATTTAAATTTGTTGAAATTAATTAATAATTCTTTTACAATTAATAAATTATTTATCATCCAATAAAAAAATAAAAATTCAATTTAAATTATTTAAAAAAATAAATTATTTACCATATGAAAAAAATAAAAATTCAATATAAACATGAAATTTATTTAGGTGTTGCCTCTCTCAACATCCAACTGCCATGGCTTAATAATTTTTGGTTTTTTTCAAAGTATGATTTGAATTTTGATCATTTGTTTTTCTTTTTAACTGGCTATTTGAATTTTGATGGTTTTTTTCCAACGGATGATTTGAATTTTGAAAATTTCCAACGTTGGATTCTAAAATGCTTTCAATAAAAGGAAGGATTATAACCACTACAAAGGAAGTATTTCAGATACTTTTTTCTAAAAGGCAATTTGAATTTTGAAATTTTGAAAGGCACATTGGATTCTAGATCCAAGGGATTTCAATAAAAAAGATTATAGGCAACGTGTTGTAATAAATTCATAATAAGATTGTTTTTCAATTAAAATACAGCGAAAGAAAAAAAACTCCCACAGTTGTTTCGCTTTAGACAAAAGTAATTTTTATTATTTTGCTGGTTTCTAAAATGAAGAACAACGTAATCTGGCACCGGAAATTATAAACATTTTGCTTGAGGTCTACATAAGCAGAGAACCGTACACTAGAGACCCGATGACAGTAATAGCAAGCAATCACTTAATATTTTATTTATACAGTTTTTTTCAGACTTCTACACTCACCCATTCGCAGGGAAAAAAGGCCAGACTCAGATGACGTCAGCAAACCATGCAAGAGAAGAGAGCGAGCTATAGCTATGGTGTCTTGCTAAGGAGTGTTCTACTATGGACCTCAGAGCCCTGATTCCATGGATGGTCCTGCTGGTTATCCTCAAACTCCCAGCGACCAATCCAACCAACAGAAAGAAGTTCGATTCGGCTACAACACAGTCGATTCTGAAGGCAACTGCAAACCCTAAAAACTCAAATAAAATGAACTAATTACCTATGTCTATCTATCTATGTTTCATGTTCAGTTCTAGGTATAATGGTGTGTTTGTGGGTGTGAATTCCAGAGATAGAGAGGACAAGTAGCCATGTGGGTTGCGTACTGTAAATATTATCTGATCTTCTGCCATAAATAAATAAACAACCTTTGTGAATGTAATCACCATGGATTAGAGGGATATGTTCAAAGTCACCATAGGGAAGGAAATGTAATCCGCAAACAAAGGCACAGGAAACCGTAGCAGCGCGAAAACATAAATATTGTATTGGGGTTCAATGTGATATGGTTAATTGATAATTGATAAGAAGGCATAGGTGGAGGCCGGAGAAGAGAGACCTGTAGATGAAGTCTAAAAACCGTAAATCTAGATAGATCACTGTATACGGTGTGTTCCACAGTCACTGTATATTGATAGTCATACATTCATTGGGCCATTCCCCATTGGATATGGCACATTCACATCGTGCATTTAAGGCCATCACTACATTGTATATTTACTGAAGAGAGATGTAAAATAGTGGCAAGAAGCTACTATTGTACTACATGATTTTTTTGGTTATAAAATTTCCATGAGTTTTAGTACGGGGGGAGTAAAATGGCTCCGAATAATAATACTCGCCGCTACAAACTCGTAAAAATAACTATCACCAATCAAATCTCTATGTAGCTTAAAAAGTAGCTGAATTTTTAAGGTGTTAATAGCATTATCTTTAAAGTATTGACTTTTACATACCCAAATGGTCAAAAATTTGAAGCAATCAACATTTCTATATTATCTTTACTCCTGCAAGAAAATTTCTTTTGCTAAGGATTGGGAAGATGAGTGTTAACATTCACTGACCAGATCCATTGTTGGTATGAACTATCAACATTGAAACATCAGTCCTTTCATTCCTTTGGGAAATAATGGCATTGGCTTTTACGGTATACTTCAGTACTGAACAAAATTTTTGGTGTTGTTTGCAAATTGTAAGGCCACCGACACTCGATGTGGGTCATTCATATTGCCTGTAAAAACTGCCTTATTCTGCTTACATTTGGGGAGACAACTTCTCTAAGTTGTGGGCGTGTGTAGTGAAAGAATGGAATTTAATATGTGTAAAATTAATGTAGACATGGAGAAGAGAATTGAATATCTGTAAAATGAATGTCATTGCAATCTACAAAAAATATATGTCATTGTAGATAAATGAGTTACTGAAGGAAGAGAAATGCAAACCGTAGTGTCTCATCTTTGTGGCGCATTGATACGAGTCCCCAATCTCTTGATATTTTTTTATTGTGGACAGTAGTGTCTCATTTGTAATGGGCAATATTATTTATAGCCGGCATAATGTTACATAACATTACAACTTCTCTCTAATAATATGCAATATTATTTATAGCTAACATAACCTTAGGTTACAACATCTCCGTCATAATCGACAACATTATTTATAGTACTTAAAGTTACAAGATATCCACCATACTAGGCTGTACCTCAAGGCGCAATCACCTACCTTTGAAAAAGAACCATTATCATGTGACTTTGGAATTGAAAAAGGCGACCATTTTGGGCACATAATTTGGCTTCGGCTTTTCCATTTAAAGCAGACCAATTGATTTTCGTTTTCCATTTTCTACAAAATCATTTGATCTTCATTTCATATTTTCTATCACTTGTGAGTTGACTTGAAAAGGTTGATGTTTTTTGAAATCAATATCTTTGTTGAGAGCTTTCAGAGATGTCTCCAACTCTCCAACTCTCTGATTTTGTACTTCTAGTAAATCATAAGTTCTATTCACCTTTTTTTTTAGGATTTCATTATGTTTTCTAAGAGAATGTTTTGTTACCTTGTGCTGCAAAATTAAATCTACTCATTGTTGCTCATTGTTGTTCATTTTATTTTCAATTGTTGCAATTTTGGTAAGCAATGACAGTAACCTCTCTTCATTGCCTAAAGACTCGATGATCAAAGACTGCATTTCATCTTCCATGCAAACCACTATGGCATTATAATCACTCTCCTTGGTTTTCAATAACTCCACTTGTAACATACCCGATCTTCCTTGAAGTAAATTCTGAGAAAATGGGAGTGAATTGCTTTTCCTTTTTGCTATAACCAACCGAATTTTGGACCTGCCATTTATAGGCATGAGCCTATTGATCATGATATTGATGTTTTATTTTTGGGTTGAAGAACCCACTGCATATAAACATGATGATTTGTTTTATATATTGGGTGTAAGCCAATTGTTGATGATATATATGTATATATATGTTTTTTGTTGTACGTGGACCCTGAAGCACATGATTGATGAAATGTTTTGTGTTGGGCATGGACCCTGAAGCACATGATCGATCACATGTTTTTTGTTGAGTGAGAGGCTCTAGAGCACATGAGTACTTACATTTCTGTTGAGCATAAAGCTCTAGAACACATGAAAATATAATTGGAAATGTTGGGCATAAACTCATGAGCATTACATGTTGATGTTGAGCATAATCTCTAGAGAATCGAATCTTTGGCCATTGTATCTCTAGGTGTATCATACAAGTACATCCTAGCATTTAGTGTTGAGCGAAAGCTCTACAATTGCACTATGTCTGTAACTCCCTACTATAGTCGTTGAGTATGGGCTCTCGTAAGCACTAGGGGTTACGAAAAATAATTTAATAACTTTCGAGTGAAAATGGCTCAAGAAAAATATTGATCATCATCATACTTATTTATAAGTGATTAAATAAAATTTTGAATTTATGTATTCTCATCAAAGTACTGAAGAGATATCACGTTATACGAGATAAATCCAACATGCAAGAATGTTTAGAGTTTCCTATCCTAGTAAACATGAGCCATCTATCTACTTGACCTTCATCAAGAAGTGTGGCTAAGTCTAGGGATCATGATACATGATGCCCGAAGACAAATGCTAACAAGTATTTTAATACTATGTACTTTATACATAGTATGTATAAAGAATTAATTATAATTANTTAGAGAAGCTCCACCAATTACTATTTATTATTAAAGGATTTATAAATAGTGAAATATCTATGAAAGATTTACTAGGAACTAGTTAAAAGTTCCTAGGCGAAGAATTGAAAATTACACCAGTAAATTTAAAAGGGTTAAATCAAGAAATCAATGATTTCTTGATTTAGCTACCCCTTTGACTTAAAAGTCTACCTATAAATCCTCAAGCCAAGCAAAGGCTTGGGGTTTTGTTTTTTCTCTAGGAGAATGATTATTCTGCTTGTTTTTTGCTCTCAAGTGTTTTCTTAGAAAAGTGCTCCTCAAACTGAAGGATGGTTGATTCAGAACTAATTACCAGATAGAAAACCCTACCTTAGGAGTTCTACACTACTTGCATGTTGGAGTCTAGCTTGGGGGGATCCTAATTTAAACTAGGAACAGTTTCGGGTCATGGTTGGGTGGAACGTGGTAGTTCCCAAGTCATTTGGTCATCAAACAGAGGTGAGATATGCATTGAATTGTTAATGCGGGTTATTTAAGTGTGCAGGTGAAGCCATTGACAAAGATTCAAATTTAGGCATAAAACCCTTCAAATCCTATTCTATTTTATTTCCTAAATATTTATTACTATTTATATTAAGTAATGGCTACAATGTAATTTCTAATCCTAAAGGTTCATTTTATTTATTAACAAACTGTTGGGGTTTGTAATTACAATTTAGTAATCTTAGGATGGAGAAGTTTTATTATATGTTGTTTATGTTCAGGTTGGTATCCATCATAAATATTACTATATTAACTAGGTGTTTATCTTAGTATTATGTTTATACTGTGTTCTCTGTATTTAATGTTGTTCTCACATATTTCATTTGTTAGGAGAGGCTTGCCCTAGAATTTTAAATAAACTAGTTCAGTAATAATTAATTAAAATACTATTTATGCTAAACTATACATGTTTATATTTTAAACTAGATCTACTAATAACAGAGCTCATATAATAACCAAGCTAAAACAAATTAATAAAGACCTTCCAAGGTGTGCTTCATATAATCATTTAAAACCAAATTACTTTACATAACTGGATCAAACATTAAATTTAATTAGAGGGATATCTTGACCATCCATGTGGTCCTTATCAAGACTCTTCGATAAAACCTATAGTCTTAACATCTATAATAAAATACCATAAATCACATGCATTATATCTTTAAAAATCCCATATAATATCCATCTATACATAGCCATAAACCAAGTTACATAAGTCCACATCATAACATAAATCCATTTATTGCAACAAAAGCAGGAATCGAATCATGTGGGCATGCAATCCCAACTTGTTTTATTTATGAAAATACATTACATTAAAAAAATTGTTGCCAACAGAGGTCACAACATCGATTCCCATCGATGTCAAGACCCAAGGAAAAGTCATAATAAACAACCCATACATATTATATGTACCAACAACAACCAAATTCTATAATCGTTCTCACATAGGCCACGATGTACAATCATATGCGAGCTGTGGGTTATAAATAAATCCATTAAAATATTTACGGAGTCCAATTACATTAAGAGCAAAAAATTCCATCAATGGTATGCATACCCTGGCCTCCATTAAAACCACTAATGCATAGTGCTCACATAAGCGATGGCCTCGACCAAATTTTAATTCCAATACAAAGTCTCTACCATTTTAAACCCTATGTTATACTATCGCAACACTATCAGAAGGAACATGTCATTTACGGCATGGCCTATACCCACTCTATCTATATCCTTATACTATAAACACCATATTACACAGAACCAAATACCATAAACAATTTAAATACAAGCAATCACAGAACTGTGGGAAGGATCATGCCATTGATGGCATCGAATTTACCCACGCTATCAAGATATTACATTAACCAAACTAATAAATGGAAATTACATGCAGAGCATCCAATAAGGCACTATATGCCTCTACTTTTAAAACCCCAATGTATTTTAAAACAACGCCCAATACAAAACGGAGAAGGAAATCACATACATCACATATCAAGTTAAAAATTACATTTACAAAACTAATACTTATATTTATTTACACAGAGATCCCAATGTATGTACATAGTCACCATTAAAGGCCGAGGACAAGGTTTTACATAGGCGTGCCAATGGGCTACGGATCTATTGCAAGCAATGGTGCATCCCATGGCTATAAAATCCCAAAACCAAAACATTAACGATTCACATAAGTGAAACAAAATTACACTTAGCCCAATGGCCTAAGAAATGATTCATGGCATAACACCTCCATTTTAAAAATAACCAAGCCTATATTCAAATCCTAAAGATGAAATAGAATTTGGTAAAACATTAAACCCCAACCAAACAACCAATCGAAACGTAGCTCTACCACAGGATTAAATGGTGACAAGCATAATCTTGATTAGCAGGCTTACCATGGCTATGCATGCAATGCTTGGAGCCAACAATGTCGTAGCCATGCTTCTCGTCCATTCCTTTCAGCATTTGAAAGAAACAACCAAATGGGGATGAAGAGTATGTCATCCTATCAAGCTGTAAACCAAATTATGTGCAGGCTTATAAATTCATGCGGGCATACCTCCCAAGCTGGAGGTCGCATCCATGACCATACCTCTGCGTAGAGCCAAAATGATGAAACCCCAAATGACAATGAAATGCACATCCATTGTGAGCCAAGCCTAAGGGGAAGGCTGTCCCATTCTTCAACGAGCATTAAATGCACCAAGATGGAGTCCATTAACGATTTATCAAACCCACTTCCATAGTCAAGACTTGTGATACAAGGTATTTATTATCACCACCGTTTAGACAAACCCCTAGAACGTATGGTTTATACCATATATCATGTCACCCCAAACTCTAATGTCAACATTAACATATTACAAAGATTGTACTATGATAGTATTACCATAATACTTAGTCATGGGTTGCGCTAGTCCAAAGTCTAAGACCATTACTTAGGAATGTAGAGAGTGTTTAGTCCATAGGTTTAGAGCTTAGGGTTTTAATTACCTTAGTAATAAGTTGTTTAGGCTTAAGCACCATGGCATACAAAGTATGCCATGATAACCTCTATTACCATAAAAATCCAAAGGTCTTCCCTTCAAACCAATGTAATAACTTGCCAATAAAAGAACATAAGACATGTTAAAAAATATAAATAGTAAAAATATACATAGCACGAAAAGATATTAATGACATCTAGAATGACGAATTTAAAACCATAATGAATAATAATCAATGTACAGGAAATTTAGCCATAATAGCTAAATTGACGATAACAACACTTACCAAGATTATAAAACCAAGTCAATTGGCAACGTAATAAATAGCAGTAGGTTATTGAAGACCAAGGATGTCAATACATTTTACATCCGATCACATTGCAGGTAATGATCTGCATTAGAAAAAGAGAAAGGTGCCTTAGTTTGATTGAATTAAGTAAGTGTACGTAACCAAGTAATACCTTACCTCTCAGATCGTCATGGGAGAACTAGTCCCGCCACTCCAACACTTTATTCCTATCAAACAAAGTTAAGTTGGTTTTTAAGAAATAAACAAAGTACACATGTGCAGGAGTAAAAGAATGATCTATACAATTCATTAATCCACCGATAGTAATAACTAAGATGTACAAAGAGTTTAAATAACAGAATTAAGACATAAGAAGTAAATGAACAAATAATCATTGAATGGATAAGAGTTTAATAAGACAGTATGAACAATTTTCGAAGACATCGAAAGTTTAAGTAGTGCATGTAATTCCACATGAGTAATAGTGATCCCCTTCAGGTAGTTTTTACTATCCTATAATTTTTTTTTTATTTTCAATTGTTGGGGACATTACAAGTGGTATCAAATCCAAGTTTCAATATTGAGAGACTTATGGGTGCACCAGGAATTCACGCAAAGAAAATAAAGTATGATAAGTAATTTTTGTTACTAACATAAATTTTTGTTGCTATTAAAAATTTTTGTGTTACAGGAAAACTTTTATAGGATTGTTGAGTTTATGAACACTAAGGAAGAAAATAGTTGGTAGGAAGAAATGACCACCTCCACTACAGGAGTGAACTTGGTGGTTGAGCTAAACTCTGATGTGTTGAAAACCTTACACAGTCTTCAAGGTTAATTGAAAAGTTTCAGAGACGATAGTCTAAATGAAAGAAATGAACAAAAAGCTATAAATGAAGCATTATTGTGTAACATGATGGGATGGATCCTACAAGATAAACCTACCCAGTCCACCAACAGATCCAAAATAGAACTGTACCATGATCCATCTAGCAACCTAAGAGAAGGAGAAAAAGAAGGTACACCTGAAGCAACTAAAGGAGATCATCATAATCCTGCTAGTGATGACTCACTTTCTCTACAGAGAAAGATGCAAAGAAGTGATGACAGCCTTCAGGGGGAGTTTCAAAAAATAAAAGCCTCGACCTATGAAGGTGAAGTTAATATGGGATAAAAGGATGAAGAATGGTTGCTGGGAATGAGTAAGTATTTCCAGTTTCATAACTATTCGATTGTGATGCAGCCTAGGCTTTCCATCTACAACTTGAATGGTAAGGAAGCAAGATGGTAGCGAGATTTAAAGCACACTAAGAAACATGATTTGCGAGAAATAAGCTGGGAAAACTTCCAAAATATTTTCCAAGAAAAATACATGTCAAAAAGGTTCTTCAACGACAAGGTAAAAGAGTTCCATGAACTGCACATGGGGTCCATCACTATGGACGCATTTATAAATATATTTTTAGATCTATTGCATTATGTACCATATATCAAAGAAGAGAAGATGAAGATCCAATAGTCCCTAGGATGTCTTCCTCCTAGTTTTTGGGACAAGATAGAATTCGACATGCCAAAGACACTGGATACTGCACTACACAAGGCATGTCTCTACTATGAGCATGGGAAGTTATAGCAAGAAAACCAGAACCAAAACTGATAAAAGTCTAGAAACTTTTCTGATAAGCACAAGCCTGGGTCAAACCTGCAGCATTATAGAAAGAAAAATAATAGCTTTCCAATGAACAAGAACTTAAAAAAAACTGGTACGAAGCCTTATGTACCACCTCCTAATGGGAATACGCAAGTGGCGAGTGGAGCCATTGCTACCCCTTTAGAGATCAAGTGCTAGTAGTGAAATGGGCTGCATTATGTCTGATATTGTAAGAATGAGAACAATGGAGTCTTACATAACTTTCAAGAAGAACCTACCATTGAGGATATAGTGGGAACCGCACAAATATATGTAGCATTAGATGGCCGACATGTAGACCATCAAACTATAATGGTTGACATCAAAGGTAAGATCTTCAAGACCTCTGTTTCAATACTTATTGATTTCTGTGCTTTCCATAGCTATGATGCACCTAATATTGTTGATTTATGCAAGTTAGGAAAACTAAAGCATGATAAACCCTAGCTGGAATAGTTAGCCACCGGTACGAAATGGAAGGTTTCATCAATTGTAAAAGAATGTGAAGTAAACCTGAATGGTTTCCTTACTAAGGTAAAACTGAACATCCTACCTTAGGATCGTACGATATTCTTATTGACATGGATTGGTTGGAACAACACCATGTCATGCTCGATTGTCTACATAGGTCTATCTTGTGTACTAATAGACAAGGGAACAAAGTGAAGGTTCAAGGCATCCCAAATAAAGTTTATGTAAGACAAACCTTACAAGAAAAGAAGTGTGTTAGGAAGGGCTGCAAGTTGTTTGCAGTGAACATCTGAGACGTAGAGTCAGATAGATACCAATGAATATAATACTTCCTCGTTCTTGAATATTTCAAGGATGTGTTTCCTAAGGAAATCTATGGATTACCTCCAAAATGAGACCTAGAATTTTCCATCGAACTGAACCCTGGATCAGTTTCGGCCTCGAAAGCCCCGTACCGCATGAGTGCACCAGAATTTGTGGAACTCAAACTACAATTGCCGGAGTTAATAGAGAAATGATATATCCAACCCAGTGTGTCCCCTTAGGGAGCACTGATTTTTTTCATAAAGAAGAAGGATGGTATGATGCAGATGTGCATTGATTACCATTAGTTGAACAAAAAGACTACAAAGAACTACTACCCGCTCCCTAGGATCGATGATTTGTTTGACAAGGTAGGAGAAGACAAAATATTTTCAAAGATTGACCTACGATCCGGGTACCATCAAGCATAGATATGAGACGAAGATATTCCCAAGACCATTTTTCATACAAGGTACGGGCACTACGATTTTGTAGTAATGCCGTTTGGGTTGACCAATGCACTCACAAACTTTATGTGTATGATGAACAACATATTCAGTAAATATCTGGATAAGTTTGTACTAGTATTTATTGATGACATTCTTGTTTATTCCAAGAGTGAAGAGGAACACGAAGAACACCTTCACTTAGTACTTCGAGTATTGAGAGAACACCATCTCTACCCTAATTTTAGTAAATGTGATTTTTACAAATCAAAAAAATAGTACTTAGGTTAGATCATATTCGAGGAAGGAATATCTATGGACCCGAAAAAGATTCGAGCCATAAAGGATTCACCTACATCGACTAGTGTCATTGACATTAGTTCATTCTTGGGATTAGCTGGATATTATCGAAAGTTCATTGAGGGCTTCTCGAGAATCACTTTGCCCATGACAGTTTTACAGAAGAAGGAAAACAAGTTCTTATGGACTGAGAAGTGTGAAGAAAGTTTTCAAAATCTTAAGCATCTTTTGATGACCACACTAGTATTTTGGAGTGCATATCTCGATGGGGATTTCGTTGTATGCATGGATGCAAGTGAGGAAGGACTTGGAGGAGTCCTCTTGCAAAACGATCATGCAATCTGTTATGAATCATGGAAATCCATCTTGAGCTAGCGGCCATTATCCATGCTCTGAATATGTGGAGGAACTACCTCATGGGAAGGAAGTACCTTTTAAATACTGACAATATGAGTCTAGAATATTTGTTTGATCAACTTGATCTCAATGCGAGGCAAGCTAGATGGTTGGATTTCGTGAATGAGTATCACTTTGAACTAAAGCATATTAACACCAAAGAGAACAAAGTTGCCAATGCTTTGAGTCAACAAACTCATATGATATATGAGTTGACCCTGAGTCAAACTGATTCAAATTTGCATGAGAATATTAGAACGACCAACAAGGTTGACTCGTTCCATGTGGAAATCCTCAAGAAGGTCCAAGGACCGGTTGTTCCAACAACATAAGGAATACAAGGTGGATGACTCTAGACTACTATGGTACAATGATAGATTGTATGTTCCAAATGGAGGGGACATTTGGTCCAACACCCTCATATAATTCCATAGGGAAACCTTCTCGGGGCTCTCGAGATATCAAAATATGATATCTACCATCAAGAGACACTTTTTCTGGCCCAAGTTAAAGGCCGACATTGCAATGTTTATTGTGAAATGTCAGGAACTCCAGCTAGTTAAAGTGGAGCACTAGCATCCTTCTGGATTGCTACATCCATTGCCCATTTCAGACTGGAAGTGGGAGGTTATCAGTATAGATTTTATTAATAGATTACCAAAAATCAAGAAGCAAAATGATTCCATCTTTGTAGGCATTTACAAGCTATCAAAGGAAACACACTTCATTCCCGTGAAATCAACCTACAAGGTCATGAAAATTGCCGATATCTTCCTAAAAGAGATATTCAGATTGCATGGGATACCCAAAGAAACTATCTAAGATCGATATGTTAAGTTTAAAGGAAACTTTTGGAGATCTGTAATGATCCCCAAAAAACATATAAAACAATAAGATTATAAAAATTCTTGAATAGTGTTTCCTATCAAACGTCAAATTGTACCTTGGATACAAACACACGGACTATTGTTTATTTACCAACGTTCCTATAGGGTTCATATTTTCTTATCAAGGTATACTTGCAGCCTTGTTAATTATTCATGAAATATATATTTATATAAATCCATAAACTATGGCAGAGTGTTTTATGGGTTATTATCTTTCTAACCATCCTTTAGATTATAGTCTTCCCATGAAGGCTTTACCTTGTAACTATAACATAATACACCTCCATTTTACTCAAACAAATGAAAATCTTAATATTAACATAAACTTTGTGGTCCAAGCATCATACATACCATGCATTCTAATTTTTACATAAATATGCTTGATCTCAATAGAGGACTACTTATATGCAGATTTGACCATCATTTTCTTTTATAACAGACTCAAGTTCCACACTTCAAACCTACACTGACTTGGGAATAACATATGGGTATCATGAGTGATTTAAAATCACTACTTCAATCGTTATATTGCAGCCATAATGTATCAACCATCAAAGATACTGAGTTATAAAACTACCATTCCTTTAAGCAAGGATGCTTTATTTGAAAGACTACTCATTATTTCTAACTAATAAATCATAAGAGGTACACACTCATTCATATTGTTAGGATATATTTATAATATTCAATCAGCCATATTTTGTCATGTGGATGAAAATGTCTTGATGTAATTCCAGAAATTTTTATTCAAAACTTCGAAAGGTGAAATCCACAAGCATTTATCGTGCCTTTAAACAAAACTACTGAATGGAAAAGAATCATTATGAAACCAATAACGTTAATTGATTATCATTTCTAAAGTATTTAAATAGTCAACAAGATTGCAGAAACAAATGCTAAGTACACAAAGCCAATACAAGGAAAGGGAAACAATTGGATGCCAACACAAGAGAGGCCAATGTATGTGGTTCACCCAATCCATGTGTTATGTCCATAAAAATGTCACATGATGTGACAATTATTTTATCAAAAGGTTACAATCCGCAACCTCATGGTTTTCATAATTCCTTTAGGATCTTCTCATAGACTCGGTCAACTAAACACGAACGTTATAAATTCTAACAAGTTTTGTCTTGCTCCCCAATAAAATTAAGCATCGCACCCTCCTTTTTCTTGAAATGTTGATATATATATAATCATAATGAAAATATGAGATGGCTAACTATGGACCCAATTCTCAAAGATCTAACTATCAATAACTATTTGTAAGTTATGCTTCCATTTTTCTTTCTAGACAGGGAATTAAAGGTAATGTACGTAAATAATTACAGTACCAAATTTCAGTGAAACAGGAAATTGGATCCTAGCATTTAACTGCTTATAAAAATCACAATAAAATTGATGGGGATTTCCTACTCCAATCACACATATTTAAAGTATAATAAAAGATAGACTTTGGGATAAGCAGGCTGATCTTCGAAATCCAGATTTAGAACTTATCAAACACTCTCATAGAGATTATCCATTTTAACATGTTACAACTACCAGATAGCTAGAAGTGGTGTAAGGCACTACCTGTAGAGAATTTTCATGGATGGTGATCACAATTATTGACTCTGGTTCCTCCTTTACATAGTAATGAATAATTCCTCAGAGAAATGAATAGTCCATGTAGCACTTTGTATGAAAGAAAGGCACAAATGTTTGGATAAGGTTTTTTTCTGTAATCATTTTAGTTTTTATATACATTTCCTAATAAGTCCTCATACATTTAACTACCTAGAAGCCGAAGAGGAGTCATTCATGAATTTAGTGCAACAAAGGCCAAGACTTCCACACCTACATATACATAACAATTATGCAGTTTATATACAGATTATTAATTTAGAGTATTAATGGCATCAATGTTGCATTTTCTGTCGATATTGCATTTTTTGTTGATATTGTGTTTTTGTTGCAGGTCCAAGGATAAGCTCCTTCATGGCGAAGCAAGATACATTGTGTTAAATGAAAAAATGGGCATCCAATATGCAAGGATGGATTCTTACTTGATAACATAAAAATGCAGACATCCGATCCGATCCAATGTTCGAGAAAAACCCCATATAAGAAAGAGTAAAATGGTAGGCACAATCCGACATTGAAAAATGTAGCAAACCATCACTAATGAATCTATTAAAAAATGTAGGTGCTCTAACCAACAGAACACCTACGAATGTGCAACAATGGATCTATAGATCCAGACCCTACCTACGGAAATTATTCCAACACTTACTATGCATATCTAGTATCTATACTATGAAAAACGCATATAAATAAATGCAAACAATGGATCTATGGATTTTGACTAGATCCACTTCCATCAAGCCAGATTTTCCACTGCATTGGGATACGAATCGAAAAACAAAAAAGAAAAAGAAAAAATACACAATGCATAACTTGGACTCACATATTTAAGAGTTTGTTGACCACACCAATCGCAGAGAGTTTACACACCATGCGGATCGCAGGGGAAACAACGCCTATTCTCCAGATCACAATCTGAGTAGACTCTGCTCTCAATTCCCCAACACATACCCCTCACGACAAGGTTATGTATGTTGTACATGCCGTCTTCCCGATTCACATGGATGCAAGTCAAAAAACACACAAACGGTCACTACTTCAGGAGAACAAAGAAACATGGAGAGTGATTGCGCCCTTGGAAACTGGAGCTCGACTAATTTTGAAAAATGCAGAGGAAGTTTCCTCTAAAAAATCATGCAGCGATTGATTTTATCATGGATAATAATGAAAATCTCTTTCCATTTTCCACCCCCCCCCCCCCCC
>LPNX010498738.1:118157-141175 GCA_001517045.1 Pseudotsuga menziesii
CTTTCCAGACAGGGAATTAAAGGTAAGGTACCTAAGCAATTACAGTACCAAATTTCAGTGAAACCGACAATTGGTTCCAAGCATTTAACTGCTTATAAAAATCACTATAAAATTCATGGGGATTGCCTACTCCAATTGCACATTTTTAAAGTATAATAAAACACAGACTTTGGGCTAAGCAAGTTGATCTTGGAAATCTAGATTGGAAACTTCTCAAACACTCACATAGAGATTATCCATTTTAACATGTTACAACTACCAGATAGATAGAAGTGGCATAAGGCACTACCTGTAAAGAATTTTCATGGATGTCGATCACAATTAAAGACTCAGGTTCCTCCTTTACATAGTAATGAATAATTCCTCAGAGCAATGAATAGTCCACGTAGCGCTCTGTATGAAAGAAAGGCCTGATTTTTGGATAAGGTTTTGTTCCATAATAATTTTAGTTTTTGTATACGTTTCCTAACCAGTCCTCATACGTTTAACAATATAGAAGCCATAGAGGAGTCATTCATGACTTTAGTGCAATGAAGGCCAATATTGCTAGACTGTACATATACATAACGGTTCTACAGTTTATATATAGATTATTTATTTAGATTATTAACGGCATCAATGTTGTGTTTTTTGTCGATATTGTGTTTTCTGTTGATATTGCATTTCTATTGTGGGTCCAAGGATAAGCTCCTTCATGGTGAAGCAAGAGACGTTATGTTAAATGTGAAAATGGACGTCCAAGATGCAAGGATGGATGCTTACTTCATAAAATCAAAATGCAGACGTCTGATCCAATGTTGGAGCAAAACCCCACACAAGAAACATTAAAATGGTGGGCACAATCCGACATTGAAAATGTATCAAACCCTCACTAATGATTATGTTCAAAAACTTAGGCACTCTAACCAATAGAACACCTGCAAATTTGCAAAAATGGATCTATATATCCAGACCCTACCTATGCAAATGATTCCAACACTTACTATGCATGTTTGGGATCTATACTATGAAAAAGGCGTATAAGTAAATACAGACATTGGATATATGGATTTCGACCAGATCCGCTTCCATCGGGCCAAATTTGCCACTGCATTGGGATACCAATCGAAAAAAAAAATCCACAATGCATAACTTGGACTCGTAGATTTAAGAGTTTACTCACTGTCAAGCAAATTCTATGGAGGCATGCATCTAGCGGAGCAATTATTTTCGTTTATCGACAACCAAATAAAATAATTCTTTTAATAAATATACTGGTCTTAATGAAATTAAGTGTGTTTCATACTCATGAAAATACTTTTCCGGAAGAGTAAATAAAACCATAATTTTTCAAAAGGACAAATATCATTATCATGGTAATTATAAGTTCTTTCATAAAGAATTATTCCTATGTACTTCAGTATAAGGGTTCCTTATAATTAATATAGAAATAACCTTAAAAGTTCAGCCATAATTCATTATTTCTTTTAAAGTAAGAAACACATGCTTTGCCCTTTTGTAACGATAAATTGAAGACACCGGAAGGAGGGTCATACGGGTCTGCTATCCGCTAACCAAGGGATCATCTCATTCAGGACTTATTTCTACTTAGTTTGACATCTAAGGCTTATATCATCAAAGGAAATCGTTATATTTTCTTTGATTTCCCGAAGTGATTGATGCTCCTTCCAATGGAACAACCTGTCACTCGTCTTCACCCCATCTTCTTAATTCGGTTAACTACTATAACCTTTCTCTATTACATATATATAGATACATATATATAACAATGCAACTAATGGGTTGTACTATAATGGCATAAATACAATTTATGCATCATGCCATCAACGTAGGAATTTCCCTACACCAGTTAATATATATATAAGTATTAATTTCATAAATTCCTTGACTCATTAATGTCGATGTTTAGAGGGTTGCAACTTCCTCTATTCGGATTATCATATTAGGGTTAAGTACTAATCTAGGGTGTCTTAGACGGGATAAGTATTTTTCCTTTGAGAAGTAGGAATCCATTCCCTCAATACTGCCATAATCAAAACGATACGTAACAATATGGTATCAATTATGGCTCCCTAACCATTTGTTTTTAACCCTTGTAGGTTTTAGTTGGCCCCCTGTTAAATTGTGTCACCGTATTACATCTCCTAAGTTTCCAATTAGGTCATTTTAACTTATATAAGCTGGAAGGATCTGTTTCTAGTGGGGCCTTGGCCTTAAGCTCCTCACCAAAAATAAGCACAATCAACATTCGTAACTACAAAATGTCTAGGGTATGAGAGGTATATTACAAGATATTTATTCTTTGGATAAGAGATGCAGCCGAAATTTAGCACTTCTTATCACCCACAGATGGATGGGAAGAATAAAAGAGTAAACCAAATTGTTGAAGATAGGCTTCGAATGTATGTCATGAAAAACCCCACCAAGTGGGAGGATTATCTGCACCTTTCATAGTTTGCATACGACAATGGGTATCAGGATTCTTCCAAGATGATACCTTTTGAGGGACTGTATGGATGAAATTGTAGGACCCCAGTTACTTGGGACAGTCCGATGGATCGGCTCATGTTAGGGGCTGACCTGTTATTGGACTTTGAACCGTTAGTTAAAAAGGTCTAGGGAAACCTTAAAGAGGCACAAGACCGTCAGAAAAGTTATTTAGATAAGAAAAGAAAAGATAAAGAATATCAAGTAGGTGAGCATGTCTATTTTAAATTCAAAGAAAAATAGAGCTTGTTCAGCTTGGGTAGGTGTGGTAAGTTAGCACCTAGGTTTTGTGGAGCTTTTGAAATTTTTGCGAAGAAAGGACCAATGGCTTATGAATTAGCATTACAGGCACACGTAAGCATTCATAATCTTTTATATGCATATTTCTTAAAGAAATATATTTATGACACTAATAATGTCATTGATTGGTCCTTATTACAGCTAGAACTCGAGGGGGAATTTGCCCCTGAGCCTTTGCATATATTTTGTTGATGTATTTGTAACTTTGAAATATATTCACTTGTATATCTTATGTCTTGTATCCTGATGTTTATTCCAGGAAGTGTCTATAATGTATTTGAGTCATTTCATGCCCCGATGTTCCTATATGGAGGTTCTATAATGTAAACAAGTCATGTAAAGTAATTGTGGGTAACCCTCCTATTGTTCAAGGGTTAAAGTCCCTGCATTTTCAGGGCACTAGGGTTATTAGAATCTCCTAGAGAAATCAGTCCTGGTGAGTCATTGTCAAGTCAGGAATTACTATAAATAGAGAGTGAGCCTCTTTATTTATCACACACTCACTCACACTCAGTTATAGCACATAGTTGAGGAAGTAGAAGTTGTTGGAGCTAGAAAGAAAGAGGCTACTGCTGTCGGGATATCATCTTACCGTTTTTGCGGCTTTGCTATTTGGTGCTGATTTTATCTCTGAGGAAGTTGCGGGGTTTTCTCCTTTATGGTCTCCCCGAAGAAAATATTTGTGTTCATTGTCTTATGTGTTTGATTGTTGTTCTTGTTATTCTCTTAGTTAAGACACTAAGTTAATGCTAGCTTAAATGATTAAAATCTAACATGGTATCAGAGCTAACCTGAGAAGAAGATATTATGCAGCTGCGGGAACTAGGGATTCCTACTTTTTGGATCTCTCTCCACATATTTTAAGCAAAAGAAGGTTGGACTCACTCTCCTCCCCAGGGCGCATCTTTCTGTCGAAGCGGAATTCGATTCTGAGAATTTTCAGTTTTTGACCTGACACCAGTGACGGAAATTAGGGCTTTCTAGAGAAGTGGAATTTTTGAGTGATCCTAAGCCTAGATTGATATCCTCCTCAAAATAGAAGTTTAGAGATCAATATCAAAGCATTTGGTTGGATAGAACTCTAGAAAATTCAAACCCTAATCTTCTCTTGAACCAGCAGTACAGAAATTCAGCTCTAGATTCAGACCCGACATCTTGACCTGGTAAGATCTAGGTATTTTGTATTTACATTTGAGGTTCTTAGTGAAGATGTTGCATCATACCAAACTTGATGAAAATCTTGAGGGAGCTAATAAATTTCGAGCCTGGAAGTATAGGATCTCGTTGGTCCTGGAAGAAAATGGGTTGAACTCCTACATGAATGAGGAGATTCCAGTTCCAGAGGGAGATGAGGTTAAGGGCATACAGAAGAAGAAGTTGGCTATGGCTAAGAGGATTATTGTTGATTCAATCAAGGATCACCTCATACCACAGGTGTCCTCCCTAAAGACACCTAAAGCTATGTTTGATGCCCTAACCAAATTGTTTGAAGGAAAGAACATAAACTGGAAGATGACCTTGAGGAACCAATTGAAGAATGGGAAGATCCCGAATATGGAGACCATATAGTCATACTTCACTAGGGTCTCCCAGATCAAATAATAACTTGAAGTAGTCGATGAATAAGTGGAGAATGCAGAGATTGTAATGACCACCTTGAATGTTCTCCCTAGGAGATGGGACTGTTTCATTCAAGGGATCTGTGCCAGAAAGAAGTTAGTCAATTTCAAGAGACTATAGGAAGAATGCTCTCAAGAAGAAGCTTAGATAGCAGCTCGATAAGAAAAGATGGGAAGTGAAGATCAAGCTCTCACAGTATATTCCAAGAAAACTAGATCTAGCCACCATAGAGGTAAGTACTCTCATCAAAGGAATAACTTTAGAAATCCTAGAGATAAGTCTAAGTTCATCTGCTATACATGTGATGAAAGAGGACACTTTGCTAAAGATTGTCCTAGAAACAAAAGTAGCTCTCACAAGAAGAAGGGAAACAAGAGAAGACATCATGCTCATGCTGCAAAGGATGATAAACCTTCCATAAAGAGAACATACAAGACAGTGATGATTCTTCAAGTGATGAAGAATATGTTTTGATTTCCACTCTCACGGGAACTATCAATCATGGTAGCAATGATTGGATTATAGATAGTGGTGCTTCCAAACATATGATAGGATTCAATGAATCCTTTGTGAAACTATCTGAACATGAATCAACTCACAAGGTGAAACTCGGAGATGACTACCAGTATCCAATAAAAGGTAGTGGTGAATCCTCATACAAGATAGACTCTAGAAAGTATATCAAGATGAAAGATGTATTGTTTGTACCTGAACTAAATAAGAACCTCCTCTCCATATCTGCATTGGATGCGAAAGGAATGAGGGTTGCATTTGTAAATGGCCAAGTCCTCATGTGGCCAAAGGGAAAGTCGTTTGACGATGCAGTTGTGATTGGGGAACAAGAAGGAGCACTATACTAATTGAAGGGACAACCAGAACAAGATTTGGTTCATGACTTGGTAGAACGAAATGAGATTTGGCATAGAAGGCTTGCACATGTGCATTACAGACCACTACCACTTTCAAGCAAAGTTGTTGAAGATCTCCCAGAAATGCAGAAAAAATATGAAGGTGTATGCAAAGGATGTCTGAAAGGTAAGAAATCAGAGAAGACATTTCCAAGTAGCGAGATCAAGGCAAAAGGAATGTTGGAAATCATCCACTACGATGTATGCGGTCCGATGTCATCCAGTTCACTTAGCGGTTATGTATACTATGTTTCTTTTATTGATAATTTTTCTAGAAAGGCATGGATATAATTTATGAAGAAAAAAATAAAGTATTCATCAAGTTCAAGGAATTCAAAGCCTTGATCGAGAATCACACAGAAAAGAAGATCAAGACCTTTCGATCAGATAATGGTGGAGAATTCACATCAAATGAATTCAAAGAGCTATGCAAATACTCAGGGATTAAGAGGGAGTTATCCACTCCATATAATCCACAACAAAATGGGATTGCAGAAAGAAAGAATAGAATGATCATGGAAGCAACAAGGGCCATGCTTCATGATCAAGATCTTCCCATGGATCTATGGGTAGAATCTGCCAGAACCGTGGTGTGTGTACAGAACCATACATCACATAGAGTACTCGAAAACAAGACACCTAAAGAAGTCTTATCTGGCGAGAAAATAGAAGTCAACCATCTCAGAACCTTCAGTTTCCCTACACATTCCAAAAGAAAAGAGAACGAAGTTAGATCCTTCAAGAAAGAAGGGTATATTTGTGGGATACTCTAAAATCTCGAAGGCTTATAGAATATAATTCCCAGGGCTCAAAAAGATTGACATTATCTGAGATGTAACATTTGACAAAGATTCAGCCTACATCAAATCCAAGAAGAGACCAACTGAAGAACCTAAAGAAATACAAGCACCCGGAAATCATGATACAACCATGAACGAAGAAATTCAAGAAGAAGATCAAGAATTAGAATAACCTCAAGAACCTGTAGATCCACCTCAAGAGAAGAATCCTCACAAAAGGAAACCTGCTTGGGTACATGAAATTATTCAAGGTGCAGAAAGATATGGAGCTTCAGAAGAAACACACATAGGAAGAAAGAGAACCAGGTCCTCCTCTAGTTATGTAGCCTTGCTATGTGACATTATTGATAAAGAACCTTCCAACCCTAAAGAAGTGGTGGAAAGGAAAGAATGAGAGGAGGCCCTGATCAAAGAGTATCAATCAATCATGAAGAATGATGTTTGGTATTTTTTCTCGAGACCAGAAGGGATTTCCATTGTAAATTACAAGTGGATCTACAAGATCAAGAATGCTACAGATGGCAGCATAGAGAAATATAAAGGAAGATTTGTGGCTCGTAGTTTCTCCTAGAAAAGAGGAAGAGATTATGAAGAAAATTTTGCACATGTAGCAAGATACACTTCCATCATATTAGTACTTGCTCTCGCTGCAGTGATGAAATGGAAGATACACCAGATGGATGTCAAGACTGTTTTCTTGAATGGTGTAGTAGAAGAGGAAGCGTATGTGGAGCAGCCACTCGGTTTTGAGACACATGACAAGGAGTCTCATGTGTGTAGATTGAAGAAATACCTGTACGGTTTGAAACAAGCACCCAGGACATGGTATGATAGAGTTGATGGCTTCCTATATAGTTTGGGATTTGCTAAGAGTAAAGTAGATTCCAACCTTTACTAGAAGGTTGAAGATGGAAATCTGGTGATACTCCTACTATATGTGGATGATCTATTTGTAACAGATATGGATGGGTTGATTGATGATACAAAGGGGAAACTTTCTGCCATGTTTGAAATGAAAGACTTGGGTATGGTGCACTATTTCTTAGGCATGGAGGTGTGGCAGAATGCAGATGGAATATTCCTTGTACAAAGGAAGTATGCAGTAGACATTATAAACAGATTCGAGATGATGGACTGTAAGGCCATAACCACACCTATGGCATCAAACCTGAAGCTATTGAGTGATGCTTCATCAGAAGTAGTTGATGCTACAATGTATCATAAGATGATTGGTTCCTTGATGTACCTGATGAACACGAGACCAAATATTTGCTTTTCTATGAACACCTTGAGCTAGTTCCTGATAGATTCGAGACATGTTCACTTCATTGCTGCAAAGCATATTTCGAGGTACCTGAAGGGTACAGTTGATGATGGGATCAAGTATGAGGTAAATTAGAAGATTAACCTGGAGGTCTATGTTGATTCAAATTGGGTAGGAAGTTCCATTCATAGGAAGAGCACTTCAGGATGCTGCTTTAGTATGGGATCAGGAGTAATCTCTTGGTTTGGCAGGAAGCAGTCATGTGTGGTACTAAGTATAGTTAAAGCAGAATATGTCACAGCTTGTTCAGCTAGTTGCGAGGTAGTGTGGCTAAGAAAGTTATTGTATGATTTATTTGATCTTTAGTTGGATGCTGCTTGTATATTTTATGACAACCAAAGTTTTGTGAAGTTGTCAAAGAACCCAGTGTTCAATGACAAGTCAAAGCATATCAAGATAAAGTATCACTATATCATGGATATGGTGCAGAGAGGAGTAGTGAAGCTCCAATATGTTGCGATGGATGAACAGATAGCTGATGTGTTGACGAAGCCATTGGACATTGTGAAGTTTGAATACTTCAGGGAGAATCTTGGTGTACTCTAGATCGGGGTTCCCTCCAAAGGGAAAAGATGAGACCTAGAGCCAATCTGTCATGGTGAGAGGATTTTCCTTCCATGTTAGATGTGAGTGCATGGCCATTCTTATGTGATTGAGGGATGTGTTCCAACTTGATTAGATATAATGGATGATGCCATTCTTTGGGAGAATGGAGGAACCTGGTCAGTTACCAGGAATCCTTTGTCTGGGACTAAGAGGCCTTTCGATACGATGTTTTCAAACATGGTCGAATGTAAGTGCATAGCCGTTCTGACAAGATGAGGTCGGATGTCAGTGCAGATCCTTTTTTACAAGATGAGGATAAATGTAAGCGCAGAGCCTTTACGACAAGATGAGGTTGGATGTAAGTGGTGAGCCATTCTAGTGCGATGTGTTTACACATGGTCAGATGTGAGTGTTGGGCATTCCTTTCTAACAAGATGAGGTCAGATGTAAGAGCTAGGCAGGACATTCTAACATAGGGTCAGATATAAGTGCTAAATACCTACATGAAGAGTAGGCCTACAACCAGCATGAAAAAGGGATGGATCTGTAGAACTTCCTGTGACAAAAAGAATCGAGAGATAGCACCATTTCGAGATAGTACCGATGATGATTATCTAGACTTAATTATGATCTAGATCAAGTGATGATCCAGATGTGATGATGATCTAGATTTGATGATGATGCAATGATAATGATCCAGCACTGATGATCCATTAGTTGTGATGATCTAGATCCCATGATGAAGAAGACTTGAAGAAGAAGATGACTTAGAAGAAGGCTTGAAGATGAAGGTGACTTCAAGATGAAGAAGAATTGAATATGATGATGACTTGAAGAAGAAGAGGACATGAAGATGAATATGATGAGATGATCTAGTCGATACAAAGAAGAAGACTAGTGCTAGAAATTGTGTTGAAAGAATACCTTCCTAGTTAAGAGGGAGTGTTGATGTATTTGTAACTTCGAAATGTATTCACTTGTATATCTTATGTCTTGTACCCGGATGTTTATTTCGGGAAGCATCTATAATGTATTTGATTCATGTCATGCCTCGATGTTTCTATCGGTAGCTTCTATAATGTAAACAAGTCATGTCAAGTCATTAAGGGTAACCTTCCTATTGTTCAAGGGTTAAAGTCCACATAGTTCTAGGGCACTAAGGTTGTTAGACTCTCCTGGAGAAGTCGGCCCTAGTGAGTCATTGTCAAGTCGGGAATTAGTATAAATAGAGAGCGAGCCTCTCTATTTATCACACACTAACTCACACTCAGTTGTAGCGCATGTCTAACGAAGAAGAAGTTGTTGGGGATAGAAAGAAAGAGGCTATTGCTGTCAGGATATCATCTTACTATTTTTGGGGCTTTGCTATTTGGTGGTGATTCTATCTCTAAGAAATTTGTGGGGTTTTCTCCTTTATGGTTTCCCCGAAGAAAATATTTTTGTTCATTGTCTTATGTGTTTAATTGCTGTGCTTTTTATTCTCTCATTTAAGATCCTAAGTTAATGCTAGCTTAAATGATAAAAATCTAACATATTGGACAAGAGAGAAGTGCAGCTTCGAAAGGGCACTTTAGTCCAATTGAAAGTGCAGTGGAAGCACTTTGAGATAGAAGAGGCTATCTGGGAGAATGAGGCCACCCTGAGAAAGGCTTACCCCACCTTGTTTCATGATATCATTCAGAGTCCCTAGAACACTAGGGATGGTGTTGTATTAAGTGGGCAGGGATCTAATGTCCTGAATTTTGGACCTACTATTTATAGGCATGATCCTATTGATCATGATGATTATATTGATGTTTTATTTTTGGGTCGAAGACCCCACTGCATATGAACATGATGATTTTTTTTCTATATTGGGTGTCAGACAATTTTTGATGATATATATGTATATATATGTTTTGTATTGTGCATGGACACTGAAGCACATGATTGATGAAATCTTTTGTGTTGGGCATGGACCCTGAAGCACATGATCGATCAGATGTTTTGTGTTAAACGAGAGGCTCTGGAGCACATGAGTACTTACATTTGTGTAGATAATAAAGCTCTAGAACAAATGAAAATATAATTGGAAATGTTCGGCATAAGCTCTGGAGAATTCCATGTTGATGTTGAGCATAAGCTTTGGAGCATCCGATCATTGTCCATTATATCCCTAGGTGTATTGTACAAGTACATCCTAGCAATTAGTGTTGAGTGAAAGCTCTAGAATTGCACTATGTTTGTGACTCCCTGCTAAAGACATTGAGTATGGGCTCTGGTAAGCGCTAGGGTTTACTAAAAAGAATTTAATAGCTTCTGAGCAAAAACGGCTCAAGAAAAATATCGATCATCATCACACTTAATTATAAGTGATTAAATGAAATTTTGAATTTCTGTATTCTCATCAAATTACTGAAGAGCTACCACATTATACGAGGGAAATCCAACATGCAAGGATGTTTAGAGTTTCCTAGCCTAGTAATCCTGAGCCATCTATTTACTTGACCTTCATAAAGAAGCGTCGTTAAGTATATGGATCATGATACATGATGCTCGAAGACAAATGCTAACAAGTATTTTAATACTCTATACTTTATACATAGTATGTATAAAGAATTAATTATAATTAATTATATAATTTAATAAAGAAAGAAGAGAAGATCCACCAATTACTATTTATTATTAAAGGATTTATAAATAGTGAAATATCTATGAAAAATTTCCATTGGAACTAGTAAAAAGTTCCTAGGTTAAGAATTGAAAATACCCTAGTAAATTTAAAAGGGTTAAATCAAGGAATCAAGGATTTCTTTATTTAACGACCCCTTTGACTGAAAAGTCTACCTATAAAGACTCAATCCAAGCAAAGGCTTGGGGTTATGATTTTTATCTAGGAGAATTATTATTCTTCCTATTTTTTGCTCTCAAGTGTTTTCTTGGAGAACTACTCCTCAAACTAAAGGAGGATTGATTCAGAACTGAATACCAGATAGGAAACCCTACCTTAGGAGCTCTAAGCTATTTGCATGTCGGATTCGAGCTCAGGGGGATCCGGATCTAAACCAGAAACGGTTATGGGTCATGGTTGGTTGGAACGTGGTAGTTTCCAAGTGATTTGGTGATAAAACAGAGGTTAGATCTGCATTGAATTGTTAATTCTGGTTATCTAAGTGTCAGGTGCAGCCATTGACAAAGCTTCAAATCCAGGTATGAAACCCTAGAAAGCCTATTCTATTTTATTTCCTAAATATTTATTACTTTTTATATTAAGTAATGGCTGCAATGTAATTTCTAATCCTAAGGGTTAAGTTTTATGATTAACAAACTACTAGGGTTTGTAATTACAATTTACTAATCTTATGCTCGAGAATTTTTATCATATGTTGTTTATGTTCGTGGTGGTATCCTTCATAAATATTATTGTATTAACTAGTTGTTGATCTTAGTATTATGTTTATACTGTGTTCTTTGTATTTAATAGTCTGCTGACATATTTCATTTGTCAGCAGAGGCTTTCCCTAGAATTTTAAATAAACTAGTTTAGTAATAATTACTTAAAATACTATTTATGATAAACTATACATGTTTATATTTTAAACTAGATCTACTAACAACATAGTTCATATAATAACCAAGCTAAAACGAATTAATAAAGACTTTCTTAGTCTTGTTTAAAGAATTGTTAATTTATAAATGATAATATTTATGTTAATAATATTATCTGTGAATACTATATTTTCTTAAGTTTGTATTTGCACATACATCATATTAATAAAGACTGAGACCAGTCTATATTAGTTTAGTTTATTTAGTAGGGTTATTTATTTAAGCTTGCTAAAAATTGAAATGACGATTTTCAACCCTGTCATTACTCCTTTACATATATAATTTGTCTGTAAGAGTTAAAGGACGGTTCCTCATTAATAATACTTAAAGCATAGGTTACTAATGTATCTTAGTTGTTTTGATTGTAAATAAAAGAATACTGTGAGAGCTAAATAAGTTCTTTATTAATATTTTCCTTATCTTTAATTAATTTGTCTTTAGAATTTAATTAGGTTACCAATCCCTACTTAGGGTTCGAATAGTTCCAGGTTAAGTTAGCTATTAATATTAGTAAAAGATATAAACTAACAGAACCATACTTAAACCCTTAATTAACATAAATAAATAAGCATTATATCTTAGATGTTTCTATTTCCTCTATTTCAGGTTAGTAGTATAGTTTATAAAAGAAAGTACTAAGTAAAAGAATAACTTATCTACTTGAACACATTGCTATTAGTAAAAATAATATGACTATTTCTTTTTCTAGCATTCTTAATACACAACCTAGTTTTAACAATAAACCTAACTAGGCAGATTAATCTTCTTTTCTGAAAGCAACTATCTATAGAAAGAAAAGATTTCGGCTTTCTGAAATACATAATAACTTTATTCAAATCTGATTTCTATCTTATCTTTTCATCTATTTAAAATTATACTGCCTGTGCTAGAGTACGGTCTGGTCCATTCCAGACGTGGAAAAACACAGGTAGGATTATTCTTCATCAAATACAGATTCAACATTTCAATTAATAAATTATTATAATCTCTATCAGTTCACTACTAAACATATAATCACTCCCTAATCATTCAATTTCCCATAGAAAATTTAAAACACAAAAAAAAGACTATAGAAACTATTTTAAATTGGACAACAACAGCATTGGAAGGCCGTTCCTCCCTACCATCTCCTGGAGAGCGCTCAAACAGTAATTTCTCAGGACCCTCGAGCCTATTCCTAGTCTCCTTGGCTGAGAACTGGTGGAGCATGCAACAAGATACTAGTCCAATGACTCAGTAGTAACTCTACACTTAACAGTAAGATCCTTCAGCTGAAAAGCTATACTAGATCACTTTATGTAGTTTACCCCTAAAAAACATTCCACAAATTCCCTTCCCAATGAATTCATCTAAAGTACATTCACCTGAATGATTCTCTTCCTAGAATGAGCAGCCTCAGCTCTCTTCAATGGGTATTTTTATTAAGATTGCCTAGGTCTTTTTGGGTTAATTGTCATTAATTGAGCCACCTGCTCTGATCCCACTTTCTTGGGGGATCATGACCCCAAATGTAGGGAGGCTTCCACCTGCAACATTGTAAGTGTTTGAGGATGTTGGCTCTTGTGTATTTTCTCTCCACCTAGTCTCCTCCACCAACTTGACCAGTAAACACTCTTTTAACAACTCTCCCAAGCTGTTGTCTCCACTTTTATTTATTTATAATTAAAATATTCAGAATTACATTCACACCCTTAACTCTGCTGAGTCATCATTTAAAAATTAGCCTAAAATTTAACATATTGTCTTGAAATAAAATCAAATATGATAATATTTTTTTTTTTACAAAATTGGGGCATGTGACACTAGCTCAACGGAAGAGTGCCTACCTTACAAGCAGGAGGTTGGTGGTTCAATTTCTCCATACCCTAATGATATTATAATATCGGTTAAAAACAACTAAATTAGTAAGCAAAATATAAGATATAGGTGACCAAATAAAATGACCAAAATTTGCACATAAATTTAATAAAAATGACTAAATTAGTGACCAAAAAATGAGAGATACGAAACTAGGCATTAAAAGGGATGCAACATGTGGCACTAATGATGAAACCAAACATGGCATTGATAACGATAGAAAAATAAGACATTACTTTGGATGCAACAATAGAAGAAATGTTTGGCGTCATTTTGGTAGCAAAACACAATGCAAAAAGGGAAGCAAAAAATGATGCAATTTGGAAGCAAAAATTGGCACATATTTGGAAGTAAAGCATGGTGCAAAATGGGATGCTAAAGTGGTAGAAAAAATAGATGCAATATTGGATGCTAATTTAGATGCTAACATGGTGATATTAAGGATGCAAATATGGCACTAATGGGGACGTCATTTAAGAAGCAAAATCATACACTCGGTAGGAAGCAAAATATGACGTTATTTAGGAAGCAAACCTCGACGTTGTTTAGGAAGCAAAGTTGGACACTATTCTGGAAGAAAAAGAATAGTTCCTATTTTGGACATCATAAAGGATGCTATTTAGGAAGCAAAAATAGACATTTTTTTAGACACTTTAAGATTTGTCCATGACGCATCCCATTTAGCATCTAGTTTAACCACTTAATGTAAAAAACAAATTACACTAAAAAGCGACGCTAAATGGGACGCTAATTCCACGATTCGTTGTAGTGGAACTTGTTGAATACTTCATCTTTGTTATTCATGAAGTAAATCCATGTATTCCTAGAAAAGTCATCAATGAAAGAAGCATAGTATACATGCGCTCTTAATGAAATTGATGACATCAGACCGCATACATCGGAGTGAATGATTTCCAAGATTCCTTTTTCCTTGCTCTCGGTACATGGAAATTTCTTCTTCGTATTCTTTGCTTTTGAACATCCTTTGCAGACTCCATGATGTTTTGCTCGAATTTATGGAAGACCTTCAACAGCTTTGCTTGCAAGTGGTAGTGCTATGTGGTGCACATGTGCAAGCATTCTATGCCAAAGTTCATTTGTCTCTACTATGTCATGGACCAAAGCTTGTTCTGAATGGTGGCCCTTCAATTTGTATAGGCCTCCCTCTTGTTCCCCAATCACTACTGCATAATCAAAGGTCTTTTCTTTTGGCCACATGAGAACTTGGCCATCTACAAATGCAACCCTCATGCATTTTGCATCTAATGAAGATATGGAGAGCAGGTTCTTCTTATGTCCCAGTACAGACAATACATCCTTCATCTTCATATAGTTTCTAGAGTCTAGCTTATAGGAGGATTCCCCACTACCTTTTATTGGATACTGGTAGTAATCTTTGAGTTTCACCTTGTGGGGTGATTCACGTTTTGATAGTCTTACAAAAGACTCTTTGAATCCTGTCATATGTTTGGAAGACCCAATGTCTATAACCCAATCATTTCTTCCATGTGTGACATTTCCCGTGAGAGCGGAAATCAAAACATATTCTTCATGACTTGAAGAATCATCACATTATTGCTTGTTTTTATTTGTGTAAGTTTCATCATCTTCTGCAGAATGAGCATGATGCATTCTATTAATGTTTTTCTTCTCGTGAGAGTTTCTTTTGTTTATAGGACAATCTTTTGCATAGTGTCCTATTTCATCACAAGTATAACATCTGAGTTGAGTTTTCTTGTAGGAAGAGTGCTTACCTTTAGAATGATTATGGTGATGATGGTCCCTTCTATATTTCTTGGATTGAACTATGAGACCTTGATCTTAAATTCCCATCTTTTCTTCTCGAGCTACTATCTGAGCTTCTTCTTGTGAGCATTCTTCCCATAGTTTGCTGAACTTGACTAACTTCTTTCTAGCACGGGTCCCTTGAATGAAAGAGTCCCATGTCCTAGGGAGCCCATTCAAGGTGGTCATTACAATATCTGCATTCTCCACTTCTTCATCCCGTCCTTCAAGTTGTTCTTTGATCGAGGAGACCCTTGTGAAGTAAGGTTGTATGGTCTCTGTATTCTGAATCTTCACATTCTTCTACTGGTTCATCAAAGTCATCTTCTAGTTTATGTTCTTTCCTTCAAACAGCTTGGTTAAGGCATCAAACATATCTTTAGGTGTATTTAGTGAGGAAACATATGGTATGAGCTGATCGTTGATTGAATTAGCAATAATCCACTTTTTCATAACCAACTTATTCTTCTGTAAGGCCTTAGCTTCATCTCCCTCTGGAATTGGAACGTCCTCATTGATGTAGGAGTCCAACTCATTTTCTTTCACGACAAGGGAGATCCTATACTCCTAAACTAGGAATTTATCAGCTCCCTCAACCTTTTCATCAAGCTTGGTATGATGAGACATCTTAATTGAGAACCTCAAATGGAAATACAAAAGATTTAGATCTTACCAGGTCAAGATGTCGGAATTGGATCTGAAGCTAAATTTCTGCAGTACTGGTTCAGGAGTATATTAGGGTTTGAATTTCCCAGATTTATGTCCAACCAAATGCTTTGATCTTTATCTCTAAACTTTTATTTTGAGGAGGAGATCAATCCAGGCCTGGGCTCACTCAAAAATTCCACTTATGTGGAGAGCCCTAGTTTTTGGCAGTAGTGTCGGGTCAAAAACTGAGAAAGCTCATAATCAGATTCTGCTTGGACAGAAACATGCGCCCTAGGGTGGAGAGTCATTCCAAAATTATTTTGTGAAAATATGTGGAGAGATATCCAGAAAGTAGGAAGCCCTAGTTTTTGGAGCTGCATGGTGACTTCTTCTCAGGTTAGCTCTGATACCATGTTAGAATTTTATCATTCAAGCTAGCATTATGTTAGGATCTTTAACTGGGAGAATAACACATACAACAATCAAACACAAGAGACAATGAACACAATGTTTTCCTTGGGGAAACCATAAATGGAGAAAACCTGACAACTTCCTTAGAGATAGAATCAACACCAACGTAAAACCCCAAAACAGTAAGATGATCTCTCGACAGTAGTAGCCTCTTCCTTTCTAGCCCCAACAACTTCTTCTCCCTCATCTATGTGCTACAATTGAGTGTGAGTGAGTGTGTGTTAAATAGAGAGGCTCACTCTCTATTTATACTAATTCCTGACTTGACAATAACTCATTAGGGCTAGCTTCACTAGGAGATTCTAATAACCCTAGGGCCATGGAACTGCACGGAATTTAACCCTTGATAAATAGGAGGGTTACCCACAATGACTTGACATGACTTGTTTACATTATAGAAACTCCCGATTGGAACATCGGGGCATGGCATGACTCAATTACATTACAAACACTTCCCGGAATAAACATCGAGGTACAATACATAATATATACAAGTGAATAAATTTTGAAGTTACAATTACATCAACATTACTTGATCGTCCAACCTTGTCCTTAATTCTTATTCAGGTTCTCATTACTTTCTTTCAACTTCTTTATGAACATAATAAAAAATTTGTTGTTCTTTGAACGTGCCCCCTTAATATTTTTAATTAATGGGATTACTTCAAGTGTTTTTAGGTCATTAACTTGTAGTACAACCATATAGTTGCATCTCCTACTAACATCAATATCAACAAAAACATATAATTCAAAATCCAACACTATTTAATTCCATATTTCATAATGGTTCCAATACACATATTGTTCTATTTACCAATAGACAGACATATTAACTCATGGTAACGAATTCACTTGCAGTGCGTATACCTTTTTCAAGTATTATTTCTTATAAAAATCTTTCTAACCTCTACAGATGTCCTCCATCTAAGCAAGCACTCCAAGTGTTAACAGTACTTCGAGTATTGATCCAACCTACCCAACATGAGGATGATACCCTTCTTCAAGCGTATCTCCTACCTGTGCTATTCAAGGTGCTTCAATAAGCTCAAGTGCTTCCTTTCCCATACACCATAATACCTAGAGTTTATTCTCTTCATGGAGCCCCCACTCTCGTGACAGACCCCTAGAGTGGCGTGAATGTAGAGAATGTAATTCCTATCTTTCAACCTTTAAGGAATGTAGAGAATGTAATTCCTATCAGAGTTTAGACACATATCTGAGTTTAGATCGATGCCTACATGTAAGTGTAAATGGAAAACCTAGAATACTATATATAAAACTATATCGAAGGAAATACTTAGCTTAGATCAATAACAGGATAAAAAATGCAAGCACATGCACATATAAAATACATATATGAGGTAGCAAGAAAATGCGAGATACAATACTAGATCTAAAATGAAAAACACACACAAATGTTGTACATTTTAATGTGTGGGCCTATTAAACAAATGCATAGAAACGATGATACATTTAAAGGTATGGATCGGTTCCAAACCCACACATCGCTGGTAGCATTCCATCATGTGGATCAATTATAAAACATGTAGGCAAACCTGGTACATTATTTAATATATGGATATATTAAACAAATGATGATACATTTCAATATATCGATCTATTAAACAGATTCAAAGAAACGCTGATACATTTGAATGTATGGATCTATGCCAAACATAGACAACTCTAATGGAATTCTTGTTGATGTAATTGTAACTTCAAAATGTATTCACTTGTATATCTCATGTATTATACCCTTATGTTTATTCCAGGATGTGTTTGTAATGTAATTGATTCATGTCATGCCCCAATGTTCCAATCGGTATTTTCTATAATGTAACAAGTCATGTAAATTCATTGTGGGTAACCCTCCTATTTACCAAGGGTTAAAGTCCCCGCAGTTGTGGGGCCCTAGGGTTATTAAACTATCGTAGAGAAGTTGACCCTAGGTGAGTCATTGTAAGTTGGGGCAATAGTCCCCACTGTTGTGTTAAGGATAACCCTCCTTGTTGGTTGGAGGAGGCAAAGTCCCCATAAGTTGTGCGTCACTAGGGTTATTAGACACTCCTAGAGATGTTGGCCTTAGTAAGTAATTTTTAAGTGAGGATGACATGTTGGAGTTCGTTTCAAGTGAACGAAAGAATATAAATAGAGAGCGAGCCTCTCTATTTATTCCACACACACTCACTTATTGGGGTGCATGAGTGAGAGAGGAGAAGCTCTCTCAAGTGAGAGAGAGAGAGAAGAAGTTGTGGAGATCATCTTTTCTATTTTTTGGTTTTACTGCTGCCATTGGTTCTCATTATATCTCTTAGGAAGTTGCGGGGTTTTCTCCTTTACGGTTTCCCTGAGGAAAATTATTTGTGTCTCTTGTGTTTATTGTTGTGCATGTTATTCTCTCAGTTAAAGATCCTAAGATAATGCTAGCTTGAATGATAAAAATATAACATGGTATCAGAGCTAACCTAAGAAGAAGACATTGTGTAGCTTCAGAATCTAGGGCTTCCTAATTTTTGGGTCTTTCTGCACAATCCATAAGGAAAAGTATGATAGGATGACTATCCATTGAAGGGCACATCTTTCTGTCGAAGCCGAATTCGATTCTAAGAATTTTTAGTTTTCGGTGCGGGAAATTTTGGATTTATACAGAAGAGGAATTTTTTAGTGAGCCTCACATAGGATTTATATCCTCATAAAAATCAAATTTTATAGGGCTGTATCAATATTTTTGGTTGGGTGAAAATCCACAAGAGTCAAACCCTAGTTTGACCCCGAGCTAGAAAAACCCTAAATACTAAAGCTTATAAGTTTTGGTACATTTTATATATCTAGGTACTGGCGAAGCCTCAGGAGCTGAAAATTTTAGAGGATGAAGATAAAATACTGGTTTAAATTGTATCTTAAATTCAGCCTTATATTCGCTATATTCTGGGAGATACAATCCCTCGAAGTTAGGGTTCCATCCTCTTCCATAATTCGTCCCTAAAAAGGACACTTGGGGAGAATTTCTATATCTTTGGATACAAAGGTTCAAATGAAATTTAGGGAGCTGTTCCAGAAATGGAATGGAATTTACATTTTCTAGTTTGAATTTCAGACCCAAAAGATGAAACAGTGACATGTGGCAGTCCATACAACTTATCTGTTCTAAACAGTCCTGTAACAAGTCACCTTGGGAAAATGATCATAAGTCCCAATTGGTGAAACCAAACCTGATGAAACCTATGGTGTTGGAAGAGGGACAAGCGAGGATACCTTAGTATGAATTTTTAGACATAGAGGATCAGTAATTTAAAATATATCGTATAAATAGTAACGGGAATTTCTGTAAAAGAATTTGGAAAACGAGGGATTCCTGTTTTGGGAGCTTCCCTCCAGTATTTTTAGAAAAGGAGTACATTGAATAGCTCAATGTGAAGAGATCTATATTTTTATCTAATCAGATTTGAAATATTCCAAGTTTTTAAAATTTGGGTTTCTCTGACAAACCCTAGATCAGCCAGATCTAGAACTAGGATGGAAACCTCGAACTAGTAAGATCTAATCCTTTACTATTTTCATTTGAGGTTCTCATTTCAAAGTGATCTATCACATCAGCATGATGATAAGCTCAATGAATTTGAAAACTTCCAAGCATGGAAGTATATGATTCCTCTGAAGAAAATGAATTGGACACGTACATGAGGTGAGAGGTTGTAATTCTAGAGGGAGATGAGGCTCAAAAGCCTTACACAAGAAGAACTTGGTCAAGGACAAGAAGATCATTGCTAATTTGGTCATGGATCAACTTGTACCACAAGTTTCTTCTCTAAAGACACTGAAAGAGATGTTGGATTTCTTGACCAAGCTATTTGAAGGGAAGAACATAAATTAGAATATGACCTTGAGAAACTAGTTGAAGAATGTGAAGATCCATAATGCAAATACCATACAGTCATACTTTATGAGGGTCTCTCAAATCAAAGAACAACTTGAAGCGGTAGAAGAAGAAGTCGAGAATGCAGAAGTGGTGATAGCAACCTTCAATGCCCTCCCAGGATCATCGTATTCATTAGTTCAAGGAATGTGTTCCAAAAGGAAGTGATTACTTTTAGGAAGATTCTGGGAAGAGCACACATAAGAAGATGCTCAACTCATAGTAAGAGAAAAGAAGATGGGAAGATCAAGCTCTCACCATCCAAAGAAGATCCCTCAAGCAATAAGGAATACAAAGGACTCAACTCTTCAAGAATCTCTTTTCCATCTTTAGAATTTGGATAAGAAATAATGAACTCATGAATGAAGAAGATGATGAATTTTTATGCTCAAGAAGGATTCTACCTACAAAATGTTGATGTATATGTAACTTCGGAATGTATTCTTCTATATATTTCATATATTGTAACCCGATGTTTATTCCGGGATGTTTCTATTATGTATTTGAGTCATGTGGTCATGCCCCGATGTTCCTATTGGGAGGATTAATAATGTAAACAAGTCATATCAAGTCATTAGGTAAGTCCCCATAGTTTAGTGGCACTTGAGTTATTATACACTAATTAAGGTGTAGGATCGAGTAGTAATTATTAGGTTGAGTGCACTTCAAGTCAACGAAAGAATCTAAATAGAGAGTGAGAGTCTCTCTATTTATCACTTGTGACTTAGCTCTCTTGCTCTCTCAAGTGTGGCACACTTTTGGAGAAGGAAATTCTTGGGCTTGACAGAAGACAGAAGGCTGTTGTTGTGAAGGGAGGTCAACTTACTGTTTTGGGATCACATCTTGTGGTAATACTATCTTAGAGGAAGTTGAGGGGTTTTCTCCATTTATGGTTTCCCCTCCTAAAAGCTTTGTGTCTCTTGTCTCTTGTGATATGTTTATGTGATTGCTGTGCTTGTTATTCTCTCAGTGAAAAGATCTTATCATAATGCTAGCTTAAATGTTGAAAAACTAACATGGTATCAGAGCTAACCTGAGAAGAAGACATTGTGCAGCTACAGGAACTAGGGCTTCCTATTTTGTGGATCTTCCTCCACATATTTTCAGCACAAGTATGCTAGGATGACTCTCCATTGAAGGGTGCATCTTTCTGTCGATACAGAATTCAATTTCAAGCATTTTCAGTTTCGATGTGGAAATTAGGGCTTTCTACAGAAGAGGAATTTTTGGGTGAGACCAGTATAGGATTGTTATACTCATCAAAACCGAAATTTAGAGACCTGGATCAGTAAATTTGGTTGGGTAAATCTCTGGGAAAGTCAAACCCTAGTTTGACCCTGAGCTAGGAGAAACCCTAAATACTAAAACTGCTAAGTTTTGGTACAGTCGCTATATTCCGAGATTGGAGAAGTCTCAAAAGCTAAACATTGAAGAGGCCGAAGATAAAATCCTGATGCACACTGTGTAAAAAGGGAAGCCTCGGATTCGCTATATTCTGGGAGATATGATCTCTCCAAGTTAGGGTTCCATCCTCTTCCGGAATTCATCCCTAAACAGGACACCTGGGGAGATATGATATATATTAGGCTAAAGAGCTCCAAATGGAATTCCTGAAGATTTTCCAGAAAGGGAATGGAATTTAATTTCTATGGTTCGAAGGTCAGACTCAGAATATGAACCAGTGACACGTGGCAGTCCATACAACTTCGCTGTTCTGAACAGTCCAGTAACAGGTCACCTTGGGAAAAGGATCATAAATCCAAAATTATAAAACCAATTATGATGAAAACTATGTTTTTGGATCAGGGACATGTGAGGTTACCTCAGTGAGAAATTTCAGACACAGAGGATCATTAATTTCGGAGATATCACAGAAACAGTAACAGGCATTTCTGCAGAAGAAATCAGTAAATTAGGGCTTCCTGTTCCGGGAGCTTCCCTCCACTGTTTTCAGAAAAGGAGTACATTGGACAGCTCCATTTGAAGAGATCTATCTATTTATACAATCATATCTAAAATATTCCAAGTTTTGAAAATTAGGGTTTCTGTGACAAACCCTAGATCAGCGAACTCCGGGACAAGGACAGACACCTCAAATCGGTAAGATCTAATCCTTTGCTGTTTCCATTTGAGGTTCTCATTTCAATATGATATATCACATCAGCTTAGTGACAAGCTTGGGGAAGTTGATAACTTCCAATCCTGGAAGTATATGATCTCTCTGAAGAAAATGGATTGGACACCTACATGAGTATAGAGGTTCCAGTTTCAGAGGGAGACGAGGTTAGAAGCCTTTCACAAGAAGAACTTGGTCAAGGCCAAAGAAGACATCATGCTCATGCTGCAGAGGATGATGAACCATCCAGAAAGAGATCCAGATATGAAAGTGAATATTCTTCAAGCGAGGATGAATATGTTCTAATATCAGCTCTCATAGGTAACATTACTCATGGAAGTGATAATTGGCTTATAGACAGTGGGGCTTCCAAACATATGATGGGATTCAATGAATACTTTGTAAGTCTATCAGAACATGAATCACCTCACAAGGTGAAACTTGTAGATGACTACCAATATCCAATAAAAGGTAGTGAGGAATCTTCATACAAGCTAGAATCTGGAATGCAGGTTGCATTCATAGATGGTCAAGTCATCATATGGCCAAAATGAAATACTATCGATGATGTGGTAGTGATTGAAGAACAAGAAGGAGGATTGTATGAATTGAAGGGCCATCCAGAACAAGCCTTGATCCATGTAGAGCCAAA
>LPNX010498738.1:143305-192069 GCA_001517045.1 Pseudotsuga menziesii
AATCAGGTTGTGCAAATGAGCATGTAATGAGTCCTAGGAGATTTGCATATGGTCTTTCAAGGTTTTTCCTATGGCATGTAATTCGGTGCCCTGGGACATCTGGCAAATTCTCTTTCGAGGTTTTGCTCTAGGATGGCATGTAATCAGCCCTGGGAGATCCTATAGGTTGGGCTGTGTGCCCGTAATCAGTCCTGGGATGCTCTTGCGAGGTTTTGCGATGCCCACATGTAATCAGCCCTGGGAGATCCTATAGGTTGGGCTGTGTGCCCGTAATCAGTCCTGGGAAGCTCTTGCGAGGTTTTGTGGTAAGGTCACATGTAATCAGCCCTGGGAGATCCTATAGGTTGGGCTGGGTGCCCGTAATCAGGCCTGGGATGCTCTTTCGAGGTTTTGTGACGCACGTAATAAGTCCTGAGGATTCTCCAGTATGGCCAGTGATGATGAAGACCTGCAGGTGGTGGGCCTACATCTAGCATGAAATAGGGCTGGCTCTGTAGAACTTCCTATGACGAGGTAGTACACACTTGATGATGACCAGTGGAGATCCAGATCGAGCTATGATCTAGATCCAGTTATGATGACTCCGATAGATCCAGATCGAGTGATGATCCAGATCCAGCAGTGATGATCCAGATTGAGTGATGATCCAGATCCTGTCCAGAGAAATGATCCAGATCCAGTCTAGTGATGTTGATCCAGATCGAGTGATGATCTAGATCCAGTGATGCCATTTTATGATGATCCAGATTGAGAGATGATCCAGATCCAGTCTAGTGATGTTGATCCAGATCGAGTGATGATCTAGATCCAGTGATGCCATTTTATGATGATCCAGATTGAGAGATGATCCAGATCCAGATGACTTGAAGACGAACATGACCTAAAGATGAAGATGACTCAGATGATCCAGTTAAAGCAGAGAAGAAGACCAGTGCTGAAAAATTGTGTCGAAAGAATACCTTCCTAGTTAAGAGGGAGTGTTGATGTATATGTAACTTCGGAATGTATTCTTCTATATATTTCATATATTGTAACCCGATGTTTATTCCACGATGTTTCTATTATGTATTTGAGTCATGTGGTCATGCCCCGATGTTCCGAATGGGAGGATTAATAATGTAAACAAGTCATATCAAGTCATTAGGTAAGTCCCCACAGTTTAGGGGCACTTGAGTTATTATACACTAATTAAGGTGTAGGCTCGAGTAGTAATTATTAGGTTGAGTGCACTTCAAGTCAACGAAAGAATATAAATAGAGAGTGAGAGTCTCTCTATTTATCACTTGTGACTTAGCTCTCTTGCTCTCTCAAGTGTGGCGCACTTTTGGAGAAGGAAATTCTTGGGCTTGACAGAAGACAGAAGGCTGCTGTTGTGAAGGGAGGTCATCTTACTGTTTTGGGATCACATCTTGTGGTGATACTATCTTAGAGGAAGTTGACGGGTTTTCTCCATTTATGGTTTCCCCTCCTAAAAGCTTTGTGTCTCTTGTCTCTTGTGATATGCTTATGTGATTGTTGTGCTTGTGATTCTCTCAGTGAAAAGATCTTATCATAATGCTAGCTTAAATGTTGAAAAACTAACACAAAACAAATAAATATAAGTATCCAATTGTCATTTCATGATATTGTTTTGATTATGTATTTGTTTATATTCTGTTGATGTATTATGCATGATAGAATGTTTGCATTAATGACAATATACTACTAATATGCATGTAATGGGTAAGTAGCTCATGGTGCTATACAACTCTCCATTGCTACTTATGTATAATGAAACCTCTCTGTTCACATATTGGATTAGCGCACAATCTCAATGTTGTCCTAGTAGAGATGGAAGGTATCTAGAAAGTTTCCATGAGATATGGATGGATGTTGTATTGGATAAAGTAGTTGCATGATCATATATTTATGCATAAGAATTTTTCATTATGAATATACCTTGTGAAATTTGTCTAATGATACAACTAATGCATTTGACTTGTAGGAAAGATCGTGCTCGCCTACAAGCAAAGAAGGATGAGACTTGTTCCAAAGAACAAGTGACGACAGTTCAAGATGAAGAATAATATGATGAATGCAATGACATAATTAATACAGAACCTTCCAGCCATGAAGAAGTAACCAAGAAGAAAGGGAAGACCAGTTGAACAAGAATGATGTCTAGGTTGCAGTTCATAGTTCCATCATGCAGTAGATAGAAACATCATGGGATACAAGGCTAGATTCGTAGCATGAGGCATAGATTATGAAGAGATGTTTGTAGCCACTAGAAATACACATGGCAGGAAGAATCATGTGTGCAAATGAAAGAAGGCCTTGTATGAGCTTGGAAGACACCCATGGATAACACATAGATGAGGAGCTTGATGAAGACCTGAACCTTTGCTACAAGGTTGAAGATGAAATTCTATAGAGGATGACAAGCTCTCAAATGGGTACGAGAAGAAATTTTTGAAAAATTTCAAGATAGAGGATCTTGGTATCCAATGATCATAGATGGATACATAGAATGTTAGTGGCAGAGGAAGCTACTTATCACTCTGGTATAGAATTTTTCAGTGCATAGAGTACGAAACATAGAGGGAGAATGATGCTCTGCTCAAAATGGAGTGACTGCAGAAGATCCTGAGGTTTGACATGGTATGATAGGATGGATAGATTACTAATAACTCTAGTATTTACTGAAAGTAAAGTGGATTCCAACCTTTGCTTCAAGGTTGAAGGAGGAAGCCCAATGATGCTCCTATTATGTGCCAATGTACTACGTTCTAGGCATGGAGGTGTGGACACGGGAAGTATGTAGTAGAGATCCTAAAGACATTCACGATGATGGACTGCAAGGCCATGACCACACCTATAGCATCGAAGCTGAAGCTATTGAGTGTTGCTTCATCAGAGATGGTTAATGCCACGATGTATCATCAGATGATTTGTTCCTTGATGTACCTGATGAACACAAGACTAGATATTTGCTTTGCTGTTAACACCTTCAGCCAGTTCTTGACAGATCCGAGACATGTTCACTCGATTGCTACAAAGCGTATCCTGAGGTACCTGAAGGGTACAAATGATTATAGGCTCAAGTACGAGGTGAATCAGAATATTAACCTAGAGGGTTATGTTGATTCAGATTGGGTAGGTAGTGCCATCGATAGGAAGAGCACTTTAGGATGTTTCTTCAGTATGGGATCATGTGTGATCTTCTGGTTTAGTAGGAGGAAATCTTGTGTGGCACTGAGTACAGTTGAAGCATAGTATGTTGCAACTTATTCAACTAGTTGTGAGGTAGTATGATTGAATAAGCTATTGTCTAATTTATTTGATCTCTAGATGGATGTTGCTTGTATATATTGTGACAAACAAAGTTGTGTGAAGTTATCAAATAACCCAATGTTCCATGACAAGTCAGAGCATATCGAGATCAAGTATCACTATATCCAGGATATGGTGCAGAGAGGAGCAGGGAAGCTCTAGTCTGTTGCGATAGAGGAACAAATAGCTAATGTACTGACAAAGCCATTGGCTAGAGTGAAGTTTGAGTGCTTGAAGGAGAAGCTTGTTGTTCTCTAGATCGAGGTTCCCTCCAAAGGGAAATGATGAGACCTAGAGCCATTATGACATGGGAGAGGATTAAGTTCCTTCCATGGCTAGATGTAAGGCCTGATCCATTCTATCATGGTGAGAGGATTTGGTTCGTTCCATGTCAGATGTGAGTGCTGAGCCATTCTGATATGACTATAGTATTGGTTCCTACATGGTCAGATGTAAGGGCTTAATGCCATTCTTGGAATGGAGTCACCTAGTCAGTTACCATGAATACTCAGTCTAGGACTGAGGATCGTTCTAATATGACGGTAGGATTTAGTATTACATGATAATATGTGAGCGCATGGACATTATAATGTGATTGAGGGATGTATCCCACTTGATCAGATATAAGGTTTGATGCCATTCTCTGGGAGAATGGAGGCACCTGGTCAGTTATTAGGAATCCTCAGTCAAGGACTGAGAGCCCTTTCGATGCGATGTGTTTACACATGGTCAAATGTAAGTGTAGAGCCTTTCTAATAGCATGAAGTTGGATATAAGTGTTGAGCCATTCTAGTGCAATGTGTTTACACATGGTTAGATGTGAGTGTTGTTCCTTTCTGACAGGATGGGGTCGGATGTAAGTGTAGATCCTTTCTGACAAGATGAGGTCAGATGTAAGTGCTGATCCATTCTGGCACGATGTGTTTACACATGGTCAGATGTAAGTTCTAGGCATTTTTGATGAGATGAGGTCAGAAGTGAGTGATGGGCATGCCTTTCTTACAAGATGGGGTCAGATCTAAGAGCTGGGCGGGCCTTTCTGCCTTAGGGTCAGATATAAGTGTTAAAGACCTACATGAAGGGTAGGCCTACAACTAGCATGAAAAAGGGCTGGCTCTGTAGAACTTCCTGTGACGAGAAGAATGAAAAGATAGCACCATTTGATTGAGATAGAAAAAGGAGTAATGATGATGATGATTCAGTGATGATCCATATTTGATGATGATATAGATCAAGTGATGATCAAGACTTGATGATGATCAAGCAGTGACAATCCTAATCAAGTGATGATCCAGTAGTGACGATCCAGACTTGATTATGATCTAGCAGTGATGATCCAGATCGAGTGATGATCTAGATCTAGTGATGATGACCTATATCGAGTGACGATATAGATCCAAATGAAGATGACTTGATGATGAGGGTGACCTAAATATGAAGATGACTTGAAGATGATAAGAACTCGATGATGATCCAGATGATACAGAGAAGAATAATTGTGCTGGTAAATTGTGTCGAGAGAGTACCTTCCTAGTTAAGAGGGAGTGTTGATGTAATTGTAACTTCAGAATGTATTCACTTGTATATCTTATGTATTACATCCCGATGTTTATTATGTGATGTGTTTGAAATGTAATTGAGTCATGTCATGCCTTGATGTTTGAATTGGGAGTTTCTATAATGTAACAAGTCATGTAAAGTCATTGTGGGTAACCCTCCTATTTGTCAAGGGTTGAAGTCCCCACAGTTTTGGGGCCCTAGGGTTATTAGACTATCCTAGAGAAGTCGACCTTAGGTGAGTCATTGTAAGTCGAGGAAATAGTCCCCATTATTGTGTTAAGGATAACCCTCCTTGTTGGTTGGAGGAGGAAAAGTCCCCACAAGTTATGGGGCACTAGGGTTATTAGGCACTCCTAGAGATTTCATCTCTAATAAGTAATTGTTAAGTGAGGCCGACATGTTGGAGTGGGTTTCAAGCGAACAAAATAATATGAATAGAGAGCGATCCTATCTATTTATCACACACACACTGACTCATTAGGGTGCATGAGTGAGAGATGATAATCTCTCTCAAGTGAGAGAGAGAGAACAAATTGTGGAGATCATCTTTTCTGTTTTTGGGTTTTACAGCTGCCGTTGGTGCTCATTCTATCTCTAAGGAAGTTGCAAGGTTTTCTCCTTTATGGTTTCCCCGAGGAAAATTATTTGTGTCTCTTGTGTTTATTGCTGTGCATGTTATTCTATTAGTTAAAGATCCTAAGATAATGCTAGCTTGAATGATAAAAATCAAACAATTCCATTATGTGGATCTATTATAAAAACATGGAGAGAATCAGTTTTATCGTTCCACGTAGGAAGAGTAATGATCTATACATACACATTCATATCTATAGAAATAAAATGGAGGCAATGTACAAACCCTTAGACCCCAGTCGCTTGATCTAGAAAACATACAGGTTGGTTTTATTGCTCCGCGCAAGTAGAGTTAGACTCGATATAAATAAACGCATTCAAAAAAAATGTAGGAAAGGTACAAACCTTCAGACCTTAGTCCTTCTATCTATGAAATATATATCAGTTTTATGATTCAACACAGGAAAATTTAGGATTATTTATATACACAATCATATTGATGAATTAAAACGCAGGAAAGGATGTTCCTCCCATTATCAAAGACCACTCCAACAACCACCACAAAGGTCAGTCATATAAAAAATATAGTCAAGATAAACAACACACTTACAGGTATTTGGACCACTAATAAAATCAAGCATATACAGAGGATGGGTGCAAAATCCTAGATCTATTTTTCTAAATAAAACACATGCATAGGATATAAGTAATAATCCAAATGGATACATGACTTCTTGGATTAATGAATATAATCAAATGTCGAAGGAGGGTGTGAGCAAAATGTCAGATCTGGCATTCTAATCAGCATGCAGCAAGGGAAGATGTATTTGAAAAAATCATTAACCACAGACAAAATTTAAAGTGCATATTGTTCTGGATCAGTGTCGGATCTGAAAATATCAACATAGTCTTGGACAAGAAGTAGAGCCTGTTCTCCTTCTTGAGCTGAGCGCTCCATCCTGGTAGATAGCATGCGAACCCCCTAGTGTCAAAATCAGAAATACCCTAAGGGATTGCGATCTACAGCATCATGATCGTAAAATGGACTAAAATATTTGTGCCCCACACCCCCCCCCAAAAAAAACAAGAGAACCTTAACCCAACAAATAACAAATAGAAACTGCATTCTCCTTCAATTAGGGCACTAAAACTACCATCATCATTGCTAAGGCGTGATCCTTCAATTAAGGCACTAAAAATGCCATCATCATTGCTGAGGCGCACTCCTTTTTTAATGTGCCATAAAGAAAGGCATGAGCCCAACCACCCATTTCCTTTTAGTAGATACAAAGGGTGATTTTAAACAATTAATCCCTAAGGATTTGCTATATAAGATCATAATAAATGATAATAATCCTAGCCTTTTACTTTAGACGAAATTTACCTTAAATAGCAAGGTTAGGATTGATACATACTTAGAGTTATGTATTCAAGGATTCCCAAGGCGATTCTCACTTGAAGAAGGGGTGAAATCCTATAAAATCCTAATAAATATTAATGCCCAAACTGCTACGAGCTTTTTTGCATATTTAATTTTCTAATATTTATACATAAATCCCCTAAGTCTTTTATAATCCATTAATTGCCTTGTTTATACATAAGGAATCTACAATATATATAAGATATATCTTTGTACATGTATTTATGTACAATGCATAAGTAACTTTACTTAATGTATTAAACTAGCTTACTTCACACGTTTGTGAGATAAATTTATGTATATAGCTTTTAGGGAAAAAGATATCCTTAACGGTAATTTGTTCAAGAGGAAGCTTTAAGCTTCTTAGATAAAAAATATAGGGTTTTCCTTCTCGACACTTGATAGTATAGTGAAAAATAACCTTGCTTTTATAACCTACGAGGATCATACTGACCCTCTACTTGTTAACATAGAAATCAACCTATTCGCGAGTTACTTCATCTTAGGATGAACCCATAAGGCTTAGGTCGTCAAGGGAATCATTTATTTAAACTTCCTGAGGATCCACTCATCGTTTCTAACCTCCCCCCTAGTAAATGTGTCCTCAATCTTTCTTAGTTGCATCAATTTCCAATCTCCTAATGCTATCAACCACATCCATAAATTTTCATAAGTTTTGGATGGGTACTTACAGGGCCATTTTACTTACAGCTTACATTTTTGTGTCACGTAGAAAAGGTATGTTACATCCTTTTCCCCTTAGAATTAACATCTTCCTTGGTATTACATGATCATCCATCCTTGTCCTTCCTTCTTCTTCAGGTTATCATTCCTTTCTTTAAACTTCTTTATCAACATAATCAAACATTTGTTGTTCTTTTAACCTGTTCCCTTATTCTTTTAGATTAATGGGATTACCTCAAGTGTTTTTAGGTCACTAACCTACAGTATGACCATATAATTTCATGTCCTACTAACATCAATATCAACAACAACATATAATTCAAAATCCAAGACTATTTAATTCCATATTTCACAATGGTTCCAATACACATATTGTTCTATTTACCAATAGACAAACATATTACCTCATGGTAATGAGTTCACTTGCAGTGCGTATACCTTTTCCAAGTATTATTTCTTATAAGCGTCATTCTAATCGCTTCTCATGTCCTCCATCCATGAAAGCACTCCAAGTGTTAATAGTATTGATCCAAGCTACCCAACACACGGATGATACCCTTCTTCAAGCATATCTCCTACCTATGTTATTCAGGGTGCTTCACCAAGCTCAGGCGCTTCCTTTCCCATACACCATAATACCTAGAGGTTATTCTCTTCATGGAGCCCCCACTCTCATGACAATCTTCTTACGAGGCGTGAATGTGTGTAGAAAGAAGTCTAACTAGAATGCCTTAAACCTGGGGCATCCCCAAAATGCATAATGGTTCCTAGCTAGCCGGGGGAATATATGTACCTCGTGTACACTTTATTTATCACCACATTTCTTATGGATAACACCTTTATGCGAATGGTATTTTTCTAATAACCTGTAACTCATTACGGTCATGGAGCCTTGGTTCTCTTCATGGACATAGTTCCCATGCGTGTAACCACTCTATAGATGGTTAGTTACCAAATCATTTCATTGATTCTAATAACATCAATCTTTCAAAGTAAACTACTTACCATCATTTTCGAGCTCATCTCCTTAAGTCACATCTTACCATGTTTCTTGTTCATAAAAATAAGAGAATTTATACTAGTGCACTCTTTCTATGCACAACACCTTTTTCTATCCACTTAGCTACACTGTATGATAAGAAACTATTTCCAAAATACTCAACTCCAAATAGTAGGAAATATATAATATAGAGAGCTTGTTTCATAAAATAAAAGAGTTAAAGTTAGACTATTTTAATATGCATGGACTACATGGACATATTTAGGAAAAGTATGTAGCTATTAAAAATTTAAAATATTATGATTTTAAAAAATAGCTAAGCTAAGAAACTATAGTCACTATAGTCTATAATCGATTTACACTAACCAAAGAAGTAAATGGTTGATGGTTAAAACCATGAGACCCCATACAAATATATCCAATATGTGATCTAGAAGGTGTCTTTATCATAATTAAATAATTAAAAAATGGTATATCAAACATCTTGAAAAGTCAACATGGATAACTATTTAGATAAGCACAAACGTGCCTTAGTTACAAAAATCACATTGCAAGCAAAACCTCACCTGTTTTATTTATAATATATGTGATCCTTTCACCAAATTAAAGATAACATGCAACTTGGAATAATAAAAAAAAACATCTTCAAAAATCAATAAGGCTAACTTAACCTACACTTACAAGTATTTACTATTGGTACATCAATTCATTGTAGGAAAAAGGTAAGTTGAATATTTCATAACAACATGTCTTTTGCATAAAATACAAAATAAGTACAAGTTGAGCAAGCCATGTATTTTTAATTTTGTTCAAGGTTCATTATATTGACAACTTTTTCATGATAACGATTAGCGGACTCTGGTTCAAGTGCCTAAAACTTAAAAGCCTATTTTTAAATGACAAATCTCTGAAACAGAAACCTGTATTGAAAAAGAAAGAGCAACTATATATTTATATATACATATTTTTTTTAAGCTAGTCACACAGAAATAGTTCGACGTGCCAACCAAAATATTCCAAGATAGGGGAACTCTACAGTTTCCAGATGCTAGTCAATCTACTAAATTTTTACTAGTATAATTTTCAAAAATCCCTGATTGTCTTGACGGACTATTTTAACTGCCAATTTTCACTCTTTTGTAGTATGTTTCCTGGTTCCATGCAACTAAACAATCCAAAATATCATAGGTATATGGCCAATCAACATAGTAAAAAGGGCATTGAAATGTAAAATAAATCATACGTTATTTCTCTAAGATACTGCTTCAGATTCCCAACTAATCCGCCAATCGACATCAGAAAATATTTCATCCTCTTCATTTTTAACACACACACACACACACACACACACACACACACACACACACACATATATATATATATATATTTTGCACTCATGTTATCAGAATATTTGAAGCATGAGGTTGTTTAATGTAAATGATATCCTTCCCTCCCATATTGACACCAATAATAACATGTGTGCCATACTTCTCAATAAATTCATCCAATGCTATAGGATCCATGCAGATGGAACCTCTTGTTTCACATCATCACACTATACTATAGTGATCTTTTAAGCACTATATTGTAAAGTCTTATAAAACATCCTTCGAATGCAAGATGCTTCGTAGCGGATGCATCTTTCTGCCATGAGCCCATGAATTCAAACATGGAATTAAATAGCCCAGATGGGAGTAAATAAATGGATATTAAACACATACTACTATCCTCTAAAGAAGCCTTCTACCCATACTTTTCTCACAGTCTTGAACAATTCTTTATCCTAGTCTTTGGTTAGTTCTTCTATCATGCTAATTGTATATGTCATCTGTTTCCCACCCAAACTGGGTTTTGGGTCTTGCCAGGGATCACTTTCATCCTTCTAGCTACAAAACAACATCCAATGTTTCTTAACATAAAAATAGACGTTGTTGTGTCCTGAGATAGGAAGACTTATCTTTTCGTAGCCACATAGATGTCGAAGCATATGTGATAATATTTTTCATCATGGCCACACAATTATTTCTTCCTAATGAAGTTCCTGAATGAATTGTTCTAATATATTCTGGAAGTAAAGGACATCAGACTTGATGGGAATACGCTCTCCCTTATCGCATTTGATGGATTTGGATACATATTTGGATACATTGGGAACAATAAGGCCTCTGTGAAGAAGGGATTCATGCTTGAGGTCATTGTATATCTCGATCAGATGGAAAGCTCCCTTGCAATATGATAATCGGATATCATTTGTAAAGTCGTAACCGTAACGTATTGCTCCAATTGCGCTCTCGAAATATGACTATGCTTTTCTCTTACCTTGATATCAGTATTAAGCGCCATTCTCCAATACCTCAGTCATTCCTCCATTCATTCATATTTTCCCCACTATTGAATGCGTATTCTCATTTCAACCAAATTGGGGCTCTGATCTCTCATTCAGCGAGCCGTCGATCGTCTCAAGGACATAATCAAATTTTGACTGGTGATCGCGTGTGCATGTGTATTCAGTGAGTAGTAGGGAACAGGAATGGGATGATAAAGTTTGTGTGTAGGTACTGCTATTGTTGTTCTGTCTGAACTTGTTCATATTGTTATCTTAAAGAAAACTTGGTAGTTAGTTCTTAAAATAAAATAAATATGTAGAATCATTTTGAGCCTAAATAGGCTGGAGTATTGTACCCTTGGTTCTGATACCATATGTAACATACCGGATCTTTCTGAAAGTAAATTTTGAGAAAATGAGAGTGAATTTTTTTGTTTTTACTATAACCAACCAGTCAGTCATATTATACAAGTTGTTCATTATTTACCTATAAGGCCCATGATTGAAATCAAAATGATAACAAAGGGTATTGAAACTCTTATCCGTCCAAATAGCTTTTCCTTCATCAAATATCAAATATATATACCTTTGAATATAGGCTGCGATTGTTTTCATACACCATTGAACCACTAAAGTTAATAAATTGTGACCATTTAATGTGTACCATCACTACATCAAAATAGAGTATCAACAAACATAAACCTAGAACAATAGGGTGACATCATATATGTGATTCACCCCATCCATGAGGCTATGTCCACCAAATATTGGGCATCTTTATATTATTTTGTAAAGAAAAGGTTTACAATCTCATGTTACATCCATGACCAATCTTTCAGAGAGGATCCCTGCCCATAAAAATGGAGAAACTTGTTTACAAATAAATTAGCGATGTATGATCCAAACTAATTTTTGAATAATTCACTAAATTCGTGACACATACCCTGCCAACTCCTTATGCAACATAAAATGTTAGTATCCAATTTATAGGATTGGGAGTATCTCAAGAATACAAAAATAAAAAATGTACTTATACATTACAACATATATAAATTACAATTCTTTCCAAAGACATAAAAATTACTCTAGTGATATTGCAATCTTTCAACCTTTAAGGCATGTAGAGAATGTAATTCCTATCAAAGTTTAGACACATGTCCCAGTTTAGATTGATGCCTACATCTAAGTGTAAATGGAAAACATGATATTCTATATCTAAAAGTAAATCCCAGGAAATCCTGAGTTTAGATCAATAACATGATAAAAAATGCAAACACATGCATATATAAAATACATATATGAGGTAGCCAAAAAATACCAGATCTAATACTAGATCTAAAATGCAAAACGCAAACAAACATTGTAAGTTTTAATGTGTGGGACTATTAAACAAATGCATACAAACGATGATACATTTCAAGGTATGGATCAGTTCCAAACACAGACAGCGCTGGTAGCATTCCGTCATGTGGATCAACTATAAAACATGCAGACAGACCTGGTACATTATTTAATCTATGCATATATTAAACAAACGTTGATACATTTCAATGTATGGATCTCTGAAACAAAGGCTGATACAATTCAATGTATGGATCTATTCCAAAAGAAAACAAAGCTAGTGGCATTCCATTGTGCAGATCTATTATAAAAACATGCAGGAAATCAGTTTTATCATTCCACACAGGAAGAGTAAAGATCTATACATACAAATTCATTTATATATAAGCATATTGGTTTTAATGCTCCATGTAGGAAGAGTCAGACTCCATATAAATAAACGCATTAAAAAAATGTAGGCAAGGGACAAACCTTCAAACCCCAGTCCTTCTATCTATGACATATACATATCAGTTTTATGATTCAGTATAGGCAGAGTTAGGATTATTTATATACACAATCATATCTATGAAATAAAACACAGGCAAGGATGTTCATCCCATGATCGAAGACTACTCCAACAAACACCAAAAAGGTCAGTCATATAAAAAATGTAGTCAATAGAAACAAAACGCTTACAGATATCTGGACTAGTAATAAAATCAACCATTGATGGAGGATGGGTGTAAAGTCCCAAATATTTTTTTCTAAATAAAATGCATGCACATGATATAAGTAATAATTCAAATGAAGACATGACTTCCTCTATTGGTGAAGATAATCAAACACCGAAGGAGGGTGTGAGCAAAATCTCAGATCCGACATTCTAGTCAACACGTGGCAAGGGAAGCTGTATTTGGAAAAATCATTAACCACATACAAAAGTTAAAGTGTATGACATTTTGGATCAGTCCCAGCTCTGAAAATATCAACATAGTCCTATATGTGAAGCAGAGTTGGTTGTCCTCCTTGAGCTGAGAGATCCATACTGGTAGATAGCATGTGAACCCCTGAGTATCAAAATCAGAAATACCCTAAGAGATTGTGATATACAACATCATGATCAGAAAATGCACTAAAATATTTGTGCCCACCCTCACACAAGAGAACCTTAACCCAATAAATAACAAACAGAAATTGCATTCTCCTAAGGTACGTCGAGCTCCCCACGAATTGAGCCACTAAAACTTCCATCGTCCTTGCTAAGGCGTACTCTTTCAATTAAGGCACTAAAACTTCCATCATCATTGCTAAGGAGCACTCCTTCAATTAAGGCACTAAAACTGCCATCATTATTGCTGAGGCGCAGTCCTTTTTTGATGTGTAAGAAAGAATTCGAGGCATGAGCCCAACCACCCATTTCCTTTTTAGTAGCTAAAAAGGCTAATGTTAAACAATTAATCCCTAAGGATATTGTATATAATATCGTAATAAACGATAATAATCCTAGCCTTTCACTTCAGAGGCAATTTACCTGAAATATCAAGGTTAGGCTTGATAAATACTTGGAGTTAATTCTTCGTGGATTCCCAATGTGATTCTCACTTGAAGAAGGGTTGAAATCCTATAGTAACCTAATTAATATTAAGGCCCAAACTACTATGAGATTTTTCGCATATTTAATTTTCCAATAATTATACATAAATCCCCTAAGTGTTTTGTAATCCATTGAGTCCCTCATTTATACATAAGGTATCTACAATATATATAAAATATATCTTTGTACATGTATTTATGTACAGTGTATAAGTAACTTTACTTAAAGCATTAAACTATCTTTCTTTGCATGTTTGTGAGATAAATTTATGTAGATAGCTTTTAGGGAAAAACATATCATTGATGGTAATTTGTTCAAGTGGAAGCTTTAAGCTTCTTAGATAAAAATTATACGGCTTTCCTTCTTGGCACTTGATAGTATAATGAAAAATAAACTTTCTTTGATAACCCATGAGGATCATACCGACCTGGTACTGGTTAACATAGGAATCAACATATTCGCGAGTTACTTCATCTTAGGATGACCCCATAAGGATTAGGTTGTCAATGGAATCATTTATTTAGACTTCACAAGGATCCATTCATTGTGTTTAACCTTCCCCCTAGTAAATGCATCCCCAATCATTCTTAGTCGCATCAATTCCCAATCTCCTAATGCTATCAATCACATCCATTAATTTTCATAAGGTTAGGATGGGTACTTATAGGGCCATTTTACTTACAATATGCATTTTTGTGTTGCATAGAAAAGGGATATTACACCACTTCGATGAATATCTCTATACTATTTTTTCTCATTGATCCTCTCGCACTAACCATCAAGTCAAGGTTTGTTTGCAGTTGTTCAACAATAACCTCCAAATTTCTCTTTTCCTCATACCACAAATGCCTATATTCTTCTATTTTTCTTAGCAAATTCTCAAAATTTTTCCTGGATTCATTCAACTTGGATTCCAAATCATTGTTTTCTGCTCTATATTTATCTAGAATATTCACATTTTCCTCCATCTCATCTTTCAAGTGAGCCAATTTCGCATTACCTTCATTCAACTCGGTGATCAGCAACATCACTTCAGTACTTAGCTCTCTATTTTTCTGATCCACTAATATTCTTTGATTACCAAATGAACCAACCGTTGTTCGCAACTTTGCAACATTGTTCTCTGTATTTTCATTTTTTCTCATTGATTAGCTCTACAATCAGTTTTCTCAATGATTGTGTTTCAGTATCCATCTATTCAATGGTTTTTTGCAGCTCTAAAAGAGCAGTCGACAAATCTTGTAAAAAAGATACATTTTCTTGTTGTGAACCATTCATCTTTAATAGGTAGCTATTTAACATCCCACAACCTGGATACAATCTTTCTTGTGAATCCAATGGAAAATAGATTCAATTGTTTTTTTTCTCTTAGTGTTTAGGCAACGAACTACTTGTAGGAATAACACACGGAGGTTACTATCTCATGACCACAATGATCTTTCATGTCATGAGTTTCATCTTTTATGTCAAAATTAAGTTTAACATAGCTTTAGTGTCCCTTCATACAATTATTTGATTTATTGTGGGAAAAATGCCTATGGTGGCCTGTGGTTATAGAGAAATTCCACTGAGAAATTCCATTGGAGTCTCTTTAAATGGTTGTGACGTTTCCACCTACTAATGGAAAGGGTTATTAGGATATTTGTGTGGGTTAAATATTTTTACTTCGTATTGAGTTTCGGAATGATGATATTTTTAGTTTTATAAGTGACAAGTTGTGTATCTACATGAAAACCTATATGGATTCCATGAACTTTTCCAATTCATAGGAAATGAAAATTGATCCACTGAGCAACTAGCATGGTTATCGACATCGAGAGGTTCAACATCGAATTCGAAAAGTCCTAACCTCGACACAACCTCAAGAGGTCCTTCATCTAGACATGCATCATCGAGTCCACCATCTCTACATGACTATGACATATTGTCTCTCTCTCTTCGTGTCGTGTCTAACAGTTGAAATTTTGAATTGTCCTATCTTCTTCATAACTTAACTGAACAAGTAGTCACCCAAGAATCTTGGAATTCTCTATAAGCATGTACACTATTCTAAAAATAAATAAAGTAATAGAGTGGTAATAAAACAATAAATTTTGGTTCGAATTCTTGCATGTTGTGGGTGTTTACCATCATTTTGTGTAGTGTATTTCATGGTTTGCTTATTTTAATATGCTTCCACCATAACAATGCTCGATTCATTCAATCGAATTTTTTTCCTCCAATGTTCGCCTCAGCACTTGGATCATTGTTATCACAACAGATTCAAAGCTTAGGTTGTGTAGACACTTCTATTGAAATTACCTAACTTATGCCTCTTTAGACACACAGGAAAACTCAACAATTCAAGAAGATAGTACCTTCGACTTTAGAGAATATGGTTGAAGAAACAGAGAAATAGACATGAAAATCACAAGACACAACAACTCATAGAGAAGGAACTGGATCGAAAACTAGTTTAATGATATTCACCCACAATTTTCTTCAACATCTGGAGGATCCTTGATGAGACTGCACTCTGCCAAATATCATCCATTCAAGGTGTGAGATACCAAATATTAAAGGTAAGATCGATGCAGAATCTATGAATCAACTCTCAGAAGCTCTAAATATCACCATTGCATTCTTAAAGATGTTAACCTATGTGCAATGTTAGTGGGAGAATCTATTGGAAAATAGAGAGAGAGAAAGAGACCCCACAAACAGATGGGTGAAATTTTTAAAGCACATCAAAAAGGAGTTCTACCTACCCAAATACATTGAATAATAGTATAGGAAGTGATAGTAGACAAGGAAATGGAAATACCAATATGTGTAGAGTTACACCAACAAGTTCTATCGACTCATGCCTAGACTTGGCATCAAGGAAGAAGAGAAATTGCTTGTACTGAAGTATGTCAGTGGATTATCCCCATACATTCAGAAAGAGATAGAGTTTTTGACTATCAATACGCTTGTGGATGCATTCCACTAAACCAGCGAGCTTGACGCTAAACAAAAAGGAAAAACATGTTTCGTGAACAAGCCGACAGGTTGAAAATTTGAAAAGAAGTCACTAGCCAACTTTGACAAGTCAAGGAACCCTTCTCAATCAACTCCACCAAATGCTAGACTATCACAAGAACCACTCTCATAAAGACAAAAGGTAACATAGAAAGAAACCTCCTACTGAAAAATGGTGTGATTATCACAATTCTGTTAGATTTTTATCATTTAAGCAATATGATCTAGGATCTTATCTGAGAGAATAACATCCACAGCAATAAACACAAGAGAGAAGAGGCACAAATAATTTTCCTCGGGGAAACCATAAAGGAGAAAACCCCACAACTTCCTCAGAGATAGAATGAGAACCAATGCTAAAAGTAAAACATAAAAACAGAAAGATGATCTCCGGTAGTAGTTGTCTCTTTCTTTGATTCCAACTTCTTCTCTCTCACTCATGAGCCCTAGTTGAGTGAGTGTGTGTGTGTGTAATAATAAATATATATTCTCACTCTCTATTTATATTCTTTCGTTCACTTAACCTTTAACTCTGTTATTTAGGCTCGAGTAACCACAACTGGGGTACTAATGACCTGACTTACATTAACTCACCTAGGGACGACTTTTCTATGAGAGTCTAATAACCTAGTGCCCGATAACTGCGAAGAATTTAACCCTTGATCAATAGGAGGGTTACCCACAATGAGTTTACATGACTTGTTTACATTATTGAATCTCCCAATAGGAACATCGGGGCATGACATGACTCAAATGTGTTTTAGACACTTCCTCGAATAAACATCGGGGTACAATACATAAGATATACAAGTGAATATAATCTGAAGTTACAAATACATCAACACTCCCTCTTAACTAGGAAGGTATTCTCTCAACACAATTTATCAGTGCAAGTATTCTTCTCTGTATAAGCTGGATCATCATCGAGTTCATGTCATATTCATCTTCAAGTCATCTTCATTTGGATCTGGATCATCACTCAATCTGGATCGTCATCACTAGATCTGGATCATCATCACTAGATTTGGATCATCACTGGATCTGGATCATCATCACTATATCTGGATCATCACTCAATCTGGATCATCAATACTAGATTTGGATCATCACCCGATTTGGATTGTCACTACTAGATCATCATCACTGGATCTAGATCATCACTCAATCTTAATCATCAATGGTGCTATCTCTTGATTCTTCTCCTCACGGGAAGTTCTACAGAGCTAGCCCTTTTTCATGGTAGTTGTAGGCCTAGCCTCTAAGCAGGTCTTAATCTTCTTCAACACTTATATCTAACTGATTCAGAAAGGCGTGCCGACCACTTACATCTTACCATGGTCAGAAACTCATCGCAAACCATGTCGGAAGGCTCAGCAATTATATCTGACCATGATAGCAAACTAATCACACATCATGTCAAAAAGGCTTTGGACTTACATCAAACTATGATAAGAAAATCATCACACATCATGTTAGAAAGACTCTCAGTCCCAGACTAAAATTCCTAGTAACTAACCAGGTGCCTCCATTCTCCCAGAGAATGGCATCTCATCACTTAAACTGAGCTTAAATCCCAAAATAAAATTCTTGGTAACTAACTAGGTGCCTCCATTCTCCCAGAGAATGGCATCTTAGCACTTAAGCCGAGCTTTAGTCCCAGACTGAAATTCCTTGTAACTGACCAGGTGCCTCCATTCAAAGAATGGCATTCAGTGCTTATATCTAATCATGTGAGAACACATCTCATAGTCACCTCAGAATGGATCAACACTCACATCTGACCATGGAAGGAACCAGTCCTCTCACCATGAAAGAATGGCTCAGCCCTTACATATGACCATGGAAGGAACCAATCCTCTCACCATGTCAGAATGGCTCACGAACTCATCACTTCCCCTTGGAGGGAACCTTGATCTGGAGAACACCAGGCTTCTCCCTGAAGTATTCAAACTTCACTCTAGCAAATGGCTTAGTCAACACATCAGCTATATGTTCATCCATCACAACACACTGGAGCATCACTACTCTCTGCACTGTATCCCTGATATAGTGATATTTGATCTCCGATATGCTTCGACTTGTCATGGAACACCAGGTTCTTATAAAACTTCACGCAACTTCGGTTGTCGCAATATATACAAGTAGCATCCAACTGGGGATCAAATAAATCAGACAGTAGATTCCTCATCCATACTACCTCACAAATAGCTGAACAAGCTATGACATACTCTGCTTCAGCTGTACTCAGTGCCACGCAAGACTATTTCCTACTAAACCAAGAGATCACACCTGATCCCATACTAAAGAAGCACCTTGAAGTGCTCTTCCTATAGATGGCACTACCTGCCCAATCTGAATAACCATAACCTTCCAGGTTAATATTCTGTTTCCCCTCGTACTTGAGCCCATAATAAACTATACCCCTTAGGTATCTCAGAATATGATTTTCAACCATTACGTGAACATGTCTCAATGTGTTCATAGTAAAGAAAATATCTGATATAGTATTCATCAGGTACATTAAGGAACCAAAAATCTAATGATACATCGTAGCATCAACCATCTTTGATGAAGCAACACTCAGTAGCTTCAGTTTTGATGCCACAGGTGTGGTCATTTCCTTACATTCCATCATCATGAACCTCTTTAGGATCTCGACTGCATACTTCCCTTGTCCCAAGGAAATTCCATATGCATTTTGCCACACCTCCATGCCTAGAAAGTAGTGCATCATATCCAAGTCTTTCATCTCGAACTCAACACAAAGTGTCCTTGTTGCAACTTTAATGAGTTCCTCTTTTCTATTAGGAACAAGTCATTGACATATAATAGGATCATCACTGGTATTCCACCTTCAACCTTGAAGAAAAGGTTGGAATCTGCTTTACTCTCATTAAAGCCTAGAATCATCAGTAAGCTATCCATCCTGTTGTACCATGTCAAACCTTAGGGTCTTCTGTAGTTACTCCCTTTGAAGCGGAGCATCATTCTCCCTCTACCTTTCGTACTCTATGCACTGAAACATTCTCTACCGCAGTGACAAGTAGCTTCCTCTGCTAGTACTATTCTATGTATCCATCTAGGATCACTGGATACCAATATCCTCTATCTTGAACTTTTTCAAAAGTTCTTCTCGCACCCATCTATGAGCTTATCATCCTCTATATACTTTCATCTTCAACCTTTTAGCAAAGGTTCAGATCTTCATCAAGCTCCTCATGTATGTGTTATCCCATGGGTGTCTTCTGAGCTTGTAAAAATCCTTCTTTCATTCGCACACATGATTCTTCCTAAAGCCTTCTTTCATTCGCACACATGATTCTGCATGTTCAGTTTTTCCCTTCAATTTTTACAATCCTGCCTCTTGCTTTCCAATCACTACTACATCATCAATGGCCTTACCTTTAGGCCACATAAGTACTTGGCCATCCACAAATGCAATTCTCATCCCTTTTTCATCCAAAGATGATATGGAGAGAAGATTATTTTTGAGTCCAGGTACATATAGAACTTCTTGCATCTTTAAGGACTTCTAAGAGTCTAGTTTGTAGGAGGATTCACCACTTCCCTTTATAGGATATTGGTATTCATCCCCAAGTTTTACCTTATGAGGTGACTCATGTTTAGATAGATCTATAAAGGATTCTTTGAACCCATTCATGTGTTTGGAAGCCCCGCTATCAATAATCCAATCATCACATCCATGAGAAATAGTACCTGTGAGAGCATAGATCAAGATATATTCATCGTCACTGGAAGAGTCTTCACTTTCTTCTCTAGTTTTCTTCTTGGGAGATTCATTATCTTCAGTAGCATGAGCATGATATCTCTTATTTTTATTCCTCTTCTTGTTGGTGTTGAAGCTTTGTTTATTCTTGGGACATTCTAAGGAATAATGTCCTTTCATCACAATTGAAGCATCGAACATGGGAGAGATATTTCTTCTTTTGATGGAAGTGATGGTGATTCTTTTTATAATATTTCTCCCTCTTGAACTTACCTCCCTTAGTATGTGTTGTGAGGGATTGGTCTTCACTTCCCATCATTTCTTCTCAGGCCACAATCCTAGATTCTTCTTGTGAACATTCATCGCATAGTCTACTGAAAAAAATCAATTTCTTCCTAGCACAAATACCTTGGATGAATGACTCCCATTACCTAAGTAGGCCATTCAATGTGGTCATGAAAATTTCTCCATTCTCCACTACTTCATCCATTTCTTCAATTTTTTCCTTTATTTTGGAGACCCTAGTAAAGTAGGATTGGATGGTCTCCCCATTTTGGATCTTGACATTCTTCAATTGGTTTCACATTGTCATCTTCCGGTTTATGTTCTTTCCTTCAAACAGCTTGGTCAAGGAGTCAAGCATATCCTTGGGTGTATTTAGGGAAGACACATGTGGTATGAGATGGTGTTTAATAGAATCAGCAATGATTATATTGGCTTTTACCAAATTCTTCTTATGTAAGGCCTTAGCCTCATCTCCCTCTGGAACTGGAACCTCTTCACTTATGTAGGTATCCAATTCATTTTCTTTTAGGATTAACCCAAACCTATACTTCCATGCTTGAAAGTTATCAGTCCCTTCAAGCTTATCTTCAATATTGGTGTGGTGAGACATCCTAAAGATTACTTCAAATGAAAAATAGATATTTTTAGGTCTTACCACTTAAATTCTAAGAACTGGACGAGCAAGATGGTGTAGAAATTCCAAAATTTGACCTTCCAGAATTGACTGTAATATTTCTAGTGTAAATCATATATTTCAGATCCTTAGGGAATGAAACTTCGGTTTGTGGCATCATATCCTGTTATCTTTCCAACCCCATAGGTTTGATATCAAATGGATTCTCGAGGAGAGATATATGCAAAGTGTCACAATGTGACCTGTTTATGGGATAAAACATGATAGAGAACTTGTAGAAAGTTCCACGTGTCACTGGTTTAATGTCGGCCTCTGAAAGTTGGACTCGTGAAACTATAGTCCATGTTATCCCTAATATTTTTTACATAATTTCATTTGTAGCTTCCTAAAACAAGTTGTGATCTTTTTCCCTAGGTCACCTGTTTATGACTAAGATCAGGAAGAGGCAGAAACACTAACTTGTACGGATCATAAAACAAAAATAAAGCAATTCAGATGTTGTTCTTCAGACACAAGGTACAAGGGGATTTTACCTTCATCATGTAAAATTTTCAGATCATGAACCTTCGCAAAAATAGACTTATATGGAAAATTCCAGGATGACTAGATTTTGCAATGTAAAACCCTTCTCTAGTCTAGACTCCTCTTGCGTTTGATGAAATATGGATAGAAAACCAAAAAATCAAGAATCCCTAGCTTCTAAAGCTGGACAATGTCTACTTCTTAAGTCTGCTCTGATACCATGTTAATTTTGGCTGGTGGAGCCCTGTGTAGAAAAATAAAAGTCTTCTCGACGTTTCGGGCCAAGTAGCGCAGCCCATCTTCAGGAGGAGACCATGTTAATTTTTTTGATAATTCCATTCCATATAATCGAGGATCACTAAGAGAATAACAAGTACATCATAACAATTACAAGAGACAAAGGACACAAAGCATTTCACTGGGGAAAACCAAGAAGGTGGAAAAACCCTGCAACTTCCTTAGAGATAAAATAATCCCCAATACAAAATATCACAATGATCAACCCCACAACGATAATTCTCTTCAACAGCTACTCCACCTCCACTTGTGCGCACTCGTCTTTCTCACTTGTCTGAAGTGAGTGAATGAATAAAATGAGAGACACAACCTCTCTATTTATACACTGACTTAACTTGTCGTTAACACTAACTAGGCCGACCTCCTAAGGAGTTCGAATAACCCATCCACATGTCATCTAGTGGTCCGACCCCTTCTTGGTGGTCTAATAACCCATCAATTATAAGTTGCGACACTTACAATAATACTTGTGATACTTACGACACTTATAATACAAATGATGACACTTCTGATTAAGGAGGAATTTAACATCTCCATCTGTAATACAATATTGTGCAAGTAAAATACATAGAAGAATATCTTCCAGAGTTAAAAATACATCAACAGTGAATTTGGATTAAACACTAATGATATCTATCTAAGCATATGAAATATTAACATGGTATGAGAGCTAGCCTTAATAGAACAACTTTTACAAGGTTAAACTCTCTCTCCTCTACCTCGAGAAGAAATTAGGGTTTCTACAAAGTTTGGAATTTTGAAGATATGCTTACATAGAAATTCGTGCCTCCCTAGAGCACATCTATTGAGCCCTAGATTGAATTTTTTGAGTGGGTGAATCTCTAGGAAAGTCAAACTGCAGAAAACCAGAACGAGAAAGCTCTAGAAACTACAACCGTGCAAGAAAGTTTTGAAGGGTGAAGATTTGGGATCTCTAGAAACCAAGTGGACCAACCAAATCTCCTCAGTCAAGTACATCTTCTGGTAAGTTTGGATTTTCATTATGAGAAATTTGAATTTTTAGTGACCTCCTAGATAATATGGCCCCAAGCACTAAGCTTGAGGACAAGATGGAAGGCATAGAAAAATTCCTAGCATAGAAATATAGGATTTGTCTTATTCTTAGAAAGAATGATCTTGAGAGGTAAATCAAGGATGAAGTTGTAGAACCAAAAGAAGATGAAGCTATGGAGAAGCATCAGAAAGACCTAATCAAGGAAATGAGGATCATTGTTGATTCTATCAAATATACTTGATCCCTCAAGTGTCATCTAAGAAGACACCAAAGAAAATGTATGATGTACTTTCTAGAATGTATGAGGGAAAGAACATTAATAGGAAGATGAATTTGAGAGCTCAACTGAAGGGTACCAAGATGAGGATGAAGACGAAGAAGAAATACCTCGAAAGAGATTAACAACTGGAGAAGATGTAGATGAATATGTACTATTCTATGCACTCTCTGGGTCTATAACACCTGGAGAATATACATGGCTTATTGATAGTAGTGCTTCAAATAACATGACAGGGAAGAAGCAAACCCTGTCAAGACTTAAAGAAAATAACTCTCCTCGGAAAGCATCATTAGGAGACAATTATCAATAACCCATCAAAGGTATTGGTGAATCAAGCTACAATATTGACTCTATAAATTCCATGATGATGAAGGAAGTAATATATGTACTAGGTTTGAAAAAGAACCTACGTTCCATCTCAACACTAGATAAGAAATTATATAGAGTTTCTATTATCACTAAACGATGTTCCTTGACTGTTGAAAGAACATGGCTAGTGAAATATTAATGATGTGGAAAAAAATGGATAAGTATGAGAGTTTATGAATAGGTAAACATTACATAGATTAGGTAAATATGACATGGGAAATGGCCGCAGCAGATGTATAAATGTAACATGCTGTAATAGAAAGATTTGTGAGTGTGAACTTATAGAAAAAGTAAGCTAATCCCATTCTAGATCTTTAATAAACACGCATATAACTCATAAGAATTCTAGTATGGATACATAAGGACAATACATAGAACAAAATCATGAACAACACATAATTTATCAATTCATAATAAAACAGAATAGGGATCATCTTGACTATAATCACTCCAAAGCATCTCTTCCTATTAAAAGAATCCAAATAAATACATGTCAGCAGGAAACTAACCGTAGTAGCTCTTTCTATCCGTGGCTCAACCCTCGGCTGGAACTCTCCATAAGAACTTCGTCTTCCTGTATGTATTTTTAAACTGAACCATTTTCTGAATATACTTGTTTATTTGTGCAAAAACTCTCAGGTATATATCCTGAATTACACTGAATATCAATAAAGTTTTCATTTTCTGGAAAACATATATTCCTCGCTTAAGGAATCATTTACAATCACAAGTTTTCCAAAATCCTCATCTCTGCCCCTAGGATTATGTATTAGTTTCATTTCTGCCTCCATCCTACTCCTTAGCCTAGTCCTTGGCTTAAAACTAATACCTTCTATATTAAAAACCTGAACTTGTTCTTCTTTCTTTGAATTTGGATTTTTTATAACCATGCTCAAAGTATCAAGGTTTTTATGATCTTCTTTTAGCTACTTACTTGTTGTTTCATCTATAGCTGAGGCTTCTCGAATCAAGTTATTTACTAGCTTCAGTTCTTTTATGAAATATTTTCCCTCTTCTGCAATATGTTCAATCTACTCTTCATGCTTTTCTGTTTGCTGATTCAAATCCGCTGCTGCCTTTTTTCCTTTTTGTTTGACTTTATCCTTCTTTACTCAAATGTGAAATCAACAGCAACTTGATCAAACCCTGGTGATATATAGAACGAGTAGTGTGTTCTGGATGGGCTTGAACCCATGTGACCATCTTTTGCAAGCTTTTTAACAAATAAAATGGAATATTAAGTTTTAAACTCCCATTAAGATGCATTAACAATATCAAATCACACTTGAGTATTCTGTCATAGTGACCTTAATAGTTTATGTAATTCTGAACCATTTATAATGGGATATTCCAATTAGGTTTGATTTTACTTACGTGAATACCATTTTTCCAGTTCAGTTTCTCAAACCCTAGCAAAAATAATTCGCCATAATTTCCTTGAAAATATTGCTTCGTGAACCACTTTTCCCCTTACACTAGAACCCCTATTGCTTCTGCAATAGATTCTTCATCCACTGTAACCCTCAAATTCTTGAACTCAACAACTCCATCGTTGTAATTTCTAATGAAGGCCCGAGTCACCTACATGTTATAACCCTGTGCATTATCTGGTTCAAGTCTACAGATTAAACCTCATGGCCTCCTTTTCACCATACTATCTGCATTTTCATCCATTGCTACCTTCAGCATTCTGTAAATTTCACATAATATAAATAAGGAAGACCTAATGCAGTTTGATAAAGTAGAAATAAACAACTTAATGTCCATCATGTTTAATATCCATCATGTTATATTATGTCCATCAGGTTTAATGATGTGAATGCCTTGAACTTATACAAACATCTGCGAAAGCATGGAGCATGTCATGATCAAAAGGTTCATGCATTGTCAGGATGTGCCCTCAAAAAATAATCATAGTAAATTAAACCATAGTACAATCCTTTCCATGTGTACAATCCTTTCCATATGTACAATCACTCCATCATTATATTAACAACAACTTTTAAATCATGAATCAAGTCAAACTTGCAACTGGAAGCGCTACAATGTTTTTGCATTTTTTTATATGCTTCCAGTTTATAACCAAACTCTATTTCATAATATCCTTTCCTTCAATGCAAATCCATAACCTTTGACAGATAAATTATTTGAGCCCCTATTGTGGTTTAAAATAAAATATAGCAAAAAATCATAAAAGAAAACTAGGGTAAAGTTTAGGATAAACTTCCACAGTAAAAAGGTATGGTAAAACTAAGCTTATGACACTCAAATGAAAATAGTAACAAAAATAAAATAAAATCTCTAAGATAAATATGAAAAACAACAATAGAGATAACAATTTCTTTTATAGATGGACAGCAGTCATGTGGACCAAAGTAAAGACACTTGAAGATGTTGTGGTCATTTGTAAAGAAGAAGGAGGATTGTACAAACTCAATGGACATCTATAGAAAACCCGTGTCGATGAGACCACGAGCTCAAGTGAACTATGGCATAAAAGGATTTCTTAGATCAACTATAGAGCACTACCTTATGTGAGCAAGGTGGTAATAGGTTTACCAGATCTAAATATTGATCATGAAGGAACTTGCAAAGGATGTGCAAGAGGACATAACATCAATAATCCCTTTCCAAAAAGTGAAACAAATAATAAAGGTACATTGGAATCAATTCATTCTGATGTATGTGGCCCTATTCCCTCCACATATTTAAGTGGATATGAATATTATGTCACATTTATTAATGACTATTCAAGAAATACATGGATATACTTCTTGAAGACCAAGAGTTATGTGTTTGGGAAATTCAAGGAATTCAAAGCCTTCATAGAGAAACATTCATAAAGAATAATCCAGACACTAAGATCAGATAATGATGGATAATATACTTGAAAACAATTTGAAGAATTCTACAAGGAAGATTAAATTAAGAGGGAACTAACCACTCCCTACAATTCCTAACAGAATGGTGTTGTAGAATGAAAGAATAGAACCATTATGGAAGTAGTAAAAACAATGATTCATGACCATGAAATTATTGTGAATCTATGGGATGAATTAGCAAGAAAAATTGTGTATGTGTAGAAAAAATTATCTCACAACTCTGTTGGATTCAAGACTCCTAAAGAAATGTATACAGGAAAGGAACACGAAGTGATCCATATCAAGATATTTCATTGTCTCGTATATCTACATTTTCCAAAAGAGAAGAGAACCAATTTGAATCCTTCTCAAAAGAAGGGAATATTTGTTCAATACTGTGAAGTTTTAGCTAACTAAAATACCTTTCCAATGGTGCAGAGAAGAGGTCAAACGGAGTTACAAAACTCTGGATATGGTTACTCCAAGTTAGGTGTTTTTTCAGTGACTTTCATGAAGTGTCATCATGGAAGTGTCAACATGGGATGACATCATGGGAAAGTGGTCACACGAAGAGATGGGTCATTGTGAGATATAAGACTACCTTATTGGTAGGATTTTAGCACTTAAACAGACCATAATAGCTTACAATATATTTTTACGCAAAAGGATTTCAATGCCAGGAAAAAGCAATGGAGTGATTTCATGAGAAAGTACGACTTTGGTACCTGATATATCAAGGGAAAGGAGAATGTAGTGTTATATTATTTAATCCATAGGTCAAGTATTTTCTCCTTAAATATCTTTAAGGTTTACTTGAAGGAAATGGTATGAGGATGGGTTTGGGGGGATAGTTGGTATCTAAAGGTAACCTTAGTTGTTCATACCAGGACGTAACCAAAGTCAAAGTATGATGGGTGGGTACCAACTTGAAAATGATGGATTGTTGTGGTATCAAGGGAGAATGTATGTTCCTAAGGGATGTGATATCATGGAAATAGTCCTTAGAGAGGCCCATAAATCACATTACTATGCACATCCAGGAGTGAAGAAGGTGTATGCCGACATGAAGAACCTTTTCTTCTAGCCAGGTATGAAGGGTGATGTAGTCGATTTTGTTTCGAACTTCCTTGAGTGTCAATAGGTTAAGGAATATCATCGTCACCCAAACGGTCCCTTACAACCTCATGATATTCCTATGACTATATGGGAATTCATTTCCATGGACTTCATTGTTGGATTTCCACTTACATCCTTAATACATAATGCTATATTGGTGGTAGTTGAAAAATTGAATAAAAAATCTCATTTCATTCTAGTCAGAGACACTTATGATGTGACAGATGTGGAAAGAGTATTCATAAATGGAATTTCACATCTTCATGGAGTTCCTAAAAAACTTTATTTTTATAGAGACCCTAAGTTTACATCCCAAATTTTGGATAACCATGTAGTCATCATTAGGGACACATTTGAACCTAAGCTCAACATACCACCCCAAAACAGATGGGAAAACTAAGAGGGTAAATCAAGTAATGGAAGACATCCTTAGGATGCATGTGATGGATCAACATACACAATGGGAGAAATATATTCCTATAGTGTATTTTGCATAACAATAGTTATCATAGATACATTTGTATGCCTTGATATCAAGCATTATATGGGAGACAATGTAGGACACATCATAGTTGGAACATGTTAGAGGATCGGGTTGTCATTGGGCCTGAGTTGATTCAAAAAATGGAGGAACATGTAGCACATATTATGCAATGGTTAAATAAAGTGCAAGATAGGAAAAAGAGTTATGTTGATGCACACAGTTCATATATAATTTATGAGTCAGGGGATCACATATTTATTTGCATCAGACCAAATAAAAATACCATCCATTTTGGAAAGGGGACTAAGTTCTCACCTCGCTTCAAAGGGCCATTCAAGATTCTTCACAAAATCATATTAGCTTCTTATCAACTTGATGTTCCACCCAACTTACATAAATATCATAATGTATTTCATGTTTCCATATTATGACATTACATAGTTGATATGAATCACAAACCTCATTGGATGAATTGCAGGTCCCCAGACGAGGGAAACTTCAAGGTCAAATGATTATGTCTACTTGATCATAGGGTTCGATAACTATATAGTCACCATGTGGACCAATTTAAGGTCTAGAGGGGAAAGTATAGCCTTAGGTATACTACTTGGGAGGATGCAGAGACCATGCATTGATATTTTCTCTCACTATTTTGAACATGACTTGGGGACGAAGTTTCTGAAACGGTGGGTGTATGTAATGCCCCATATATCAATTAGGAATATATGTGAGTTAGACACATTGCATTTTATTTTCTTATTATTTGTTCAACTCAGCACGACTGACTAAACTTTATTATTACATGATGGACCTGAGTATGTGATGCTACTATGTTTAATGATGTCACTATTATTATGTTGTTACCATGTTTTATGATGTCACTATGATCATGATGTTACTATGTTTATGTGATTCGGATGTCAGGATTATCATAGGATTCCTTTGTTTATGATTTCAATTTATGTTTATATTTTTTCATTATTGAGATGTCAAATATATGATTTGGTACATGGATACCATCTTATGATGAGATTGACTAAATTATTATATGTCATGTGTTCATATCATGAACTAAATTTGTTACATGAAAATAAATGGTGATAATGAGGTGGACCAATTGATAATAAAGTGGAAACACTAGTTATAAATGTTTATTTTCTGAAATACTAACCCACATGACACGGGGACTATGAGATAGTCAGGCACTTGATACAATGTGTTGAATAATAACTTGTTATACAGTAAACATTAGCAACCAAAAGTATTCATATGAAGATACATACGAATAATCTCGAGAGAAGTAGAGTATGAGTTGATAAGGATGTAGACATAGTATGTTGAGAGGGATGGATGTATTTCCCACCCTATGTTTCTATGATACATGAGGTCGAGCTGAGACATGATCCCCATGTTATTTTGAAGACGATGGTTGGAAGCCTACTAGGAGAGGTTAGGTGTGTTTCTCAGTCAATGCTATCGCTCTTGGGTTCTTATGTGAATAGGTCAGTGAATCCAACATCCACTTTTGTACCAGCAGAGGAAGGATAGGGAGGATACAGGCATAGGTTAGGATGGGAGTATATGTTAGTTAGTATTGTTGAGGGTTTGGTATTCCTTGATCTTAGATAGTGGTAGTGGGTACCCTTACTTATACTTTATTGATGAAACTAAAGTAAACCTAAAGATAATGATATGAAATCTTAAATGGTTAACTGTAAATAATGGAGAAAGTTAATGTAATTATTATCTTTCTACATTTGGGCGGGAGGGGGGGTGGAATATTCGTAGTTATAAGGTATGCATAGGAAAGATGGAGTTTTGTTATAGTACATATCCAACCTGTGCATACACTATCCATGCATGCACACTTTGCACATGTACGCTAGTATCAATATATGAATACTACACATGTTAAATAATTATATAAGTTCTTGTGAATGATTAATCTAAGTTTGCAACAATCCAATAAAGGTAATAAGCATTTAATTTATTAAGTATATGTGAACATTATAATAATCAATTGATTAAGTATCTTTAATTATCATAATCGGAAGGAAATTATCATGAATAAAGCATAACATAGTGTTCCATATATGTAGGAGAATTTTATAAATATTGTTCTATATGTGTAGGAGAATTGTATTGTTTAATCGTTATCATGATTGTTTAAAACAATTATGGGTTCCTTGTTTACAAAATACAAGTATGTTTCTCAGTACTAGGGTACTTATTAGATAAACTGATAAATATTATTATTATTTATTATTATAATTATAATTGGTATTATTATTTAATTAATATTAATGATGATATGATTGTCTTTTAACATAAACATAATGGAGTAACTATTTTATGATAAGGATTATTGAGTTCACTAATTAATCAAAGTATTAATCGAATCAAATGTAAGATATAAATGATTAAAAATATATATATTTGAAGGATGAGATGGGATGTAATTAAATCAAGTGTTGTTAATTTAATGCTCTATAAGATACTCAACCCGGATGGGTAATACATTTAATCCTCACCATTATCAACTTGAAAATTCAACACTATTACCTATATTAATGTTATTTTATCCAAACATATTTAATGCTAAAATAGTTCCTGGGTCTAGTAATTAACACATCGTCGCGTGAAAATCCCAAACGGATATATATCAAATAATTACTAATTACTGTGCAACCAACTTAACCAACTAATTTAATTAGCATTTATGACATTGAATGAATTGAGGACATAGGTGCCTAATAGTATATTATTAATCTTGGATGGAAATAGATTTTTTGGTCGGTGGGAGTGAGTTGGTGAGAGGAGGTAGGGTAATTCGAAATTATTCCCAAGGGAAGGACAATATATAGGGAAGAGTAAAGGGAGGAGACAGGGGTTGGATTATTTTATTCGTAAATTACTGCTACGGGATTATTGGTCTATAGGCTCTAGGGCTAGGAAATCTATCGATTTCCTAGGGCTGGCACATTAACAATTGGTCGGTAGGGTCATTCATCACTTTTTGGGGGTTGCTAAGTGGTCAAAAGGGAGATATTATAGGAAAAATAAGGGATCCATTTACATATTGTTGGAAAACTAGGTAATCTACTTGTTGAATATGGATTTTTTACTTTGTTTCATAATTTGCAGGGCTAAAATGATTGAATGTTGCAATTAGCAAATATCATGCAAAAATTGCTAAATGTGCTAAAAAAGTTAGAATTCTATGATGTTGTGATATGAATCTATAAAACATAAGCATTCAAAAGAGTAAATATATATTTAATGTAAAAATAGAATTGTATATCACTATTAATCTGATCTCTCAATGAGATTTTTTACATAGGATGAACCTTTTTACTGGTATAGCGCTATCCATGTAGAAGGGTGGAACTACATTGCTTATGTTATGTACTCACTAAAATATAATATGGATTGATATAGAATGTAACCTTTAAACATTAATCCTTTTGGATGTGATGTTAGTCTAACAAATTCCTTCAATGATTTCAAGTTCCTCTCTCTTAACCACATTAACCTTATGTGTACACGTACACATATTTCAATCTATTCCAAACAAGTGTATGTGTTAGTGTTCATGTGCATTCAATAAGGTTGGAGGTATATACTTTTGGATCTCACACATGAGTTGGGGAATTTCTCTTTTTCAATACTTGATATTATATTTATGTAATTGTTTATACGACAACCACCTACAAGTGAAAATAAATTTGATGTTTCAACATCAAAATATATAAGGAAGGAAAATCAAGTATTGACAATGTATATAATCAAAAATTTGACTATCATTTTTTGCATACCTCATTTACTTATCGAGATCATAAATAAATTTCTTCAAAGCTATTAGTTATATCTAGAGGTAGAACATACTACAAAAAGAAAGCAATGTGTATTAAGTTAACAAATAAGGTATATATAATATAATTCAAGGAGAGACAATTGTTCATGAATTATTAACAAATAATGTATATAGTAAGATAATAAAGATTGAAAAACATGAAACCTTGATAAATGTATGTCGATCATGATTTTCGGCCCCATTGAAATCTCCTTTCTTTGTTAATATATGATTTATGTTTGAATCCAAATTAGTGGGAAAATTGATCTCCTGTACAACCTATTTTACAAAAGTTCTCTCTTGATTCGTTAAGAAAATGGAAGATTGGTGGAATTTACAATGCCATAGAAATGAGTCAAATGTTTTAATGAGTTGGATTCCTCAATGTCACTAATAAATTTAGCAATTTTTCCTAGTTATTCCTCCAATATACCATTTTCCACAAGCACTCTGTGACATTGCTTTCAATATGCATTGTATCAAAAAAATGAGATACTTGTACGTGGTCATAGTATGGAGAGTATCATTTCAAACCCTATAGAAGCTGACAATCATGACCTTTAAGGAAGATAAATGAAATATTGGTTTTTGTTAATCCAAGTAAGTATGGAAATCTAGAAATAAATATGAGTGACAAAGAACCAAGTAAACATAAATAAATTCTTACCATGGATCTTTTCAAATTACTTTTTTTTCCATAGATGAGGAATCATTCTTCATGGTTTTTCCCAATCTCTTCCTTCTCATTAAGTCATTTTTTTCAATAATTTGATGTGTATGGTCCTTATGGAGAAAATGGCTAAACTTAGTGTACACCTCCTTTTCTAAACTTCTTGAATATATATATGTATTGTTCTTTGACCACATACTAGACATGTGCATTTTCCTTTTGCTTGAATACCTCCAAGCTATGGAATAGCGTTAATATATAGAATTCTAGAAAAATACAAAAATGGGCTCAATTATAAATGATACAAAGAGATACATGGTAAAATTACATACCACAAAAATGTGTAAGACTATGTGCAACATTAATTATCTAAGTATTCCATGGAACTAAATTTGTTTTTAGACTATAGGTTTGGAGATGTTATATGTATTGAGGATAACACATTATTTTAAAAGTGCGTGTGTATGAAACTAAATATATACATCCATATATTTAACTTAGTGATTACCTAATATTCATTTGAAAAGTAACATACATGATTAATACGTTATTGTACATGCAATAATGAAAAAAAATGCCTGTTTATATTTTATTAACACTATTAAAAATAACTAACTAGAACATTTAATGCCAACATGACCTGATCCCTTTTTCTTTTAGGCCACAGAGCAAACTTATAGTTTACAACAAACTATTTCCCAACTAAGTAATTTTTTTTAAGCTCTCCAAATGGATTGACACCATCAGCTTGAATTCAAAAGTCTAAAATTACATGGTTCTTCTTTAAAAATTGGTCAACTTACATCAATGCCATTGAATGCAGAACTATATCCCAAGCATTTACTTGACATAATCATTACTTCTTTATTGTTCATGGTAATCTATAAATTTTGCAATATTCTTACAGCTCAACAATCATTGAAAACATAGAATTATCCGGTTATGGGGAAGAACTATGTAAGGAACTTATTTGTTACCCGATAAGTATGATATGTACTAATCCCACATTTAGGGAACTCTCTCTCTCTCTCTCTCTCTCTCTCTCTCTCTCTATCTATCTATCTATCTATCTATATATCTATATCTATATCTATATATACTACAATGATAAACAAAAACAAACAATTTCAATTGAATATAGATAAATATTTAATACCTTAATAATTGCATCATTAATGTGCTTGAAATACCATTCATTATGTTCAAGTTGACTAACAACAAAAGAGAAGAGATAATACACATATTTTAGTCTTTTTATAAGGAGTTTTTTCCCTTATTAATAAGAGATACATCATGAATATTTTTATAGGCATCGTTCATAAGTGCATTCTCATCCATAGAAACAAAATGTGACATGGAGAAACCTATTTACCCCTTCATTCTCAATAGTATTGTACTTATTCTCTTCCCTTGTATCAAACTGAATATCATCACCCTCACTATCTCTAGTAAAATTGCAGCATGTTGATTTTCAATCGTGGTTCTATATGAGCAATAATTATGGAAACATATATGTAATTAGTATCCAAATAGAAATAAATATGAATAGTATTGAGAAATGAGAAAAAAAACATTTTGTTATATCTTACCATGAGATGATATTCTTTATCACCCTTCAAATGCCCATGGTCTAAGGAATGTCTCTTGGTTGTTTCATTAACAACTATTCCTCTTGTTATTTTTTTGTATTGCGTACAAGGGAAATAACATTTTTCATCACCGATTACATCTTCAACATTAACATGGCATGATTCTAATTATATGTTTCACCATGGTTTCTTGTGTCACTGAATACAAAAATTAATAACCATTTGAATTTTGGATCTACTAAAAAATTGACAGACTCAATTTCTTACATTGTTCACTATCTCAATAAAATACATTATTAAACCACTAGGAAAATAAAAATAAACACGAAGAAATAGTTTATCCAATAAAAAACCTTTGTAATGAGATTAATTCATAATAAATCTTACTTCTAAATAGAGTTCTCATTCATCCAAAATCCCTGAGAAAAGTATTATTTTGTTTAGTCTGAATATATTTTAAATCTCATCGAATTGAGCAAAAAATACATTTATGCATATTGCTTAAGTGACAACTTCTCTAAGATTTTTTTTAATATGTGCGTAAAGGATCACATCACTTAAGTGAGTCTCAAGGGTGTTTCTTAAGTGACACTATGTCGTCTCTTATGAAATTATGTATGGAGTTTCTTAAGAAACATACTCCTTAACATCTCACTTAAGTGATGTCCAGTTCATTTTTTTTTGAAAAAACCTACCCAGTTGACATATTTTGACATTAAGAACTTATTTTTAACTTTAAAAATAAATCCAAACATGGGCTGATGCACAATCATGGAATCCTTTAAAGACACTTTAGATGCCACATGATACTGGAATAAATGGGAAACTCTAACTTTAGGTGACAATTAGGGGTACTTCCCTAAACTTATTTGAAGATGAAGTAAAAAGAGAAAAGATAGGTAATTGAATCAAATTTCATAATATATAGCATTTATGTAGAGAAAATGTGTGTAAATTATTATAAAATTAGTTTCCATGAAAGTGGGTTTTCAAATTTTCAGCACATCTTAACATATTTGTTTGTGCGGGTGCAACAATATATGAGGTCAATGATGTCCATTTAGGATAAAATATTGGAAACATATAAAGGACATATGAGCCTAGTGCAACACTATTTATTCATATTTTTTCATGAATTAATTTTTTTATTATTAATTATTGATGTCAGAAAAGCTTGAAATTAAAACCTTATGTGTGGGTGCAACACTTTAGGGGCAAAAATGAATGAAATCCTTGATTTATTAATATAATATCGTAGAGCTTGATCTCTTCTAGTGCACCATATAGTTTTTTTCGGAAATGGTGATGGAAATAAAAAGTTATATAACAAGCAATCGATGTATGTATTTTCAAAAACTGATGTGTGTCATTTAGAAAAATAATTATAAATAAATAAAACATAGTTTTGAAGGAAAAAATTACATATTCATAATCGTCATTTCGTGCTCTACAATATCCTACATTATCATAAAAAAATATTGTAAATGTCATGTCAAAACACGCCATCTAAACTAAGCATATTGATAGAGTTATAAAAGACAATCAATAGCCCTTGTTGATTTGTCCTAGCCAATAGGTTCAGTATTCCAAAGATACTTCCAAACCTAATGCCAAACCTTAATCCCGCCAATTATTTAAAGTTTAAAATAATGCATATGTGATATAATGCATGTGTGATATAGCTTACTCATATGGCATATGCGATATAACACATATGTGATATGAATAAGATATATCACATAGGCATTATAGCATATTCATATTGCATATGCGATATGAATAAGCTATATCGCATATGCGATATATAGAATTATGTTTAGAGCTAATTTATGTGGCATGGCTTCTATATTCACAATGTCACTAGCTACTTTGAAGTTGTATGGGTGGTGGGTTCCCACTATAGATTACTTCATGGAAGTTCTCTAATGTTTCTAGCATAATTGAAGTAGGTAAATTCTAATGGTTCTATAAGTAAATTTTAACTATTTTTTTTTTGTCCTAACGCATCATTGTTCATCACCCTCATCCTCATCATCATCACCAACCTCATCCTCATCCTCATCATCATCACCCTCATCCTCATCCTCATCATCATCATCATTGTAGCTAGGGTTTTCACCCTAGCTTGTGCTGAAGAGCACCTACTAAGGAACCTGGAATCCTTAGTAGTAGTTCAATGATGTAAACAAAAATAAACTGAAATAAAGACTAAGCTAAAGCAGTAAAAAGTAAAGAACATGAAGCAAAACAGTAAAGAAACGTATAATGGTGATTTTTATTGATATTACCTCCAATGAGGAGGTTGGTGGAGTCTGTTGCGCTGGTTCGATGTCGGTGGCTTCGAGCTCCAAGATGCTTCTTTTCCTTCTCCGGTGGTGGAAATGGGCCAAAAGAGTTCTCAATGGTGAAAGTAGCTTGATGGTAAGCTAGGGTTTCGAGAATAATTTCGGCAGAGGTAGGATGCTTATGACAATGGATGTGAAATGAGGGGTCTCCACCACTTATTTATAGTTTTTTAGTGGTGGAATGATGGCCCGTGGTTTTGGAAACCATATGGTTTAGGGCAGCTTGTTTAGGGTTTTTTTCTCCTTTTCCTCATTATTTTATATTTTTTCTTCCCTTTTGGGGATTTTTGCTATTTTAGAGGAATTTTGGACATTTTTTGGAGGAAAAAGGGGTTTTTTTGGCCTTTTGGAGGCATTTTAGGCCTTTTGGAGGCTTTTAAGATGGTTTTATGGCCTTTGGGAGGCATTTTAGGCCTTTTGGAGGCTTTTTAGATGGTTTTCAGGGAAATATGGTAGGCAAATGGACAAATGAGCCATGTAGTGGGCTAGATGAGGTAGTTAACCATTTTTGGGTGTTAACAATCATATAGTCATCATCCTCCTCCTCCTCCTCATCAACATCATTATTCATCATCATCGTCATCACCATCACCCTCATCAGCTTCATCATCACCATCATCATCCTCATCCTCATCAGCTTCATTATCACCCTCATACTCATCATCATCATCACCCTCATCCTCATCATCATCATCATCATCACCCTTATCCTCATTAGCATCATCATGGTCATCATCATGATCATCATGATCATCATCATCACCATCATCCTCATTAGCATCATCATGGTCATCATAGTCATCATCATCATCATCATCATCATCATCATCATCATCATCATCATCGTCATCATCATCATCACCCTCATCTTCATCCTCATCATATCATCATCATCCTCATCCTCAACATCATCATCATCATCATCATCATCACCCTCATCATCCTCATCCTCAACATCATCATCATCATCATCATCATCATCATCATCAACCTCATCATCATCATCACCCTCGTCCTCCTCCTCCTCCTCATCACCCTTATCCTCTTCATCATCATCATGGTCATCATCATCATCATCATCATCATCATCACCACCCTCATCTTCCTCCTCCTCATCATCATCCTCATCCTGATCATCATCATCATCGTCATCACCCTCATCCTCATTTGCTTCATTATGGTCATCATCATCGTTAACCTCATCATCATCATCACCCTCATTATCCTCATCATCATCACCCTCATCCTCATCATCATCATCATGGTCATCATCATCATCACCATCATCATCATCATCATCATCATCATCATCATCATCATCATCACCCTCATCCTCATCACCATCATCATCATCCTCATCCTCATCATCCTCATCATCATCATCACCCTCATCTGCATCAACTTCATCACGGTCATCGTCCTTGTCCTCATCCCCCTCATAATGATCACCATCATCCTCATCATTTTCATCATAGTCATCATCCTCCTCATCATCCCCATCATCCTCATCATCATCTTCATCGTCACCCTCATCCTCATCATCATCATCACCCTCATCAGCATCGTTCATCACCCTCATCCTCATCATCATCATCACCCTCATCAGCATCGTTCATCACCCTCATCCTCACCATCATCATCATCTTCATCGACAGCCTCATCCTCATCCTCATCCTCATATTCATCATCCTCCCCATCATCACCATCATCCTCATCATCATCTTCATCATCACCCTCATCCTCATCATCATCATCACCCTCATCCTCATCATCATCAACCTTGATCCTCATCATCATCGCTCATCACCCTCATCCTCATCATCATCTTCATCATCACCCTCATCCTCATCATCATCATCACCCTCATCCTCATCATCATCAACCTTGATCCTCATCATCATCGTTCATCACCCCCATCCTCATCATCACCATCATGGTTATCATCATCATCATGGTCATCATCATCATCATGGTCATCATCTTCATCGACAGCCTCATCCTCAACATCATCAGCATCCTCCTCATCATCACCATCATCATCATAATCCCCATCCTCATCATCATCATCATCATCACCCTCATACTCATCATCATCATCATGGTCATCATCATCATCATCATCATCATCATCATCATCACCCTCATCCTCATCATCATCATCATAGTCATCATCCTCCTCATCATCACCATCATTGTTCACCATCATCTTCATCGTCACCCTCATCCTCATCATCATCACCATCCTCATCGTCATCATCATCATCATCACCATCCTCATCATCATCATCATCATCATCATCACCCTCATCCTCATCATCATCATCAACCTCATCCTCGTCCTCCTCCTCCTCATCATCATCCTCATCCTCATCGTCTTGATCGACACCCTCATCCTCAACATCATCAACATCCTCATCCTCATCATCATCATCATCATCACCCTCATCCTCATCGTCATCATCATGGTCATCATCATCATCATCACAGTCATCATCATCATCATCGCCCTCATCCTCCTCATCATCATCATATTCATCATCATCATCATCACCATCACCCTCATCCTCATCATCATCATCATAGTCATCATCCTCCTCATCATCACCATCATTGTTTACCATCATCTTCATCATCACCCCTATCCTCATCATCATCATCGTCACCATCACCCTCATCCTCATCATCGACATCATTGTTCACCATCATCTTCATTGTGACCCTCATCCTCATCATCATCATCGTCATCATCATCCCTCATCCTCATCATCACCATCATCCTCATCCTCGTCATCATCATCATGGTAATCATCATCATCGTCATCATCATCATCATCCTCATCCTTATCATCATCCTCATCCTCATCCTCATCCTCATCTTCATCATCATTGTTCATCAGCCTCATCCTCACCATCATAAACACCCTCATCATCATCATCATCGACACCCTCACCCTCATCCTCATCATCATCAACACGCTCACCCTAATCCTCATCGACACCCTCACCCTCATACTCATCATCATCATGCTCATGGACACCCTCAATGGTCATCACCCTCATCATCATCATATCTAGATAAATGTAAATTACACATTTTCATTGAGCACTAAATCGCGTATGCGATATATCTCATATGCAATAAATCGCATATGCGATATATCGGGAATGCATTATGGAAAACATGTAAAACCCTTCCCGTTCATTAAAAAGATGGAATTCAATATCGCATATGTGATATATCATAGGTGTGTTATATTGCATATGCGATATATGTTTTGGGAAAATGTAGGGTGGCGTTGTGTTGGCCACCTTTAACGTATCAAAAACATAATTCGTCTAAACCCGTGCACAGAGAACTGTTCAACGTGCAATTTTTTATCATTACTTACATAACTCCATAGTTTTGTACAGGTTTGGGTGGATTTCAATGGGGAATGTATGTAATAGAGGAAGAAAGTCAGCAAGGAAGGTGCTTACATCGGAAGAAGCAGAAAATAAAAAACAAAAAAAAGGGGAAGATTCAAGAAAACGTCGGCATTCATTACATGAGCAAATAGTTCCCATTCCCCCTCAAGAGATACCTGATGCAGAGGCTAAGGAAGATAATGCAACATTAAAAGAAGTTGGTTATATGGAAGTTGATATTATTCATCCATTAGTAGATGAACAATCTTGTGAAGAGTTCAATAATTATGTTACTCCCAATCTAAATGTGACTCAACAACAACCATGTTCAGTGGTTCAATCTCCTAATCAAAGTTGTGAGCTAGTAGAGGATGTAAATGTCACTCTAGCATTTCAAACGACAAGAAATTTTGCATCAAAATGAAAGAGAACTCATAAATGAATACAAGTGGATGAGAGAGGATTGACTTCCATGGAAGGTAAGGTGGCTAAACGCACTATCCTTCGTCATTCTTCTCAAATAATGAAAAAATATTTTGATAACAAATCCAAAGCCAGTAAATGCCAACTATTTTTAGCTTTGCTTAAATCTAGAAATATGGCAACTGTTAGAAGAAATTTAGTCATAACAAAAATGAAGAATATGGAATCAAGTAATCACATTGTTAAATATCTTACTGCTTCATTCACATCGATTGGTAAAAAAACTCGTTCAAAATACTGTAATGTTGCTCATCGTGTATTAGCTAAATCAATTGTATGTAGATCCACAACACAACATCATTTACTTAAACGCACATCACCAATTGTTCCGTTACATCCAAAGACACTTAAAAATATTCAGTAAGAAGAGACAACCTTGATGTAGAGGGACAAATGGAAACATTATGGGCATTTAGTGGTAGGTTTCCCCTCAAAGACATAAAGTTAGTCAAAGCAGTGAAGGACCTAGTGCAAACTTTTGGCATGATCATACTAGGCCTTCTTCTAACACGAAGGATGTGTTAAAACATTGTAGGGGTTCTCATCACACTGAACCTCATGTTAAGCATTATTTTGACATGACACTGTTGATGTATATGTAACTTCGGAATGTATTCTTCTATGTATCTTATGTATTGTAACTTGATGTTTATTTCGGGATGTCTCTATTATGTATTTGAGTCATGTGGTCATGCCTCGATGTTTCGATCGGGAGGATTAATAATGTAATCAAGTCATATCAAGTCATTAGGTAAGTCCCCACAGTTTCGGGGCACTTGAGTTATTATACACTAATTAAGGTGTAGGCTCGAGTAGTAATTATTAGGTTGAGCCTACATGTGAAAAGGCAATTCAAGTGAACGGATGAATATAAATAGAGAGTGAGAGTCTCTCTATTTATCACATTGTGGAAATACATCACTTGCTCTCCCAAGTGTGGCACACTACTGGAGAAGGAAGTTTTGGGACTAGACAGAAGACAGAAGACTACTGCTGTTTTGGGAGATCTCTTACTGTTTTGGTGTTGATTCTATCTTAGAGGAAGTTGCAGTGTTTTCTCCTTTATGGTTTCCCCGAGGAAAACTCTTTGTGTCTCTTGTCTCTTGTGATGTGCTTGTGTTTTATTGCTGTGCTTGTTATTATCTCAGTGAAAAGATCCTAAGATCATAATGCTAGCTTAAATGTGATGAAAAACTAACAGACACAAAATCAACTATTCGAGATGTTTAAATTTTCCCATGTGGAGCTAAGGCTCGGGAAAAGATCTTTTGAAAAATGCAAGCCTTGGTATGTTAGAATCAATACCATCCGAAGCACTTGTTGTTGTAGATACCACATAGAGTTTGACCTATATTACCATACATTTGCACATATACGTCGTTTTTTGCATCCTAACCATGTGCAGAAATGCTTAAGTGCAGTACCACCAATGTCATCCAGAGATTTCATCCATAGCATCATGTGTCCGAGGCAAGATGGACAGACACATTACTTAAAACAATGTGTAGATGGTTCTTTCAACAATTGTGGTGGGCTATCCTTATGGTCTGATTGCATCCATGAAAGTGAAGATCAAGCATTCGAGAATGCAATTGTCAAGAAGCATAACTATCAGTATGAGACATATCAGCTAAATGATGGGAAAGAAAGCAGGAAGATTAAATTGGTGACTTCACAGGTAAATTCTTGAATACTGACAAATTAATATTCATGTACATACATTTTTTTATGTGGTTTATTGGCATATTAATATTCATCTACCGGGTGCGAGTATGTGATTTTATTGCAGAGTTTCGTGGAAAGATCCAACAGTACATTCAACATGTCGACATGGCACGGTGGAAAGATGAGCAATTCAGAATATGTTGGGACACCTTCCCTCTTAGAACAATACTATCAGTGGTTGAATTTGTGGAAAATTATACCCTACAACTACAAAATTAAATTCAAAGTCAATACTATCACTTAGAGCAGGTGAACATAATGGTGCATATCACGTATCGACATGGGCAAGATAGCAGTGAAGAGAAACGTGTGATACTAAAAGAAAGTCACTTCTACATAAGTGATGACCGGACCCATGATATCCATTACATGCAACATTGATTTAAATTATTCTATGATCACATGATAGCTATGGATATACCATTTTATCGTCATTTCATTTGGTCAGATAGTTGTGCGGGATAGTTCAAGAATGCACGTGTATTTGAACGGTTGTGTTTGTTGCACATAAAATACAAGGTGCCACATGTATGGAACTACTTTGAAACTGGTCATGGAAAAGGATAGCACGATGGTGCTGGTGCATGCATTAAAACTACCCTTTGAAGGGAAGAGATGAAGTTTACAAGTGCTCTCCTTCGAGGTGCTGCATCTATAGTCCAATGGTGTGCATCTGTCATGGGAGAACAAGCAACAAGGAAACACTTAGTGCGAAGAATATTCTGGGAGGTTACAAATGTGGGCCGATCACAAACACCTTGGGTGAATACAGTGCATGGAACTCGACAGTTTCATTCAATTAGAAGCTTAGACAACTCGGCCCTACAAATTTGGACAATATTGAAGGCTTGCTTTTGCAATTCCTGTAGCATCGGTGAATGGGGTTATTGTGAGCATACTGATACTGTTGATACATGGGATCGAGTGACACTTGGCACCAATTTCAATGGGGGTAATGAAATAGACCATTTGGAAGATGATCAAACACATATTTCTAGAGACTATGATCACATATCAGATCTCATACAAGCAGGTACATGAGTAGTACCTAAATAACAAAATGTATTTATTTATTGTTTACTTGACCTTTGTAGAATTTAATTTATGTAGAAATTAGAAATGCAAGACCTTATTTACAAAATGTATTGTTAACTCGACCTATTTCCTTTCACAGGTCAGATATATGCAGTGGTTGACCCAAAAAATAATGAATGGGGTTCTGACTATTGGTTGGCACATTTATTAGAGGGGAAACAAACCCTTCTAGAACCTATTATAGCTGATGAAAATATTGAATTCCCAACTGGCTCGATCGTTATAAAAGGGGAGTACTTGACACTTGTAGCACAATAGAAAAGGAAGGCTGGGTATGGATATTAGGATTATAGACCAGGAGCTATTGTATACCACTTCACCAACCTAGTAGTTGGTACAAACATCAAGCTCCGCACACTTTCTCACAAAAATAGGTCACATGTATGATACTTTCTACCTCATATAGAGAACGAAATATTGTTGGACACCATCGACACCAGAGATGATCCCAATGGCCTACTTGTATGAGTGCATTGTTAGGTGCGTTATTTAACCTTTTTAAAAGTGAATTTTGAAGAACAATTTCCATTAATTAGCCTTACTGTATTACCAATGTAATAAACCTGTAATTGACAGATACCATTCACAGACATAATATTATTCAAAGGATACTAAAGACTATAAACAGAATCGTACAAGCTCGGGTGACTTGTCTATAAACCATGTTTGCACATTTTCATTGGGTTCTCTTTTCTTTCTTATGATGTTACTAATGTCTATCCTTTTGTGTGCCTAGGATACAAATACCATCTACGACACATTGGAGGCACCAAGAATGGTGTCTTTAGACACCACCAAATATAGTTCGGAAAATAACAAGCTCTCGAGTTGGTAAAATTTATATTTCTTGATGTTTTTAGTTTAATATATACATTTAATTACATTTCCATGTACAAATCAGAATCCAACTAGAGGCTTTCATACTTGCATGCACCAATTGGGGTCAAGACAAGGTATGAGATGGAACTAGAAACACATGAGATCACCAATACTAGGCTTTCATGAGTCACCAAGTTGCATGCTCCAACTAGGTTCAAGACAAGGTATGAGATGTCTAACTAGGGTTTGGTGAGCAATCATGCAAGTTAGGAGAGGGAACTAGAAACACATGATAACCAATACTTCCATGCACCAACTAGGCTTTCATGAGTCACCAATTTGCATGATCCAATTAGTTTCAAGACAAGGTATGCTCGATGTCCAACTAGGGTTTGGTGAGCAATCATGCAAGTTAGGAGAGTGAACTACAAACACATGATCACCAATACTTGCATGCATCGACTAGGATTTCATGAGTCACCATTTTGCATGCTCCAACTAGGGTGAAGACAAGGTATGAGATGTCCAACTAGGGTTTGGTGAGCAATCATGCAATTTAGGAGAATGAACTACAAACACATGATCACCAATACTTGCATGCACACCAACTAGGATTTCATGATTCACCAAGTTGCATGCTCCAATTAGGGTCTTGAGACAAGCTATGAGATGTCCAACTAGGTTTTGGTGCATAATCATGCAAGCTATGAGATGTGCTTTATGAGATGGAACAAGGTATGAGATGTGCTTTTAATATTATTGTCAGTGCCATTGGTATGGAAAAAGAGAACTCAAAATCATCATAAAGTAATTATTTGTACATGGTCATATGGGGGATTTGGCTAGGGATGAACTTAGTTCTTAATTCTACTTGAGGAAAAAACCATTCTTTTGTTCAAGAATTAATCTCTTATTCAAGCATTTTCTCAAAAAATACACTGGAAACACATGTACATCTAATTCTTTTCCCATGGTAGCTTACATATCAAAGTCATGGGTTTCCTTGATGCTGCATATGAAAGTGATCCGAATTTTAGTATCACGGGGCATCTTAATTTTATTTGATATGCATGTTAGTAAGTATAAAGTTGGAATTTGCATTGGAACTGGAAAGGTATGAGATGTCCAAATAGGGTTTGGTGAGAAATCATGCAAGTTAGGAGAGTCAACTACAAACACATGATCACCAATACTTTCATGCACCAACTAGGCTTTCATGAGTCACCAAGTTGCATGCTCCAACTAGGGTCAAGACAAGGTATGAGATGTCCAACTAGGGTTTGGTGAGCAATCATGCAAGTTAGAATATTCAACTAGAAACACATGAGATCACCAATACTTGCATGCACCAACTAGGCTTTCATGAGTCACCAAGTTGTGCATGCTCCAATTAGGGTCAAGACAAGGTCTGAGATGTCCAACTAGGGTTTGGTGAGAAATCATGCAAGTTAGGAGAGTCAACTACAAACACATGATATCACCAATACTTGCATGCACCAACTAGGGTTTCGTGAGTCACCAACTTGTGCATGCTCCAATTAGGGTCAAGACAAGCTATGCGATGTCCAACTAGGGTTTGGTGAGAAATGATGCAAGTTAGGAGAGTGAACTAAAAACACATGATCACCAATACTTTCATGCACCAACTAGGATTTTATGAGTCACCAAGTCACATTCTCCAACTAGGGTCAAGACAAGGTATGAGATGTCGAACTAGGGTTTGGTGAGCAATCATGCAAGTTAGGAGAGTCAACTACAAACACATGAGATCACCAATACTTGCATGCACCAACTAGGATTTCATGAGTCACCAAGTTGTGCATGCTCCAATTAGGGTCAAGACAAGGTATGAGATGTCCAACTAGGGTTTGGTGAGAAATCATTCAAGTTAGGAGAGTCAACTACAAACACATGAGATCACCAATCCTTGCATGCACCAACTAGGGTTTCATGAGTCACCAAGTTGTGCATGTTCCAATTAGTGTCAAGACAAGCTATGAGATGTCCAACTAGGGTTTGTTCAGCAATCATGCAAGTTAGGAGAGTGAACTACAAACACATGATCACCAATACTTGCATGCACCGACTAGGATTTCATGAGTCACCAGGTTGCATGCTCCAACTAGGGTCAAGAAAAGGTATGAGATGTCCAACTAGTGTTTGGTGAGTAATCATGCAAGTTAGGAGAGGGAACTAGAATCACATGAGATCACCAATACTTGCATGCACCAACTAGGCTTTCATGAGTCACCAAGTTGTGCATGCTCCAATTAGGGTCAAGACAAGGTATGAGATGTCCAACTAGGATTTGGTGCATAATGATGCAAGTTATGAGATGTGCTTTATGATATGGAACAAGATATGAGATGTGCTTTTATTATGATTGTTAGTGGCACTGGTATGGAAAAAGAGAACTCAGAATCATCATAATGTAATTATTTCTACATGGTCATATGGGGGATTTGTCTAGGGATGAACTTTCTTCTTAATTCTACTTGAGGAAAAAACCATTCTTTTGTTCAAGAATTAGTCTCTTATTCAAGCATTGTCTCAAAAAGTACACTAAACACATGTAAATCTAATTCTTTTCCCATGGTAGCTTACATATCAAAGTCATGGGTTTCCTTGATGGTGCATATCAAAGTGATCCGAATTTTAGTATCACAGGGCATCTTATTTTTCTTTGATATATGCATGTCAGTAAGTATAAAGTTGGAAATGGCATTGGAACAAACAACTTTGGATAATTAATGGCCTCAATGCTCTTGATAAAATGTGCTTTCAATGGTGGTGTAAAAACTCTATAGGTTTTTGTTGACTAGGATCTCACTATAAATTGGATGTTAAACAAGACCTAATTGTCAAATACTGCTACTCTTTAGTACATTTATTTTCAGCATGTTTTTGGGAACTAAACATTACTGTTGATTCTCTTCCTTAAGCAAGTCAAATTTTGGAAGATATGGAGTTAGAAGAGATAATTGAAGGGCCCTATTTGGTTTCTTCCTTGTGATTCAAATAAAGGTGACATGTAATATCATTGTATATATTTCACTACTTTGGTTGAGTTAGATAATCTTTTGGTTCATACAGTTTTTTGGATGTATAAGACTATGTGTGTTTTTGGATATTTTCTATAATAATATTATTATTATTTTTAGACAATTTTTGAAATTGGGATTTTTCTCCCATATAGGACCAACATGGGAGAAATTTTTGGACAATTTTTGAAATTGGCACATTTGCAAAGATCATGTAGTATTTTGTCTGTTGTTATCTATTTGGGTACTTTGATGAGATGGAATTAAAGGCTCGTGGTGGAACTAGGGTTACCAAGGTATGAGATGGAACTAGGGTTTGGTGAGCAATTTGCAAGTTAAGAGGGGGAACTACAAGCACATGATCACAAATACTTGCATGCACCAACTAGGCTTTCATGAACAACAATTTGCATGCTCCAACTGGGGTTACCAAGGTATGAGATGGAACTAGGGTTTAGGAGCAATCATGCAAGTTAGAAAAGCGAACTAGAAACACATGAGATCACCAATACTTGCATGCACCAACTAGGATTTCATGAACACAAATTCTCATGCGCCAACTAGGCTTTCATGAACACAAATTTGCATGCACCAACTATGGTTTACTTCAACCAATTTAGGGTTTGTAGGGTACATGATGTACATGTTAGCATGGTATTCAATGAAATATAGTATCATAGGGTACTGTAGGGTGTGATTTGGTATATATTGCACATGCATGCATGAATTAGTGTTAAATGGTACATATTGTTAGTATGCTATGTTATAGTACATGTTATTGTATCATATTATGGTATGATGTTAGTGTCGTAGGGTAATGTCGAGTATGTTAGTGTGTGTTACTGTGTGTAAATTAGGTTATGTTATTGTATGTTAGAATTTTATGATGTTAAAAAGTTGATGAGTTATTTAAATTCTTCTTTTAACTATTGGAAATTCATTTAAGTTAGCACACATGCACAAACCACACATATCATTATATCACATAGGTGAACCACACATATCATGCTCCAAGACCAATTCAACCATATATATGTATAAATTTGAACCTTTCTTTATACTATATATGTATAGCAATAATGTTGTACAAAAATTGCCATGCCACATGGCCATAATACAAAATAGTGGATCAAAAAGTACATCCATACATGTACATATGAACAAAAAGATACATCTATGTATGCCCCCTATACATTTTTTCTAGTTATCCCCCATTTTGATGCCACTGCCAGAGTCTTCGGAGAAGTGTAGCTTTATTTTGCGACTGCTCACTGGTGATCCCCATCACTGAACAAGAGGGATAGGTCTCATCAGTGGAGACTGCAGAAAAACCAACATTTGTAAGTTAATTTACCAA